>CM066335.1:25385724-25413224 GCA_033807585.1 Hydrophis major
CAGAGGCCCTTGCCTGTCTATTTTCTCCTGTTTCCATCCAGGAATTAGGGTCCCAAGTGATTCTTTCTTTCTTTCTTTCTTTCTTTCTTTCTTTCTTCTTCTTCTTCTTCTTCTTCTTCTTCTTCTTCTTCTTCTTCTTCTTCTTCTTCTTCTTCTTCTTCTTCTTCTTCTTCTTCTTCTTCTTCTTCTTCTTCTCTTCTCCTCCTCCTCCTCCTCCTCCTCCTCCTCCTCCTCCTCCTTCTCCTCCTCCTCCTCCTCCTCCTCCTCGTTTCAACATCTCCTGTATTTTTTTTCCTCCTTTCAAGGATGTGCCGAGATTTTGTAGCAACCAGTTTTCTGGCTAACTCGGGAGAATTCCGTGCAGGAGGAATTCTGAAGACCAAAAAGAATCCTTTTTTTGAAAAGTCGTCGTTTTTATTCCCCATCCTTAAATCAAACCCTGTTTCTTAAAATAAACTAAAAAAACATTTTGGTTTAACGATCCATCTTTTTTATTTCTGTTGGGCGGAAGGAAGGCGCCTGCCCCAAACTCTCCTTTTGGAAGCGAGTTCATTGAATTTCGGAATAAATCTTCCTTCCTTCCTTTCTAGTACCAAACCACAAACCCTCTTTAGGATTCTGGCCGAGGCAGAATGCAAAATCAGTCCGAGATTTATTCAGGATGGGGGATATTTAGGGGTTGGTTGGTTGGGATCTCAGACCGCTCTTTCTTTGTCTTCCGGTGTAATTTTGAAGGGAAGTTGGAGAGAGTTTTTTCTCGCTTTTGATTAGAGTTTCTGCTGTTTAAAAGCTGGAGGCGAAGTTTTTTAATTGGGAACAAAGTCTCCGTGGTGAGGGGGATTTGGCTTAACTAGCCCCCTCCACCTCACCCCAATTTCTTCCGTTCCCCCCCCCCCAAAGAAAAAAGGATTTCACCTCCTAACTTAAAAGAGAACTTTGGTTAACTTTAAAGAGACAAACACAAGGATTTTCTTTTTTCACTATCCCACCCATACTTCGGCGACTTTCTCTTTTGTTTTGTGTTTCACACACTTAGGCACTTGTTGCTTTCTGAAGCGGCTGGGTGAACAGCGCCTCCGAGATTTATTGGATTTTATTTATCCCGTTTGTCCTCCAGGAAAATAATAATAATAATCTTATTCTAAGCCACCAAAGGCGCCTTTGGAAAGGAAAGTTGGTTTCAAAAGTAGGCAAAATGAAATTCGATTTTGAGATAATTAGTCCAGGGTGAATCCGGGTGGAAAACTTTTAATGGCCGTGTATTTAAAATGAAGCAGTGGGGAAAGAAAAACAACCCCCAAAACTTCCTTTTTTCCCCTTTTCCTAAATCGCTTCTACAAAAGCTGTAAAGTTGTTGAGGGCTCTACTTTACAAATTAAAACCTTTTTTAAGGGATATCTTTTTATATTTCAAGCGTTTGGCAATGAAATCTCTTCTTCTCTTCCCTGGCCTGTAATTTCGCAGCGTTTTCCACAGAAAAATTGATGGAGAAAGACTGAACCACAATACTTGCAAAATTGGGATCAAAATAAGATATAGATTTTTCTCTCTTTTGGGGGTGGGTGAGGGAAGCTATTATTCTGCCTACCATTAATGTTTTTTTAATTTTTATTTTCTTTCTTTCTTTCTTTCTTTCTTTCTTTCTTTCTTTCTTTCTTTCTTTCTTTCTTTCTTTCTTTCTTTCTTTCTTTCTTTCTTTCTTTCTTTCTTTCTTTCTCTCTTTCTCTCTTTATGTCCAGGGGGAAGGCTGCTTATATTATATGTTTGATGTTCTCCAACTTGGCACTGAAGTAAAATCCTTCAAACATTTCATCCCCAAGTTTGAGGTGTCTTTTTTCCCCTCTGTTTATTCCTTTTCTTCTTTATGGATTTTTTTCCTCTCTCTCTCTTTTTTTAAGGGTAAATGAGGGGAGCAGAGATCTCAAGATTGGGTTATGCACCTTTCTCCACCAGACAAGAGATTCTCTCTTTGGACATCTGGTGTGCGGTGTAAGCTCATGACTGGGGTTCATAAATCTCAGTTTAT
Organism: Hydrophis major; assembly: GCA_033807585.1. Taxonomy (NCBI): domain Eukaryota; kingdom Metazoa; phylum Chordata; class Lepidosauria; order Squamata; family Elapidae; genus Hydrophis; species Hydrophis major. The sequence continues at coordinate 25,387,751 of CM066335.1, forward strand.
AACTCAGGGAGGTCATGAGAATTTAAATCAATGGTGGTTTATGCAACAAACTGCAGATAAGCAAGCAATGGTTTGGGGCAAAGAATAGAAAGAATCCATGTGCAGGTGTCTGTCCAGTTAACTAACCTTGGCTGGTCCCTGAGAGGCTAAGCAAGATTTAATGTTTGGATGGGAGACCACCAAGAGATCCGAACATGGTTAACTAACCTGGGAAGTTGGAAAAATACCCTGGGAAACAGTGGCAAACCATATTTGTGCTGTTGCTAAGAAAACAACATGGATGTAGTACCCCAGGACTCCAGTTCACATTGGAAAAGATTATTGTACATTTGAGAATGAGGGGAAAGGGGAGGATATTTTGGAATCTTATCTCAAGAAACTCTCCAATTGTCCTTCCTCTTTTTCCCAGCCTAGGATTAATCCCTCTCTTGTTAAATTCTCTTTTTTGTGCTTTCTCTAAAGCAGTGATTCTCAATCTCGGCCACTGGAAGATGCGTGGACTTTTTAATTCCCAGGCTGGCTGGAGAATTCTGGGAGTTGAAGTCTTCCAGTGACCAAGATTGAGAAAGACTTAAGAGGAATTTTTTTTCCCTGTGCAGAAATGCTAGACTACATCTCCCATCCAGTCCTGCCAGTGTGTACAGTGTGTTGTCTGGGGAAGATGGCCATGGTAGTCCACAAAATATCTGGAGGGCTTGGGGAAAGATAATAACAATAATAACCTTTATTGTCATGGTACATATATCAAATGAAATTATTAATGTCCAGAATAATGAGAAAGGATCTTTCCTTTTGATTTTTAATGCTCGTCTACATTTTTTTTCTTCAAAAGAAAAAAGGGGAGAAGATTGTTGGTTGCAAAAACTTGGGTTACAGGATGACACGTACCCAGCCAATTTGAATAAGCATGGTTAAAGCAAATCATGGCTTAGCATACTGGGCTATTAACATATAGTCCACATAAGTGGGGAGAAAAGCACTGTTATATTTTCTTTTAATTCAGAAGGAGTGACGGTTTTGGGGTGTGACTCAGTTTCATTTTCATCCTCATCAGAAATTTACATTTTTGGGATTAAAACTTTATTCCATCATCTTCAGCAAGAAAAACTTCATGGGAAAGCAAAAACAGACCCTGGAGCAAGTAGGGGTTTTTTTTTTCCTCTTGGCTCCCAGGGACAATGGGCAAAGCTTCATTAATACACTCACATAGGGGAATTGATCCAGCCCAGCTTGCAGATTTTCAGAATATAAATTTTTAAAGTTCTTCCAATAATTGAAAACTTGCCTGGATGGAATAACTTTATGTGTGCGTCTGGATTGAGACTCACTGGGTGGGTTAATCCTTGATTTAATTAATTTACACCCCACGGGGCTAACCAGTATCAGAACTGGTCCTTGGATTATTTGGGTGAGATTGCCTACAGATTATTTAGGATGGGATTATTTGGGTGAGATTGCATATTTGGGTTGTCTCAATTTGCATGTTTCCCACCTAGGATTTATCTGATGATCCTGATAAAACTTGTGACCCCTTGATTAGTTTAAGAGGGCCATTAGTGGAACATAGATAAACTAAGTGTGCCTGTCTAGGGTGGATGGATGGGTGGAAAAATGATGATAATGATTTATTTTAAGAGCAAAAGGAAAAAAAAATATTCTCTAGGTTAAGCTTGATCGAATTGATCTAGTGATTCCACAGATAGGGAGAAACTGTTATTGTGATCACGTTTGCAGCTCTCACTACCACACTGGCTTTAAAATGCCTCCAAAGGACACATTAAATCTTTGAGTTAGTCCTTCCAATGTCAATTCTTTCCTTTAGGTAGTTCTCCCCTACATACACACACACACACACACACACAGAGCGAGAGAGAGAGAGAGGAGCAATATTTGGCTTTTTTTCACAAATATTATAAGCGCCTTTAAAAATAAAAACACCAGAAAACCTATATAGGATGGATGCATCGATTCTTAATGCGATTGGGATCTGCCTTGGATTATTTAATTGGTTGACAAATGGATGGATTCAGTTTATCTGGCCATCCACCTCAAATACAGGGCTTATGATCATTTATTGCTTTTTAAACCCACATAGGGGCTTATCAGTAAAGGAAGATACTTGTAGCTCAGGGTTGAAAGGTTGGTGTCCTTGGTGCTTTTCTAAACTTGGTTGTTTTCTTGCAGATGTTTCATGACCCAACTGGTAACATCATCAGTGCTAGAAGGGAGTAGAGTTTGCAGAGTGGAGAATGAGGAAAAGAGGAGGAGGAGGAGGAGGAGGAGGAGGAGGAGGAGGAGGAGGAGGAGGAGGAGGAGGAGGAGGAGGAGGAGGAGGAGGAGGAGGAGGAGGAGGAGGAGGAGGAGGAGGAAACTGACTGTGGAGTTCCTGGTGCTCTCTGAACTTGGTTGTTTTCTTACAGACCTTTCATGACCCAACTAGGTAACATCATCAGTGCTAGAAGGGAGTAGAGTTTGCAGAGTGGAAGGGGAGGAAAAGAAGAGGAGGAGGGGGAGGAAGTGGATGAAAAGGATTGTGGGGTCCCTGTGGCTCTCTGAACTTGGTTGTTTTCTTGCAGACCTTTCATGACCCAACTAGGTAACGTCATCAGTGCTAGAAGGGAGTAGAGTTTGCAGAGTGGAAGGGGAGGAAAAGAAGAGGAGGAGGGGGAGGAAGTGGATGAAAAGGATTGTGGGGTCCCTGTGGCTCTCTGAACTTGGTTGTTTTCTTGCAGACCTTTCATGACCCAACTAGGTAACATCATCCCTGCCAGTCTTATGGGTTTATTTCAGTAGAAATCAGTGGGGTTTCCCATGTGTAAAGCACAATATGTTTAAGCGTGAGACACAACAGAGTGCTAGTCCAGAACCTACACAATCTAAATGACCTCTTCCCTATCAGATGACTGCACAGAATAGAAACTTTTGCACACACACACACACACTTCAGTTACAACTTTAAAAGCTTCTTGGATGAGGTGCAGAACATTTTCAAGGGGGAAAAAAAAACAAGGAAGTCCATTTGCTTTTCAAAATGCATCCTTTGGGACAATCAGGGACTTGAGGGATTGACAGAATCTGTATTCCAGAATTAATAAACATTCTCCCATGTTCCCCCCCCCCCAAGCCTTGCAAATATGAATGGATTCAGTGGTGAATTAAACTTATTCCTTCAAGTCTGGGCTTTGTCAATGAGGGAACATTGGTGTATTAAGTGACAGGGGTGATGTTAGAATCCACAGTGGCTCATGGCCACATTTACAGGTGTATCTACCTTGTGATAAATTTAGAAGGCATCACCTCGAAGGGCTAATTCAACCAGGACAGCTTGGAATTAACGCTCAATCCGGATTTGCATTCCACACACTAAGCCATCATTTGCTGAAAGCCCTGAGTAAGCCACAACTGGTTGCGTTCACACATAGCTGTGAGCCACAACAAACCACACGAGGCCTTGATGCAGTGTGTAAATCCAGACCCAGTATATTTTAGTCTGCACGGAGAAAAAAACTGAAGTGGGATAACACTGCATTTTGCAAATCCTTGAGAGGACCAAAGATTTTGACTGGGTTCATTCAGCATTCTCTAAGCCATGGTTTGTTGATGAAACCTTGGATAAATCATCATTGGTTGGATCCAGCCAACTTCCTAAAGTTAAACTCAAAGAATTACATTGTAACTTCATGAGTTGCCTAATCAAATCATTCTGTACTTCCCCAGTGGCAAGATTTAGAATTAATCGACTTGACGTAAAAGTGTAGGAGAAATGTAACTAGAGGAAAAATAGAGTTGGTTCTTGGCTTAAGAAGGAGTTTGAGAGAAATCCACCCAAAACAGCTTTGGCAAGTGATTTTTCTCTCCTTCCTTCTTTGGAGAGAAAGGCTGTTGATGAATATATTGGCTTGGTCAACTTAGCTATGACTTGGTTGAACTAGCAGTTTCTCCACGCTTCATATTTACAATCTACTATAAGGTTTACGCTACACCCTGGACCATAAACAATCCCTGATGGATTCACATTGTAGGTTGGGCCAAAAAAATATAGCAAGTTACTTTGTGGTTCAACCCCCGCTCTTTAGTTACAACCTCCAGGTGCCAGTTTACAAGCAGGGCAATAAAAGTAAGGTTCTACATTTAGGCAAGAAAAACAAAATGCACAGATACAATATAGATGATACCTTACTCAATAGTAGTAACTGCGAGAGGGATCTTGGAGTCCTATTAGACAATGATTTAAATATGAGCCAGCAGTGTATGCCAGCTGCCAAAAAAGCCAACATAGTTCTGGGCTGTCTAAACAGAGGGATAAAATCAAGATCACATGAAGTTGCATTAATACAACTTTATAAGGCCTTGGTAAAGCCACGCTTTGGATACTGCATCCAGTTTTGGTCACCATCATGTAAAAAAGATGTTGAGACTCTAGAAAGAGGGCAGAGAAGAGAAACAAAGATGATTAGGAGACTGTAGGCTAAAACATATAAAGAATGGTTGCTGGAGCTGAGTATGTCTCGTTTGATGAAAAGAAGGACTAGGGGTGACATGATAGCAGTGTTCCAGTATCTCAAGGGCTGCCCCAGAGAAGAGGCAGTCAAGCTCTTCTCCAAAGCAAATGAGGGCAGGACAAGAAGCAACAGGTGGAAACCAATCAAGGAGAGAAGCAACTTAGAACTGAGGAGACATTTCCTGACAGTTAGAGCAATTAACCAGTGGAACAGAAGTTGCCTTCAGATGTTGCAAATGCTCCAACATTGGAAGTTTTAAAGAAAAGATTGTCCAAAGTGGGTGTAGGATTTCCTGTCTAAGCAGGAGGTTGGACTAGAAGACCTCCAAGGTCCCTTCCAACTCTGTTATTCTATTCTCTAAGGCAAGTGCAGAGCCTGATCCCGTTATTCCTGATGTTCTTCAAGACAAGAATAAATTGTAAATGCTGCAAAAAGCCATGAGTGCCATGTCATGCAGAGGCTTCTCTGAGGCGCCAAGCATCTTCCTTTGTTTCCTGAGCTGCTTAGCATATGTTCTTTTCAAAGCCCCTGGAGAGGGAGAAGTTGAATAGTATCTTTCTGATGATTACAAGGAGCCACCTGGATGTTCCCATTTAAACCAGTATGGGACCGTCCCTTTCAGAAATTGCCACTCACAGTCTGGGGTCTCCGCTGTGCATTATTCTCTCTCTCTCTCTCTCTCTCTCTCTCTCGCTCGCTTAAGTGGGAAGGACATTCCTTGGGAAAAGTAACTGCTTTCGACTAGAGAGAGGGCCAGCCAAATGTTTCCTGCTGCCTGTTCATTATCCAAGTTGCTGGACAGATGTGGAAGTGTAGCCTCAGTACAGCCAGGGTTCCTTCGTTTAGGAGATTTCCCCACCACCCCGAACCAGACAAGATTCTCGATTTTTCATGCCAGGAAGCTGTGCAACAACAGATGACCATTAACAGAACGAAGTGTCCGCTAACAGTAGGAAGTAGTAGGAAGAGAGGGTCAATCTAGCAGGGGGTTGGACTAGAAGACCTCCAAGATCTATTCCAACTCTGTTATTCTATTCTATTCTCCAAAGCTCCTGAGGGCCGGACAAGAAGCAATGGATGGAAACTCATCAAGGAGAGAAGCAACCCAGAATTACGGAGAAATTTATCTAGTTTAATATTAAAAAGGGGACTGGGGTGACATGATAGCAGTATTCCAGTGTTTGAGGGGCTGCCCCAAAGAAGAGGGAGTCAAGCTATTCTCCAAAGCCCCTGAAGGCAGGACAAGAAGCAACCGATGGAAACTGAACAAGGAGAGAAGCAACCTAGAACGAAGGAGGAATTTCCTGACAATTAGAACAATTAACCAGTGGAACTCCTTGCCTCCAGAAGTTGTAAATGGTCCAACTCTTGAAGTTTTTAAGAAGAGATTGGACAATCATTGGTCTGAAGTGGTGTAGGGTTTCCTGCCTAAGCATGGGGTTGGGCTAGAAGACCTCCAAGGTCCCTTCCAACTCTGCCATTCTATTATTCTGTCCTTTGGACATGTTCCACTGCTTTTATAAAGAGGGACAATGGATTGTGGGGAGGGGTGTTTCTCTGAATTTCTCCAAGAAAAGAAGACAGGAATACTTGTGGCTGTAGAATTCCTGTTGGGGGGAAAAAAATCCCAACCCTTCCAGTTCTCTCTCTTGGGGATTTAAATGTAAGAGATGTCATTGCAGGAAAAACCAAGGATGGAACTTTCACACAATCTCCTTGGTATCTGGATAATTAAATGTTGCATGCCACTCAACACAACTTGATCGAAATTCTTTCTCTTCTCCTGGAAAAGAATTATCAAAATTGCATCTTGTTTTCTCAAGTCTGAAGGAGAACTGGTTGGAATGAACGCCATAGACGTCTTCCTTTTATTTGATTGCTTATTGTATCGTATGATTATTATTAAGTGTTGTACCTTGTGATTCTTGACTCTTGACGAATGTCTCTTTTCTTTTATGTACACTGAGAGCATTTGCACCAAGACAAATTCCCTGTGTGTCCAATCACACTTTGCTGATAAAAGAATTCTTTCTTTCTTTCTTTCTTTCTTTCTTTCTTTCTTTCTTTCTTTCTTTCTTTCTTTCTTTCTTTCTTTCTTTCTATATTTTATTTTATTTTATTCTACTCTATTCTACTCTACTCTACTCTACTCTACTCTACTCTACTCTACTCTACTCTACTCCATTCCATATATTCTACTCTACTCTACTCTATTTACTCTACTCTACTCTTCTACAAGAAGAAGACATGTCAAAAATAGAGACATCTTCCCAAAGATTAGAAACTAGAGAGGGAAAGGGTTGAAATGAGCAAAAATCAAAAGCTCTTCTGTTTTTTTTAATAAAAAAGGGGTTAGTTTGGACTCCTTCTGATTTTGGGGGAGTACCACAGAAAAACGGGAGCCTCTAGTGTGACGTCTAGAAGAAGGCACAAAGGGTGGATTTTGCAAATTCAGGGTCCCCAAATCCGTATTGCAACCAAGGACAATATTTCAGCAGGAGAGGGAAGGAAGCTGTGCCCTGGCCAACGGCTTGGGTTTGTTTGTTCAACTTCCAGCATTTTTGCTCTGCAACTGTGATTGTAACCCTGGAAGAGTTGTCACAAGCTTTCCCTCCACTGTGTTATATTTGTTGAATCAGCGGAGGCCTGCAAAATTCCTCCAGGCTGGCCTTTTCACCATTCAATGACCATGTAATTGGCCCTGCGGTTCACTCAACCCTTTCTTTCTGCGGGAAAGCAGAATTTCCATCCAACTGGGGGGCTGTTCTAACCCCCCCCCCCCAATCAGTGGATTTCTGTAGCATGGACAGAACCTGAAATAGCTGGAGACCTTGGACTATACCATGCTGGACAAAAGTATTTTCTTTTCTTTGTAGCATTTTCACTAGTTTTGGACTTATTGTCACCTGTTGCATCCATTACTGCCTTGCAGAACTAAGTGGATTTTTTTGTGCACCTACATCCACCAAATTCTCCTCTATAATTCTTTAAATGAAATTTTTAAAAAACTCCCCTTTATAATTCATAATTACCATGCAATAAAAATCCCCTTTATAATTCTTTTTTTTTTTAATGTTTATGAATATTTTTATTGTTTTGTATCACAAATTCCATTTCTATATCAAACAGTATGTTTTCCAGGTGTTGTTGGAAGAATTATCCTTCCGGGTTCAGTTCCAAGTGGGGAAAAAGACACTAGAAACATGGAGACTGTTTGGAAAGATGGTTTAATGGTGGACAGGATCACCTGCCTTGCTCCAAAGTGAAAAGGACGATCACATGCTCCAAGTTGTTGGGTGAAGGAAAAAGAAGGGGCAAAATGCTGAGAGTGCAATTGTTTTATACCTTCTGTTGGGCCCCACCTTAATGTTTCCTGTTCCTGTGCAAGAAATATATCCCATTGGCTGTCAAACTCCCAGGGACGGGGGTCTTAGCTAACTTTGTAGGCTTTGTCTGGACCCCATGGCTTCACCTGACTGCTGGCTGATGCAATCTTTCCAGGTGCCAGGTGGTGAGGTGGGTAGAGGGCTTTGTTATGTAGAATACTCTTGTCCAGGCCTTAATGGCTTGCCCATTAACAAAGGTGTGTGTGTGTGGGGGTGAGCTTCTGCTTCTGAGTTTTTACTTCTCTTTTTAGGGGAAATATTCCGCCTTTTTAATATATCCTAAAATATTTTATTTTCCTTGGAGACAGATGGGTTTTAACTTCCAACAGTGCCCAAAGTGTTAAAATATAAACCTCATTATAATCATGGACATGCAAACATATATAAGATAATATCAATCATTATTAGAAAGGATGCTATCTTCTAATCAGTTTTTGCTTCTCACGTAGTCCATATTTCATGTATATCCACTCACCTTACCTCTATCAACTAGCCATTTGTAGAAAAGTTCCCATGTTATAAAATATTCCAAATCTTTTTCATTAATTTTTAGAGCTAATCTATCCATTTCTGCACGTTCCAGAATCTTTTTGATTCTATTATCATCAGTAGGGGTTTCTTCATTTTTCCAATATTATGCATATACAATCCTGGCTGCTGTTAGAATATGTAAAATTAAATATGTATGATCTTTATTATAGTTTTCTGGTCGCATGTTCTGCAGGAATGTCTCAAGTTTCAAGTCTATGTGTTGTTTTGTCATAATTTCCAGCAATATGTGAATTTTCTTCCCATAGTTTTTTTTTTTTTTTCCTGCTTTGGGATACTTCCACTATCAGTGATAATATGAAACTGGTATTTGGTTACATTTCCAACATTTAACATATTTATAATTCCTTAAAAGGATGTGAAACTGTTGATTTTCTTCTATCGATGAAGCTGTTTAATACTTTTCAATCCAAGTTATATTCTTCTTAAATTCCAGGAGAAATCAGACAAGGGTCAGAGGCAGGAAATTTCCCAAAGGAAGAGATTTGGGGGTTCTCCCAGTCTGCTAATGGGAGGGATTATAACACCCATAATCCACAGATGGCATGCCCCCAGGGTTTGCAAGTCAACATCTCTGGAGTTTCAAGTCTTGGGGGCCAGTGAGGTTTTGATGGAAACCCATCCAGTTTCAGTTGACTTCAAGAGCTGGTTTTGACCAGCTTTCAGGAATATGTTTCAGGATCTCTTGTTAGCATTAAAGGCCAAGGACTAATACTTCCTTTAAAAGCACAGATCTAAGTTGATCTGCAACTGAATGGGTGAATGTTCCTCCTTAGAAACATTTGCATTTCAGGCCACTCCCAGTGATAAAACCACAGCAGATTTCTGAATCCAGGGCTTCCTTGGTTGATCAGGTAAATCTCTGTGTCTAGAGACAATCTACCTTGGAAAGGCCATTGCAGAGAAGTCTTAAATTTTCCGTTAGGTCTTGCTGTTGAAAATGGGACAGGTGACAGATTAAGTATTGAGTATGAAGTGTTCAGATCCTCTGCTGATGTGTTGGAAGGAGCATTTCTGTAGGAAAGTGGTATACCATAGCATAGCATAGTATAGAAGCTGGAAGGGACCTTGGAGGTCCTCTAGTCCAGCCCCCTTGCTCAAGCAGGAGAGTGTATACAATCTCAGACAAGTGACTGTCCAGTCTCTTCACTGGGATTAACTCATCCTGGTTCTTCTAACATGCTAAGCTCCATCACCATCCACCAACCTTGGTTTGATATTAAGTTTGATACATGGAATCTAGACATTGGGCTTGATTCACTAATCAGAGTTACCCTTTGGGTTTTTAACACAGGAGAAACCATCCTTGACACATCCTAAAAAATAGTTAACAAGGTTGGGCAACTCTATAAGACCCGTGGATCCCAACTCCCAGAATTCCCCAGCTCTGGGGAATTCTGGGAGTTGAAGTCCACACATCTTAAAGTTGACATGGTTGAGATATCTTGATAGATACCTTGATAGAAACCTCAGTGGTAAATGCCACAAAGAATAGAATAGAATAGAATAGAATAGAATAGAATAGAATAGAATAGAATAGAATAGAATAGAATAGAATAGAATAGAATTCTTTATTGGCCAAGTGTGATTGGGCACACAAGGAATTTGTCTTGGTGTAAATACTCACAATATACATAAAAGAAAAGATAAAAGGAAACATTCAATCTAAAGCATTTGAGCAAGACTGAGAGGTGATGAAAAGTTGACGAAACCATGATGGCCAAGTCCGATATGGGTCCCATCATTAGCTAAGTCACAATGCCAGCTTGATTTTTGTTTTTCCTTACTTTTATTAAATTTTCCTTTCCTCCTTTGCTGATTATTGCATCTGGACCATCCCTCCAGCCTCTTTACCCTGAAGGATTTGTTTCTCTTTAGCTAGCAGTTCCATGTTGTTGTTTTTTCTTCCCCCTGCAAAACAATCAACAAATATCAACATGGTCCCACGTTCCTAATGAAAGACTTATTTCTTGCATACTTATATGGTTCCGAAAAAGGGACCTTGCTTTTCTCAGGCAAACCTCCCCCCCCAAAAAAAAGGGTGGGGGGAGTGGAATCTAAGAGATTATAAACTTTTCCACCCATGTATCACTCATTCTCTCCTGTAAAGTGGTGACAATGCCCAGGTAATGAAACTCAATGGAGTTGATTGCAGGAGCTTCTGGAGGGGAAAGTAGCTTTTGTGATGATCTGGGAACAGCGCATCTTCAGTCCTTCTCTGTAGACAGAAGCATTTCCATATGGAAAACAAGGCTGGTTTCCTCTTCCAGCACCTGCATTTGAGTCTTGGGGTGGGGGGAAAAGAGAGCAGCATCTGGGGAAGTCTGCTAGCTTCTCAGCCTGGAGAAGGCCTTGTTGGAAGAAATATCCTTCTGGGTTCAGTTCTGAACTATCCTTCTGGAGGGGGTGGGGAAGACACTGGATTCATGGAAGTTGCTTGGAAAGAAACATTGGCTGTCAGACTCGGGAGGGCGGGACATCTTAGCTAACTTTGTAGGCTTTGTCTGGACCCCATGGCTTCACCTGAGTGCTGGCTGATGCAGTTTTCCCAGGCCAGGTGGGGAGATGGGCAGAGGCCTTTGTTATGTAGTATACTCTGGCCCAGGCCTTAATGGCCGCCCATTAACAAGGGTGTGTGGGGCGGGGCGGGTGAGTTTCTACTTCTCTTTTGAGGGGAAATATCCTGCACTTTTGAATATTTCCTAGGATATTTCATTTTTCTAGGAGACAGGTGGGGATGCTAACTTCCTACAGCCTGCACAAAAGTATGGAGATTCCCCCCCCCCGCCTAATTATTTCTTCACTTCAATGGCTTTTGGCTAGGTCAAGACTAAAGGGAGCTTAAGCAGAGGGTTGGAAGCAGGGCTGGGGCTTCAAAAAATTTGGCCAGGAGTTCTCAGCCTGGTTGCTGGGTGGGTGTGCCCTAGTCGGCCTCCTGCACCACAGCAAGGGGTGGGGGGACATTTTTTGTCCTCCCCGGGCTCCAGAGGCTTTCCTAGAGACCCCAGGAGGGCGAAAACAGCCTCCCTGGGCTCCAGAGCAAGGGTGGGATTCTACTGATTTGGACCAGTTCTATAGAACCGGTTGTTATGATTCTGTGCAGTTGGGAGAACTGGCAAATTGTTCCCCTGGCTGGCTCCTTCCCTTCCCTTCCCTTCCCTAATCCCTCCCAGTCCATCCTTAAGGTATTTCTTTCCTTCCTCCTGACCATCAGCTCTTTTGATGATCAGCTATGCTGGGATCCCCCCACCCTCCTTCTCTCTCTCTTTTTTGGTAAATTTTTTTATTGATTTTTAAAGACAACATAAACAAACAAAACATAAAAACATCAACCTTTCTTTCATAAGTATACAAGCAGTGTGCCGGTTGGTTTACAACATTTTTGTGGGCATCCATTTCATAGTCTTACAATCACAGTTACCTTGCATAATAGCTCATATTATCCATCAGCAATGGAATACCCTAGTATCAGTATTAATCAATCACTTGACAAAAATTTTACTCATTCGTATTTTGCAAGATAACTATAATTTACTTAGTATTATTTTATAACAATTCATATAACCCTCCCAAATCTATCCTAAAAAAATTTTTTATAGATATGGTTAAAAAGAAAAAAAAATACATCTTTATATATTTATTATTTTCTAAAATTCTACATATTTCATTATTGTATTTTATTGTCTAACCATTGATAGAAAAGATCCCAAATTTTATAAAATTGTTTAGGATCCCCCTCTCTCTCTCTTACTGCTTTGCCCAGGAGGCCCCAAAAATGGAGTGCAGGGGGGGAGCTGCCCCCCCCTCTGCTCCATTTTTTTTGCCTTCCTGGGCCCCAGGGAAGCTTCTTGGGAGCAAAAAAGCCCCCTCCCCCCAAAAAGGCTTCTCCGAGGCCCCCAAAAACAGGGGGAGGGGATTGGTGCAAAAAAAAAAAAAGACACACCCATCCAGTCACCTGGCCACGCCTACCTAGCCACACCCACAGAACCGGTTGTTTCAAAATTCGAATCCTACCCCTGCTCCGGAGGCTCCCTGGAAGCTAGAAACGGGCCTATTTCCAGCCTTCCTGAACTTCCAGGTGGCCCATTTTCCACCCTCCCCGAGCCTCCATACACACCCTGCCCTTATCTGCATCCAAAATGGGTCCCCTGGGGCTCTTGGGAGGGGAAGGGAAGGGAAGGGAGGGGTGGGCGGGGCAGAGTCAGCCAGGAGTGGGATTTGGGGTTCTCCAAACTGTGCAGAATCTTAGTTAGGGACTCTCCTGAACCCCTGCGAACCCCCAGCAGCCCACCCTTGGGTTGGAGTAGATGACCTCGAAGGTCCCTTCCAATTCTGGATTTTGGTATTCTGCAGGTAGTCCTTCTGAGACTTGGTGTCTCAGAAGATCACCCAAGGGGATCACGGGATCCGGGGAAGGCTGCAGCTGTCATAAATGTCAGTCGGTGGTCAAGCACCCAAAGAAGGGAAATCATGGAACCGTGGGGATGTTGCAACGGTCGTAAGTATGAAAAATGGTCGTAAGTCACTTTTTTCAATGCTGTTGTGACTTTAGTCACTAAATGAATTGCTATTTAAGTTGAGGGCTACCTGCATTCTTTCCCTTTTACAATAATCAGGTTAGGTTGACTTGGGACAACCTGTTGAGAGGGAAAGAGAAAGAGAGAAAGAGAAAGAGAAAGAGAGACAGAGAAAGAAAGAAAGAAAGAAAGAAAGAAAGAAAGAAAGAAAGAAAGAAAGAAAGAAAGAAAGAAAGAAAGAAAGAAAGAAAGAAAAAAAGAAACACAGAGAAAGAGAAAGAGAGACAGAAAAAGAAAGAAAGAGAGAGAGAGAAAGAGAGAGAGAAAGAGAAAAAGAGAAAGAGAAATAAAAAGAAAGAGAGAGAGAAAGAAAGAAAGAAAGAAAGAAAGAAAGAAAGAAAGAAAGAAAGAAAAGGAGAAAAAGAGAAAGAAAAAGAAACAGAGAAAGAAAAAGACAGAGACAGAGAAAGAAAAAGAGAGAGAGAGAGAGAAAGAGAGAGAGAAAGAGAAAAAGAGAAAGAGAAATAAAAAGAGAGAGAGAAAGAAAGAGAGAGAAAGAGAAAAAGAGAAAAAAGAGAGAGAAATAAAGAGAAAGTGAGAATGAGAAAGAAAAAGAGAAAGAGAAAGAAAAAGAGAGAAAGAGAAAGAGAGAGAAATTCTTGGAGCAGGACATAAAGCGACGGAAAGTTTGAATCCAAGGCAACTCCAGGGGTCAGTGGTAATAACTCCTTATGGAAAGGCTATTAAATCTTAATTCCGAACTCATTACTACCCTGTGAGTAAATATTACTCTCTCACGGAATTTAATTGGCTGCTGTCCCGCATTTCTGGACGGAAGAGGATAATGTGCCAAAATCCACCTGTTCTGATAAATAGGGCTATCATTAGCACCATGGAGTAGCAGATGACGTCTTCCCCTAAAGGGGTTTTTTTTTTTTTCCACCCCAACCTCTGTAAATTATACTAAATAACCATAATGCTTCAATTTACCGGTCTAAAGTTCGCCCCCCTTCATCCATAGTCAACAGTTTAAAGTAAAAAAAAAGAAAAGAAAAGCCAGCTGGGAAAATAGGAGTCTAATCAGATGCCATATAAACGGGCCGATCTGATGAGCCTTCTTCCCCACCCGCTCACCCTTCTCCTTTTTGTAAGAAACAAATGAATCAAAAGATTGGGAAGAGAGAGAAAGAGAGAGAGCAAGGGAGAGATTGACAGGCATCTCTCTCACTGCTGGCTTGGAGGAGAGTCTGGGATGTGTTTTCAAAAAAAAAAAAAAATGAAGGACCTACAAAATAGAGAGGCTGCGATTGTTTGCACACAAGTTACAGGGGACATAATAAACCTCCCATGAATCATGATGTTTCCATGTTCTGTTCTCTTTAGTCCTCAGTTAGTAGGAATTTCGAGAGGCAAAAACATCGTGATATCATCCAAAAGCAGAACCAGAGATGGACACGGTAGAGCTAGGAGTAAGTTGGTCCAGAAGTCAACAGCAAAACGATTCCAAATCCTACTTGAGACTGAAGACCGAGATAATAATCAACATTCAGGTCACAAGGTTTCTCAGACTGGAGGTAACGTTACCAGGCTGAAAACCAACAAGGCTGCTCTCAAGGACAGAGGGGTGTTTGACCAGGAGTTGTAGGTTTCTGACCTCACATTATCTGGGTGTTTATTAAATTACATCTAGTATAGATAGAAGGGAATATTTGGAGCTCGGGGTAGAACTGTGCAATCCTTGGTGCTCTCTGAGTTTGGTGGTTTTCTTGCAGATGTTTCATTGCTCAACCTGGTAACATCATCAGTGCTAGAAGGGGATTGAGTCTGTGGAGGAGGAGGAGAATGGGAGGAGGGAGGAGGAAGAAGAGGAGAATTGTGGGGTCCTTGGGGCTCTCTGACCTTGGTGGTTTCCTTGCAGATATTGTTAAACCTGATAAAATCATATTACCTAGTTTGCATCTGTAAGAAAACCACCAAGCTCAGTGTGTGTTAATGAAGACTCAATCAACCTTTAGACACCAAGTTCAGGGAGCACCAAGGATCCCATCTAGTGCCCAGGTCATTCAAACAAGATAAACTACTCTCAAGTAGACCTTTCCCAAGGGACTCTTGCCTGTGATCTCATGCTTTGCTTTGCCCCAACATCTGATACTCAACTCATTGGTGGTACCATTCTTCTGGTTTGCTAGTTCTAGAACTGGATGCTGGGCATTTTGGGGTGGTACAGACTGATTGATTGATTGATTGCCTGGTTGAAATGGTGGAGAAGATTCATCGCGATGGCTGGACACCTCTTTCTACCTTAAGGAGCTGTAACTCAAATGAGGCCATGTCATCATTGCAAGAGAAGATGGTGAGGCTTCCAAAAGCTGAACCAAAGCACCTATGGTTGATTGTACGACAATGGATTGGCCCACCTGGCCATCCAAGAGGAAAGCAAAGTACAAATTCTCCAGGTGCAAATTTTTCAATGTTTCAGTTCTTTTCATGCAGTTCAAGATATCTGAAACAGCTTCATTTGGATCAGGTCCCAAATGCAGTGGTACCTTGATACTCAACAGCTTTGAAACTCATTGAATTTGATACTCAATGCATTTTGATGTGAACATTTTGTCCTGGTACTCATGGTTTGTTTGATACTCAAGCACAAGCTAGAACTTGTTGGTGTCATTTGCTTTGTGACACACTCCATTATTCCTTGTGGAGAAAAAATTGTCATTTTTGAAAAAAAACTCATCATTTTGGGTACTCATTGTTCCTCCCAGAACCAATTAGTACCGAGGTATCTCTGTATTGCCTTATAATGGATGTATTCAGGAACTCACTTCAGGGTGTTGGGTGAACTGAACTAGCAATTATTTTCCAAATAGCTAAATAGCTGACATCAATCAATCAAATGTTGAGAGGTCAAAACTGAGCAAAGAAAACATTGGCCTGATTTTTTTTCCACATTGGACACTCTCAAAATTATTGCATTGACTTTTGAAAACATAAGCCAGGAGATGTGAAAAAAAGTTTATCTACATAATATTTACTTGATATTCTTCCTGTCTACCTAAGTTCTTTTCTCTTCCCAATCCCTGGTAGGTTCCCATGATTTAAGTTGGTGCAATTCATTGGTGAGTGCACACTGATAAAGTTTGGGAGAGTGATGGGGGGGGGAGGTTCCCCCTCCCCAATTCCCCCACACACACCCCTGAAAAGCAAATCCTCTTAGCTTTAGGAGGTAGCTTCATCTGGGCCCAGCAAACCCCTGTCAACCTTCTGCTGGGGATTGGATCAATGCAGAGTATTGGTCTTTGATGGACTTTCAGCCTCTGTGATCTCTCAACCCGGGGATGGGGAAGAGTTTAAAGAATGAGCATATCAATTCAGGACCACTGAACTGCATTTCCATGGGGGTGGGGCTCCTCCCCAGCTTTTGTCCTTCTCCATCTCTGCTCCTCCTCCTTTTGTCACCCTTCTTTCATGCTTTGTTTAGCAAGCACAAAAAAAAAAACACAAAAAAACCCCCACACTTTGTTTTGTTGCCAGGGCTTTCTGCAAAACTTCACATAAAGCTCTAGTGAGGCCCAGAAAACCTGCCCATCCCTTCGGGGTCAAAACCAGTCCAGAACTTCCATCCTGGTATCTCAGCCCTAGAACGTTCAGCGGCATCTCAGCCTTGGTGAAGCCACTTAGAAGATGCCTTCAATCTGGAGACATCTATCCCAACCTGAAAATGCTTCCCCACTTTGCTTCTCACCCTTACCCCCCCCCCAAAAGCTTTCACAACTAACAGTCTTCTGTGAACCAAATTACCGCACTGTTCCAAAGTTGTGATGATGAGCAGAGGGCTTTACTCCTCGCTGGTCAAGGACAATCTTCTCCTTGGAATGGAGTTTCAACTGTATTTTGATAGCAGAAGTTTCCTGATATGTGTAGCTCAGAAGATCTGTAGCTTAGAAGATGTGTAGCTCAGGGTTGAAACGAGGGGTCCTTGGTGCTGTCTGAACTTGGGGGGTTTCTTGCAGATGTTTCACGGCCCAAACTACCCATTGTTGGATCATGAAACATCTGCAAGAAAACCACCAAGCTCAGACAGCACCAAAGGCTCTTGGTTTGATCCTAGGAGTCTCTTGCTGGAGGCGAAAAAATGGTTTGATGTTTTTGTCAGACTTTCTTGAAATCAGTGCCATGTGTATCAAGTTTCAACAGACTATGTTGTGGAACTACCTGAAGAGAAATGTCTACATTCAGTCTTAAAAGTGGTATTGATTCACTGGGGCCATTAGAAGATAGTTCCCAACTTCAGAGTTTGTTCTTATACGAAGAAAAGTTTGCCCAAAGTAAAAGTAAAAAATAAATCCAAAAACAAGTCACAAAACTAAGACCCAACCCCAAACCCCTTCGTTGGCTGTTGAATTTTATTTTGAGATTGCATTCTATAAAAAAAAAATCAAATGTCAGTTTCATTATAGAGCAGGGGTTCCCAACCTGGGGTGCTCGCATCCCCTGGGGCTGCGAGACGATATTCCAGGGGGTGCGAGAAAAGTCCAGGTAAATAATAGGATATTGGCTATATGTTGGCATTTTTATTTATTATGCAATGGATTAACTTTGTTTTCATTTTAGAGTTAAGTATCGTTATTTAGTGGCCGTCACATACATAGTTGAAAAGATTCAATCCTACCATATATTTAACGCATTCAGTAGTTCCTAAGGTCTAAAATTCAGGGGGTGCGAGGTTCGAGTGAAACCACTCAAAATTGGTTCTCCAAACCACTCAAAATTTCCACTACCGGTTCTCCAGAACTGGTCAGAACCTGCTCAATACCACCTCTGGTGTGGATTTCAACTCCTAGAATTCCTCTGGTTGGGGAATTCTGGGAATTGAAGTCCACACGTCGTAATGTTCTCCAGGTTGAAGAACCCCCATCTTAGAAGATAGTCGCTTGTGAGGATTTCTAATTATCTTGGCTGGACCCTTGAATGGACACCTTCTCGCCGCCATTGTAGAAAAGGAAGCAGCCTCTGTTTGCTTCTATAACTAGAAAGGAACATTTCAGCTGACAAACAACGAGAATCTAGATCTTCTTCTGCAGGACAAAAAGAAGATTACATCTCTTTGAAAAGCAAATGGTGGCTTGTGAGTTTATTGGGGGTTTTTTTTTTAGAAAAGAAAATGAAAAACTGGCCTGGTTTATTTATTTTTCAACCTACTAGGAAAGAGTTGGCTGGGAGAATGTGTAAACCCCATCGGCTAAAGTTCTATCCCGACTGGAGAATTATCCGATAATTCAGACAGACAGCAGCAATTACCTGTTTATACTGAAGAGAGGCAGCTAATTCAGGACTCATTTTTCCTACATGGGGACTAGTGTACAGCCAGGAGAATATCGCGGAGCTGCAATGGCTCTTTGCTATCCTTTCGCTGCTGCTTGACGTGGGTGCTTCACATTAAACAGGTGAGAGGGGGAATTATATATTTGAACAGTCCTCCATTCAGAGCAGAATTCCCACAGGGCAGTTAGTTTATGGCATACACTACCACAAGGTATAGGAAATATTCCTTCTTTCTTTCCCTCTCTCTCCTCCCTTCCTCCCCCTTTTCCTTCCTTCCTTCCATCCCTCCCACTTTCCCTCCCTTCCTTCCCTTAAGTTCCTTCTTTCCTTCCTCTCTCTTTTTCTCTCCCTTCCTTGATTTTCTTCCTTCCTTCCTTCTTTCTTTCTCTCCTTCCTTCTCCCCCCTTTCTCCCTCCCTTCGATCCTCTCCTTCTTTAAGTTCCTTCTTTCCTTCCTCTCTCTTTTTCTCTTCCTTCCTTGATTTTCTTCCTTCCTTCCTCTTCCATCCTTCCTTCCTTCTTTCTCTATCTCTCCTTCCTTCTCCCCCCTTCCTCCCTCCTTTGATCCTTTCCTTCCTTACAAGTTCCTTCTTTCCTTCCTCTCTCTTTTTCTCTTCCTTCCTTGATTCTGTTCCTTCCTTCCTCTTCCTTCCTTCCTTTCTTTCTTCTTTCTTTCTCTATCTCTCCTTCCTTCTCCCCGCTTCCTCCCTCCCTTTGATCCTTTCCTTCCTTAAGTTCCTTCTTTCCTTCCTCTCTTTTTCTCTTCCTTCCTTGATTTTCTTCCTTCCTTCCTCTTCCTTCCTTCCTTCCTTCCTTCTTTCTCTATCTCTCCTTCCTTCTCTCCCCTTCCTCCCTCCCTTCAATCCTTTCCTTCCTTAAGTTCCTTCTTTCCTTCCTCTCTCTTTTTCTCTTCCCTCCTTGATTTTCTTTCTTCCTTCCTTCCTTCCTTCCTTCCTTTCTTTCTTCTTTCTTTCTCTATCTCTCCTTCCTTCTCCCCCTTTCTCCCTCCCTTCGATCCTTTCCTTCCTTAAGTTCCTTCTTTCCTTCCTCTCTCTTTTTCTCTTCCTTCCTTGATTTTCTTCCTTCCTTCTTTCTCTTTTTTTCTTTCTTCTCTCTCTCTCTCTCCTTTATTTCTTGATTTTTCCTCCCTTCCACCCTTCCACCTATTTTTTTTCTGTCTCCCCCCCTTTTTTTCTTACTTCCTTCTTCTGACCCTCTTCTTTCTTTCTTTCTTTCTTTCTTTCTTTCTTTCTTTCTTTCTTTCTTTCTTTCTTTCTTTCTTTTTCTCTCTCCCTTCCTTTAATTTCTCCTCTCTCCCTCCCTCCCTCCCACTCTGCAACCCATCCACCCATTCATCTATCTTTTCTCTCTGCTTCTCTCTTTCTTTCTCTCTTTCTTCCTTCCTTCCTTCTTTCCTTCCTTCCTTCCTTCTTTCTTTCTTTTTCTCTCTCCTTTCCTTTAATTTCTCCTTCCTTCCTTCCTTCCTTCTTACTTTCTTTCTTTTTCTCTCTCCTTTCCTTTAATTTCTCTCTCCTTCCTTCCTTCCTTCCTTCCTTCTTTCTTTCTTTCTTTCTTTCTTTCTTTTTCTCTCTCCCTTCCTTTAATTTCTCCTCTCTCCCTCCCTCCCTCCCACTCTGCAACCCATCCACCCATTCATCTATCTTTTCTCTCTGCTTCTCTCTTTCTTTCTCTCTTCCTTCCTTCCTTCCTTCCTTCCTTCCTTCTTTCTTTCTTTTTCTCTCTCCTTTCCTTTAATTTCTCCTTCCTTCCTTCCTTCTTTCTTTCTTTCTTTTTCTCTCTCCTTTCCTTTAATTTCTCTCTCCTTCTTTCTTTCTTTCTTTCTTTCTTTCTTTCTTTCTTTCTTTCTTTCTTTCTTTCTTTCTTTCTTTCTTTTTCTCTCTCCCTTCCTTTAATTTCTCCTTCCTTCCTTCCTTCTTTCTTTCCTTCCTTCCTTCTTTCTTTTTCTCTCTCCTTTCCTTTAATTTCTCTCTCCTTCCTTCCTTCCTTCCTTCCTTCCTTCCTTCCTTCCTTCCTTCCTTCCTTCCTTCTTTCTTTCTTTTTCTCTCTCCTTTCCTTTAATTTCTCTCTCCTTCCTTCCTTCCTTCCTTCCTTCCTTCCTTCCTTCCTTCCTTCCTTCCTTCCTTCCTTCCTTCCTTCTTTCTTTCTTTCTTTCTTTCTTTCTTTCTTTCTTTCTTTCTTTCTTTTTTTTTTTTTCTCTCTCCCTTCCTTTAATTTCTCCTTCCTTCCTTCCTTCCTTCCTTCCTTCCTTCCTTCCTTCCTTCCTTCCTTCTTTCCTTCCTTCTCTTCTGGAAATAACCGATTCCTCCCTGGTGCATCCTCTCTGAGCTCCGGCCTCCCAAAGCTTCTTTCTCTGCTTAGCAATATTCAATCAACTGTCGGATTAAAGGTGAAATCAGTCACGCAAAGCTCAGGGAAAACCTACTGCTGCTTCTCCGCAGTGGGACTCCCCTAATCTCCCTCCAAGAGACAAAAGATCATAACTGATTTACTCCTGCTCCCTGGGGGACAATTTGCTTATAGGTTGGAGGTGCAATCAGGAAACACACTGAATGGCTTTCATACCCAGGAGAAAAGAGATGGCAAAATGAAACCAGTGTTCCTGTTTCTCCAATTTTTCCTTTTTTAAATTCTCCCGGAAAGAAAAAAGAAAGAAAATAAATTCTGCCAGGTAGGTTTCACCCATTCCTGCCCTCAAAGCAACCCACTGAACATGGTCACAAAAAGAGCTGGGTTAATTTGGAAGAGAAGGCTATTTTTTTCCCCCCCTAGGTGGGTTTGAGGTTTTTTTTTTAAAAAAATGCCCTTTTAAAGAGGAGGAATCCCAACTGTTCAATGTCCATTGCAAAGGGGCATTTCAGAGGTGGCCTTCACCAGGTTCTGATCAGTTCTGGAGAACCGGTAGAGGAAATTTTGAGTAGTTTGGAGAACCAGCCAATACCACCTGGCCCTGCCCCCATCTATTCTCCGCTTCCCATTGAGTCCCAGCTGATTGGCTGGGTCTTCTTTGGTTGCCCTGCACAGGAGAACGGAGCTGGAAAGCAGGTTAGTGAGGTGGAGAGGCAAGGGGGATTTTGCAGTATCCTTCCCCTGCCACGCCCACCAAGCCACGCCCACAGAACTGGTAGTAAAAAAAATTGAATCCCACCTCTGAATTTGTGTGCATGAGAAGTGAGAGCCAAATGAAAAATGCTTCAAAAGAATGGATTCATACAAGCAGCTCGGTCGCTTTTTCAAGTTAGTTGATTCAACTTGAGGCTTTCCTCCTAGGGAAGAGAAATTGACTTTGAATTTGACAAATTGAATTTGTCAATGAGAGGGATGTTCAAGTGGTACTCCAGGTGTTTGGGAAGTCCACTTCTCTTCCAAGTTGTCCCAAAACTTTTCCAACCTTCATCCAGAGCTCCCAAGTAGATAGGTTATCTTGTTCAGAGGGAAAGATTTCCTTATACAACATAAATGTATCTGCACAGGAACACCATTGCAGCATATTGGGAATATTTATTTTGCTATATCAATGAAGTAATTATTGTTAAACTAAAAAAAAATGAATCCTTTGCTTATAAGCAATTAATTTACAGTATCATCCTAGCCAGAATTTACAGTCACTTCGTTCATTTTTCGGTGTTGCAGCCCTCACTCAATGCCTTGTCTGCCAATACATTAGCCAACTTTCTCTTCCGTAATGTTTGTTGAGAAAGCCACACGTCTGATGCTCCTCTTGGCAGGTGTTATGGGTTAGTGGACTCCATCTGAAAGCACTTAATCTGTCAATAACTTTGAGTTGGCTTGGCCCATGCACAAAACAAAGTTTATGTTAGCCGATGCAAAAGTCAATGGGTAGCACTCATCAAATGTACTATGTACAAAGAGAACCTATGCGTGCAAATTCTCATGGTGTTTATGGGAGCTGACAACGTAGGGTGGTGAGTGAGGGGTTTCACTGATGTTGTAGATGTCTACCAAGAAGTAAACCAAGAGGATAAAAGGTGGAAATGAGGGCTCCTTGGTGCTCTCTGAGCTTGGTGGTTTGCTTGCAGAGGTTTCATTACCCGACTAACGTTGTTGGTGCTGGAAGAAGGAGGAGGAGGAGGAAAAGGAAGAGGAAGAGGAGGAGAAGAAGAGGAAGAGGAAGAGGAGAAGGAGAGAAGGAGGAGGAGGAAGAGGAAAAGGAAGAGGAGAAGAAGAAGAGGAAGAGGAGAAGGAGATAAGGAGAAGGATAAATAGAAGGAGGAGGAGAGGAGGAGGACTGTGTGGTTCTTGGTGCTTTTAGCACCCTACCAGCTAATATCATCAGTGCTGGAAGGAGAAAGAGAAGGAGACGGGGAAAAGGAAGAGGAAGAGGAAGAGGAGAAGGAGAAGGAGAAAGAGAGAAGGAGAAATAGAGGGAGAAGGAGAGGAGGAGGACTTTGGTGCTCTCTGAGCTTGGTTGTTTGCTTACAGACTTTTCATTACCCGATTAGCTAACATCATCAGTGCTAGAAGGGAAGGGTGGTTGCAGAATGGAAGGAAAAAGAGAAGGGGGGAGGAAGAGGAGGAGAAGGAGGAACAGGTAACTGTGGGGTCCTTAGTGCTTTCTGAGCTTGATTGTCTTGTAGACATTTCATGACCCGACTCGCTAACATCATCAGTGTTGGTGAGTGTGGAGTTTGCTCTCTGTTTAAAACCAAAACACAAGCCTCCAAACAGACAAGCAGTAATCAACACTAGACAAACAATCAAGCAGAAAACTATCAAGGGAGAACTTCCAAGGAGAAAACCACACCTCCTCTGGCTGGACAAGCAACTGTACATAAACAGGGATCCAAAATCGAATTTACTTTTATACAAAGTAAAGTAAAAATAAATCAAATTTAGTTTGAGTAGAGGGTTTCTAAGATAACAACTGATCCTTAAAAAGTTTCTGGCGTTTCAAGCTGCAATTCGTCCCCTGCATTTAAAACAACAGTTCCTTCATTCCTTCCTTTCATACAACGTCTGAAGAACTTTCCACGAACGGGCAAATTTTCTCGATGAATTGATTGAGATGAACATTGCAACGCCTGCAAGCAAGCTGTTCTGTATAAAATCATTTAATTTTAATTTAATTTGATTTTTTTAACTTAACTTTATTATTTTATTTATATTAATGTATTGTATTCTGTATTCTTATTTTATTTCTTTTTACTTCATTTCATTTATTTATTTTATTGGATGGAGACAACTCCAAACCACGTCTCCCCTTCGGCGCTATCGGAACCCATCACCCAAGAGAGATTAATTGATTCCAGCACCTTCGCAGGTTGTCCTGACTTCTTCTCTCCTCACTGTTCTCTCCTTTTTGCCCCACAGTCTTAAAAAGCCAGGAACAGCCTCTAACTGGGACTTCATGGACAATGGAAAACTTTGAGAGTGGGGGATTTGCATTTGTTCCTCCTCTCCTTGCAAGGGGAGCCCACTGATGGGCTCCCCACCTCGCTTCAGTGATTTGTAATCTAATTCTTTGCTTCATTAGTTTGTATTGCTATGTGTTGTCCTATTCAGCCACCAGATGCCAACAATTGGTATTTAAATTCCACCCCATCTAGAGCACTTTTAGTAAGACTTTCTGCCCTGATGATAATCTGTAGGCAAATTTACTTATGCCCAAAACCAATTAATGAAAGGTGGGTTGGAGGGAAGGAGGTGTCACACACTACACTGAAGCAGAGTTTGTTTAATTGTGATCTATCTATCTATCTATCTATCTATCTATCTATCTATCTATCTATCTATCTATCTATCTTTTTGGAATAAGTCACAATTGACCTTTCATGGCACTCAGCTGTAAAAAAAGAAAAAGAAAAAGAAGAAACCAGTTTACAAAGCATATTGGTAAGGATTCCAGGCTAGGTTTAAAATCGCTGAAAGCACAACAGGATGCCAAGAAGAGGGAGACTAAAATCTCTAGTGCAGTTGGCTTTGTGGAATAAAGATAGCTCACTATGGCTTATTCAGCAGATCATGGTTAAACAGCGCTGGCTGGGAGATGTAAAGAAGTTGCTGGCTCATCTATCTTTCTATCTATCTATTTATCTCTTCTATTATCTATGTAATCTATCTCTTCTCTCTCGATATCTATCTATCATTTATCTATTTTCTATTATCTGTTCTATTCTATTTCTCTGTATTTTGTCTCTCTCACAATCTATTTATTTATCTATTCCTATCTATTTATCAATCTATTCTATCTTTCTTTCTTCTCTCTTGATATCTATCTACTTTCTATCTCTCTTCTCTCTCGCTCTCTCTTGATATCTATCTATCATCTATCTATTCTATCTATTTATCCATCTATCTTTCTTCTCTCTCAATGTCTGTCTATCTATCTATCTATCTATCTATCTATCTATCTATCTATCTATCTATCTATCATCTATCATCTATCTTCCTTCTATTATCTATCTCTCTTCTCTCTCTTGGTATCTATCTGTCTGTCTGTCTATCTATCATACCACAATGAATTTAATTAATTGTCCTCTGGAAGGAAGTGCTCCCTGAGTTGCCCATTTCATTTGCCACGTTAGGTGGGTAACCAACATCAGGCTGCGGAGCCAATAAATTTAAAAGGGAAACTTGAAAGAGTTGAGTCCTCCTTTCTTATTGCCCTGGAATCTTTTGCGCCCTCCCTCTCTGTCCCTCCCCCTCCTCATCTCCCTTGACTAATCGGTATCATTTCAAATGTTTGACAAACTCCCACGTCTCGGATAAAGCAGCCCTTCCCTCTGACATCCTGGCTCTGATTGAAATCATCTGAGTGCTGATTTTATAAATTAGGCCAGAAACGAGAATGAAAGGAAGGAAGATGGCCCTCCCCCAACCAATGGCGGGCGACCACGCGAATTCCACTGTTGTTAATACTTCATACTTTTATGCTTCATTAAACCAATTTCATGGATGTCTGACTCAGAAGGGAAGAGCAGGGCAGCTCTTTAAAAAGAGGCAACAATGGCTTATTGAAGGAAATGGGCCACGAGATTAAATTAAGTGCGACTTGAGAAATATGGAAATACAAAAATAATTCACACGTTGAGATGGAGGATAAAAAGAAAATGATAACTTTGACTTTCGGGTTCCAGAGAGAAGGGTGCTCTCCCCTGCTCTCCCTCCCTTCCTGGGGGGTGAGGGATAATCTGCTAATAAATATTAGGGGTGGGGTC
>CM066335.1:25418224-25800762 GCA_033807585.1 Hydrophis major
GTGAGTAAGCAAGGAACAGAGGATTTGCGATGACCTCAGCTAGAAAATAACTTTCTGATTTTAGTTGAACTTCTCATCTTCCTTCCTTAAGACAATGATGAACACTGACAAAGAGCTTCACAAACTTCATTCTCTGACTCAAACAGTCTTAACATTGTCCCAACTTCGGTCTGTAGGATCAATTCTTCTAGCACACTTTATACAACCCACACATTTGTCTATGGAGATTCTCAATCATCTGAAGAAGAAGCTACTCAGATGAGAAGTGAAATGTTCCCAAGGGGAAAAAAAAAACCAAGTTAATCCAGTTGCCTTTAGGAAAAGTACTTTGGGGGCAACCCACATGTTTGATCTTTGCAGCTTGGGCTTGTAGCATTCATGCACACCTGTGACAGAAGAGGAGAGGGGAGAGGAGAGGAGAGGAGAGGAGAGGAGAGAAAAGAAGAGAAGAGAAGAGAAGAGAAGAAAAGAGAAGAGAAGAGAAGAGAAGAGAAGAGAAGAGAAGAGAAGAGAGAGAAGAGAGAAGAGAAGAGAAGAGAAGAGAAGGAGAGAGAATTCTTTATTGGCCAAGTGGGATTGGACACACAAGGAATTTATCTTTGGTGCATATACTCTCAGTGTACATAAAAAATACATTCATCAAGAATCATAAGATACAAGACTTAATGATAGTTGTAGGTTGCTAATAAGCAATCAAATCATACGGAAACTAAATAAAACAATATACATTGCAAAGATACAAGCAACATGATTATAGTCATAAGTGGGAGGAGATAGGTACCAGGAAGGATTAGAAGAAGAATAGTAATGGTAATGGTAAATAGTACTAGTCTTAATAAATACTTTGACAGTGTTGAGGGAATTATTTGTTTAGCAGAGTGATGGCATTGGCAAAAAAACCTGTCCTTGTGTCTAGTTGTTCTGGTTTGCAGTGCTGTATAGCATCGTTTTGAGGGAAGGAGTTGAAACAGTTTATGTCCTGGATGTGAGGGGTGTGCAGATATTTTCACAGCTTTCTTTTTGACTCATGCAAGATACAGGCCCTCCATGGAAGGCAGGTTGGTAGCCATTATTTTTTCTGCAGTTCTAATTATCTGTCTAGGTTTGTTTTGTTGGGTTGCAGAGCCGCACCAGACAGTTATGGGATACAGATGGGGCAATCAGACAAATGGGAGGTGAACTCTAACATCTGGAAAATCACCACCTACCATGACTAAGAGTGGCCTCTAAACTCTCAAAGAGCTGCAACTTGTCACCTTTTGCAGGTATTTCACTATCTATTTATGATACTCCTCTGGGAATTTTAACCTTTAGCACAAAGGCTTTCCCCTGGAAAGATTTTTTTTTTTTTAAACAAAACTTGTCACATTTCAGTTTTTGTAATGGTAGCTCCTTAAGTTTCAGCTCTCCTTCCCATTATTCCTGTTTACCCAACAGACCAGTAATCTTTCTTAATGTTGCTGCAGAAATAAGGTGGAGACTTATGTAAGGAATGGGCATAATAACCTGGGCTATAATTTGGCCTAAATAATGCTTTCAGCTGAATTCGGCATGTAAAATATCTATCTTTTTGATGCTCTCTTAAAATTGTTGATAAATATGGCTAGTTGAGAACCTAACGAGGAAATATGGTAAATTGTTGCCCTTACATCTTTTGGTGTATGTGTGTATGTGTGTGTGTGTGTGTTTTAAATTCATAATCCTCTGGAGCAGAGCTCCCCAAACTTTTGGGAGTTAAAGTCCACAAGTCTTAAAGTTGCCAAGTTTGGACACCTCTGTCTGGAGTATCATCAACACCTTCGGGTTGAATTTATCTTCTGTCCTGAAAGTAAATGAATTGAGGGGCTTCATCATCCACAATCTTAGCCTCAGGTCTGTGGGACTTACATGGAGGGTGGAGAAATTACAACTTTATTTTTACTAAGTTCTTCTTACAGTTGAAAAATTGACACTGACATGATATATAGATTAAAGGTCAAAATTTGATGGGTGGTTGAAACACATAAGGATAAAACTTGGCTTGATGATTGCGATTTATTCACACCTATAACATAGTCCTACACAGTATATACTACTATAGGCACCAACACATCAAAACAATAGCCTATTGTGCAATTGTCAATCACACTGCCTTCCAAAAGTGGCAAAATTTCTGTGCCATATGCTTGTTTACTTTCTTTGGAAGGGTGAGGAGACCCACATCAAACAAAACAAAAGAAAAACTTATTTCCTTCCTTGGCTGTCAAACCAAAGATGGGTTGAACTTTAATTAACTTAATGGAAGTAGCCAATATCACATTTTACACATTCCCTCTCTTCCCCTCCCTACTCAACCCCTCTCCCGGTTCGCAGAGGTCATATTGACATCCATCTTCTGGCATTTCCTTGCTTCCTAGATAAGATAAAGGCCAAAGGAAGCCTTTGGTTCCAGGTGAGTGCAAGACCTGTCTAAGGAACAGGAAGAAGATAAGAATGTTTGGTCCAGGTGGGAATTCATCCGGCACTTACCTTCAAGGCCCCCAGGGGTTGGTTGGCTGGGAGAACTTAGGGCTGCCTGTTCAGCTTTGGTCTTGTAGCAACTTAGCTTTGGAGCTGGAAGGGGCTTTAAAAGCAATTGGTAGCTACAGGTATAGGTGTAGGTGAGCTAGGGATGATAGAGACAGACAGATAGACAGATGAACAGACAGATAGAGAAGGAAGGAAGGAAGGAAGGAAGGAAGGAAGGAAGGAAGGAAGGAAGGAAGGAAGGAAGGAAGGAAGGACAGATAGATAAATGGACAAGATAGATAGATAAAGAGAAAGAGACAGAAAGAGATGAGGAAGGAAAGAAGGAAGGAAAGAAGGAAGGAAAGAAGGGACAAGAGATAGATAGATAGATAGATAGATAGATAGATAGATAGATAGATAGATAGATATGAAGACAGATAGATAGATAGATAGAGATGAGAGAGAGAGAGAGAGAGAGAGAGAGAAAGAGAGAGAGAGAGAGAAGATATAGAGAGATGATAGAAAGATGACAGAAACAAAGATGAATATAAAGGAGACAGAGATGGAAAAGCACAAGAAATCTCCAACCACAGCAGACAGGAAAGGATAGAGTGACTCCAGAGCCTTAGGCTAGGTTTGACCACATTCCTACTGTATGTTTGAACCCAACCCCTGAAAGTTCAAGGATAGGTTTACCTTCTCAGAAAATCCCCACACTTCATTTGCACCAGGCTAAAAATGTTGCAAACATGCCTCTCTCATTCTCATTCTCATTCTCATTCTCATTCTCATTCTCTCTCTCTTTCTCTCTATCTCTCTCCTCTCTCTTTCACCCATGTACGTGAATGTGTGTGTATCGAAGTTGCTAAAAGTAACTCCTTTCTTTCTTTCTTTCTTTCTTTCTTTCTTTCTTTCTTTCTTTCTTTCTTTCTTTCTTTCTTTCCTTCCTTCTTTCTTTCCTTTCTCTGTCTCTTTCTTTCTCCCTCTGTCTCCCCTTCTCACTCTCTCCTCTCTCTTTCTCCATGTGTGTGAATCTGTGTGTGAATGTGTATGTATCAAAGTTGCTAAAAGTAATTTCCTTTCTTTTTCTCTCTCTTTTCTTTCTCTCTCTCTTCTTTCTCTTTCTCCATGTGTGTGAATGTGTGTGTATCGAAGTTGCTAAAAGTAACTCTTTCTTTCTTTCTCTTTCTCTCTCTCTTTATTTATTTCTCTCTCTCTCTCTCTCCCTCTCCTTTTCCTGTCTCTTTCTCTCTCCTCTTTCTCCTTTTCTCTCTCCTCTCTCTTTCTCTGTGTGCATGAACTTGTATTTATTGAAGTTCTAAAAGTAATTTACTTTATTTTCTTTCTTTCTTTCTTTTTTTCTTTTCTCTCTCTCTTTCCTTGCTCTGTCTCTTTCTCTCTTCTCTCTCTCTTCTCTCTTTCTCCCTCTTTCTCTCTCCCCCCTCCCTCTCTCTCTCCTCTGTCTCCTTTTCTCTCTCTCCTCTCTCTTTCTCCGTGTGCCTGAACTTGTGTGTGTATCGAAGTTGCCAAAAGTAAGGACCCTTTGATAAACAGAATAACTCACAACCTTGATCAAGATATACCACAAAAGTAGCCAGCTATTATCAGTGATCACAATAGTTAATGAGAAAAACGTGTTGCCTCGATGGAAAAAAATATATACCAGTATTACTTGGATAAAGTACAATTATTACAGCCTGGCAAGGGGAAAATCTAACTAGAATTTTCAGCCAGCTTTTGTGAATAATAATAATAAAAAAGGACAAAATACTCTGATGAATGCCACTAAATGGTGCGGTGCTTGCTGAATTCTTTTGTCTGTAGAAAATGAATACCAAATTACCTCCAAAGTCTCAAGAAATGTGTTAACCCCCAGAAGTGGGGAAGGGGGAAATGAGGAGGAGGAGGAAGAAACAGAGAAAAATCACAATCTAGCATTTGAGGGAGGGAGAAAGGTGTTTCTTTTTGACTATATAGCGTTTGCATAGGCTGATTGATATTTGAATATGCTATATATTCACCATACTATATATTTTTCTTTTCTCCTTTTCTTTTCATGCGGCTGTTGATAAAAATAGAATTGCCAGCGTCCAATAATGGATATGGCAGGAGGAGGAGGAGGAGGAGGAGGAGGAGGAGGAGGAGGAGGAGGAGGAGGAGGAGGAGGAGAAGAAGAAGAAGAAGAAGAAGAAGAAGAAGAAGAAGAAGAAGAAGAAGAAGAAGAAGAAGAAGAAGAAGAAGAAGAAGAAGAAGAAGAAGAAGAAGAAGAAGAAGAAGAAACAACTTGGAGAGAAAATAGTCAGAAAAGTAAACTATTTATGTCTCTAAACTTTTGATACATCACCCAAACACACCCTTTGATGTTTTCTAGGAGAGCATAGTCTCGGTGTGTTTGCAAAGAGAAGCAAAAACGTTTATGTACACAGATTTATTATTTGTTTCTTCCTCCAAAGAGAACCTTTGAAGAAGAAGAAGAAGAAGAAGAAGAAGAAGAAGAAGAAGAAGAAGAAGAAGAAGAAGAAGAAGAAGAAGAAGAAGAAGAAGAAGAAGAAGAAGAAGAAGAAGAAGAAGAAGAAGAAGAAGAAGAATTACTGAAGAGAGAGTTATTATTTCGGAGGGAAGCAAGGGATATATTTTCCAGATTTCTCTATTGTTTTCGTTTTCCTCTTTTGGGGCACCTCTCTGGTTAACAAAGTCAGGGAGATCTGATGGCGTTAGTGAAAGAGAGGGAAATTTCCAATCTGTTGCACACTTTTGATCCAGTGAAAGGGCTATTATTTCCCTCGGGAGAAAGGGGAAGGGTGCTTGTGTGTGTATGTGTGTGTGTGTGTGTGTGTGAACGCATGTGTTGGGTCGCACTTCAGTCAAAATGGTACCCTGACAAAGCAAAGTAGAACCTCTTCAGATAGGAGGGAAATATTTGGCAGGGCAACAGCTGTCCAAGTGTCTAATTAGACTGTAGTTTCTTTTTCTTTCTTTTTTTTAAAGAACTCATTTCTGGGGGATAGAAAAGAAGACACCCACAGAAATTGAGGGGAGGGGTTGCTTTTTTAATTATAATGGGCAGGTGTCCTGCTTGAGTAGGTCAGGTGAAGGAGGAGGTACACCTGCCACCGGGCCTCCACCTCTTTCCATGTCAGTGTCCCAAACAAAACTCCAATTAAATCTGTGTAATTTATTCGAGGCTTTTTCGTCCAAAATAAAGCCGGTTATGGGTAGTCCTCCACTTACAACTGAAACTGAACCCATCGCTAAGTGAAACATTTGTTCTGTGAGTTTTGCCCCATTTTAAGACCTTGATGACCCCATTGTTAAAACCCCCATGGTTGTTAAGTGAATCTGGATTCCCAGTTGACTTGGCTCGTCAGAAGGTTGCCCAAAAGTTGATCCCGTGACCCAGAGACACTGCGACCATCATAAATATGAATCGTTGACCTATATCCCCATAAATAAGAGTTGGATCTCAGGTGTCTGAATTTCAAATACGTGACCACTGGGAGGCTGCAACGGTCATAAGTGTTTAAAAAATGGTCCTTTTTTCCCAGCAATGTTTTAAGTTCGAACAGTCACTAAACAAACTTTTATAAGTCAAAGTCAGCCTGTATTAAGTTGGTCTATTATTGGTTGTGTTGGGAAAGCAACCTTAGAATAGAATAGAATAGAATAGAATAGAGTAGAGTAGAGTAGAGTAGAGTAGAGTAGAGTAGAGTAGAGTAGAGTAGAGTAGAGTAGAGGAATAGAATGGAGTGGAATGGAATGGAGTAGAATAGAATAGAATAGAATAGAATAGAATAGAATAGAATAGAATAGAATAGAATAGAATAGAATAGAATAACAGAGTTGGAAGGGACCTTGGAGATCTTCTAGTCCAACCCCCTGTATCATTTCAGACAATTGGTTGTCCAATTTTTTCTTCAAAACTTCCAGTGTTGGGGCATTCACAATTTCTGGAGGCAAGTTGTTCCCTTGATTGATTGTTCTAACTAAGGAAATTCCTCCTTAGTTCCAGATTGCTTCTCTCCTTAGTTAGTTTCCATCCGTTGCTTCTTATCCTGCCCTCAGGAGCTTTGGAGAATAGTTTGATTGCCTCTTCTTTGGGGCAGACCCTCAAATATTGGAAGACTGTTATCATGTCACCCCTAATCCTTGTTTTCCTTAAACTAGACATACTCAGTTTCACCAAACCTTCTTTATAGGTTTTAGCCTCCAGTCCCCTAATCATCCTGGTTGCTCTTCTCTGCACTCTTTCTAGAATCTCAACATCTTTTTTACATCGTGGCGCCCAAAACTGGATGTAAATGTTCCAAGTGCGGCCTTATCAAGGGGTATTAACACTTCATGTGATCTTGATTCTATCCCTCTCTTTGTTCTATCAGTGGTTGGATAACACAAGCAGAAATTAGAAATTGGGAAAAAAATGCTATTATGTATGGTTTATGTTTAAGATATTATTATATTACATACTATTACGTTAAGCAAATGCACCCAGACAATACGCTGTTCATACAGCATTAATGCATGTTAAGGAAAATACAGCATATAAATAAATTGTTAAAACAAAAACAAAAAACAAAAAAACTGCCCAGCTTCTTCTCACGCTGTTCCAGATAAAATATGGCCTGCTGTGTGTGTGTGTCTCTCTCTCTCTTGAGGGCCTGTGGCTAACAAACAGGCCCTTGTCCTTTAACTTTCTCCAGGCCATGGTTAATGATTAAGTGGATTCAAAGGGTAATTCTCAGCAATGGGATATTCCTGGGCTGAACAGATGTTGGGAGTGTTTTAAGGCCATCTTCAAACTTGGTTGGCTTGCCTTATTGGCTGCCCTGGTGTATTGTTCCCATCATGCATTCCAGGACCACCTCTATGGAAATCAACCTGCTCCTAAGGTGAACATCAAAAAGAATGAAAAATACATGTTGGGGAGTTCAAGATGTTGGGTGCTGTATATTGACGGTGTACTAGGCCAGAGTATATCCTGCATGTTCCTTAATGAGGAGGAGGAGGAAGGAAGGAAGGAAGGAAGGAAGGAAGGAAGGAAGGAAGGAAGGAAGGAAGGAAGGAAGGAA
Source organism: Hydrophis major (assembly GCA_033807585.1). NCBI lineage: Eukaryota > Metazoa > Chordata > Lepidosauria > Squamata > Elapidae > Hydrophis > Hydrophis major. Next base: position 25,425,778 of record CM066335.1, read on the forward strand.
GGAAGGAAGGAAGGAAGGAAGGGAAGGGAAGGAAGGAAGTGGGAAGGAGAAAGGAGAAGGAGGAGGAAGAAGAGGAAGGAGGAGGAGGAGAGAAAAAAGAGGGAGAAAGAGGAGGAGAAGGAGGAGGAGAGGAGGAAGTAGTAGTAGTAGTAGTAGTAACAGTAGTAGTAGTAGTAATAGTTGCTTCAGATCAAAAGAATGGTAAAACGGAGCCCAAAATAAATGTAAGAAACTATAAGGAGAATGGAAGGGGGGAGGGGAGGAGGAAGCGAAGGGGAAGGGGAAGGATGAAGGGAAAACAATCAAAACAGATTTGTCCTGTGTCTGTAGAGGTGCAACATCTCCATCACTCCGAAGAGATGGAACTCATGGCTGAAATCTTTGCAAAATGTGAATTTTATGCCAGGCTACGTACTTTGCAGGAAGGCCAGAATCGTCTCCCCATCATTTCTGCAGCTTTGTCTCCCTGCTGGAATTCTTCCATTGTCCCACCTTTCAGCCAGCACAATAGCCTTGCTCGATTAACTGTTACACACATGCATCAATTAAAAGATTGTTTTCAAATCTGATGGATGAGCCCCAGGGCTTTGGTTCATTTTAGCCACCAGGCGGAAGAAGAGCCCAACTCTCTGGGAGAAAAGGAGGGAGGGAGAGAGAAAGAGGGAGAGAGAGAGAAGAGAGATGAAAAGAGAGAGAGAGAAAAAGAGAGAGAGGAGAGAGAGAGAGAGAGAGGAGAGAGAAAGAAAGAGAGAGGGGAGAGAGAGAGGAGACACAAAGAGAAAGAGGAGAGGAGAGAGAAAGAGAAAGAATGAGAAAGAGAGAGGAGAGAGAGAAAGAGGGAAAAAGAAAGAGGAGAGAAAGAGAGAATAGTAATAATAGATGACTATTTCAAAGGCTCTGCGTCTCTGGTTTCTGAGTTGTCGTAAAGTTGGAAGAGTCCTCCAAGATTTTCTAGTTCAATCTGCTGCTGAAGATTTGATTTGATTTGATTGATAGGCCACCTATCTCACCTTATCATCCTTGGGTGACCTCTGTAGACTTGAACAAGAAATTATGACATGCAAGTCACCAGCGTATCCCATCTCTTCCCACCCTCCCATTTCACATAAACCGCTGAGCAGTAATCTGTTAATAAACATTCATTAATGGATGATTTTTTTTTTTAAAAAAAGTGACTTTTTAATGTGACTTTAATTGTGATTGGCCTCTCCAAGTGGTTATTGCTGCCAGCATCCACTGCCTTCCTTTTGCTCACCTCCTGATGTCCTTTCTTAGACTCAGATTAACAGAGTGGGAAGGGACCTTATAGGTCATCTAGCCCAACCCCCTGCCCAAGCAGGAGAAACTAACACCATTTCTGACAAACGGCAGCCCAGTCTCTTCTTGAAAGTCTCAAGTGATGTCATTTCTTGTAATTTAAAGAAACACATGTCTCGTGATTTCTTCCTTTCTTGGTATTAATCAGCCTATTTGCCAAGCTAAACCTTGCAGTTACTTGAAATAAAAATCCCAGTGGCTTCAATAAAAGATAGTATTTAAGGTCACCTTCCTAATAAGCCTTCTTTCCCAAACATCCTATTGTGATATTGTGAACTTCGTCTCTTGTATTCTTACAATTTATATGGACTGTTTCCTAGTATGATTTGATTGCTTGTTGTACCTCTGACTATCATTAAGTGCTGTGCCTTATGATTCTGGACTCTTGACGAATGTCGCTTTTCTTTTATGTATACTGAGAGCATTTGCACTAAGACAAATTCCTTGTGTGTCCAATCACACTTGGCCAATAAAGAATTCTATTCCATTCCATTCTATTCTATTCTACTCTGAATTCTATTCTATTCTATTCTTATTGTACCCTATGACTATTATTAAGTGCTGAATCTTATGATTCTTGACTCTTGACGAATGTTTCTTTTCTTTTATGTACACTGAGAGCATATGCACTAAGACAAATTCCTTGTGTGTCCAATCACACTTGGCCAATAAAAAAAGAATTCTATTAAAAAAAATCTATATTCTTTGGAATTGACGAATTCTTTTCTTTTTCCCCCATTGGTTAGTATGATGAGTAAGTGGTACCCATTATTTCTGGAACTATCTGTTGCAAATGGGATCTCTACCTCGCCTTGTTCCCTGGGTTTCACACAATGAAACAACTACAGCTGTATTAAAATTCAAATTGTGGAACTTGCAAATGTGGTGGAGATCCATCATGGGCTTCGAAAGAGAAGGCGAGTCCTGGGGGCAGAGAAAGTTAACAAGCTGCACAAAATGTCCTCTCCTTGGTTTTTAAAATTTTTTTCTCTTCCCCAGATTATTTCAGTTTGGAAGGAGAAAAAGAAAAAAAAATCAGTGTTGAAAAGGAACTTTTTCGTAGCCTCAGGTTTGCATGTAATAACTGGTTAATCAGCCAATTAGGGGGGGCAGGGACAATTGCAAATTGAAAAGCAGCCAAAAAAAGGACAGACACACACACACAAACACACACACAAACACACAAACACAAATAGGAAGAAAGGAAAAGAAAATTGGTCAAGGTACAACCTAATCCCTCCGAAGGGATTCTCAATGTGAAATCTGGAAGAATTATGCTTATAATCATATCTGAATTCATTTTCACACTCTTTTTTTTTGTTTTTTTGTTTTTTTGCTTGTTACTTGTCAGCCTGGTTCTTTGGCCGATGAGCTAGCAATGACTGCCAATTATTTCTCTGAACGCACTCACGTTTTGGGGGGTGAAGGAAACAAAACATATACACAAAAACTAGGAAAATTTTTCCCCCCACAATGGACAGCATTCTTTCCCTGGGGAACACCATCATGGCAGAGGGCGAGATAAAGTGTGGTGCCTTTGATAAATCTATCCCAATTTGCAATACACAAATATCTTCCTTATCTTGCTTTTTGGCAGCAACCGCTTCAAATGAAGATATAATTTGGTGCTTCTGGAAAATAAAATCCCCCAGATAACTCTCATAAAATCTGGGGGACTTTTGAGTTGATGCTCACTTTTCAAAGAGAAATCTAAGTCATAACTTTGGAATCATTCACAGGAGGAGAGGGGGGGAAATACCACATTTCAACTTAATTTCTTGATGACTTTATGGGCATTGTAACCTTGATGGATGGAGATGGGAAACCTTGGAGAACAAAGAGAACAAAATAAGGTCGTAGATTCTACAGTTTGGGGGTTGCTGACTTTTTGAGACCACACTCATCTAGGTTTTCTAATAAAATATATTGGAGAATCCCATTGGAAGGCAAACCCACTTACGGTTAGGACTGGGTCTCCAGGAATTTGGAGAGCAAAATGGACATTGCTAATGGATTCGTAGAGCATTGGCATGCTTAGAAGGATGTTGTATATAAGCTGCATTGTACCTAGCTATGTTTCTCAACCTTCGCCATTTTAAGACAAGTGGACTTCAGTTCCTTGAGTTTCCCAGCTGGCATCTTCCCTAGTTGGGTAATGAGGTCTTCAAGAAAGCAACCAAACTCAGAGAGCACCAAGGACCCTATCGTAGGATTTATCCTCCCCCTCCTCTTCCACTCCAAATGCCCCCCTCCCTCCTGGCACTGATGATGCTACTTAGTTGGGTCATGAAATGCCTGCAAAGCAAATATAGATTAAAAGAGTAAATAAAATTGGCATGTTGGTATACAGGTAGGACCAACGAGAAACTGTTGAAATCAAGAAATTGCCAGAAAAAGGAGATCTATGTAAATATTCATATTTAATTTATAATATATATGGAGTTATACTTATATTGTATACTGAAAAATATGTAACACATCTTCTCTTATGGCTATGGAATAGAGAGCACAGTACATAGACTATAATTATGTAGATTTCTCTCTCTCTCTCTCTCTCTATCTATCTATCTATATTTGTTTTTTTAAGTTTTCGCGGGTACTTACATATATGGCATTCAGCTTTGTTCGGTTATTTTCCCACGTCATTGTAGTTGTGTTTTTAAAGTTGTAGCAACGTTTTGGCAGAATCTCATCTGCCATGACTTTAAGAAGCCTGATGATGGCAGATGAGATTCTACCGAAACGTTGCTACAACTTTAAAAGCACAACTACAATGACATGGGAAAATACCCGAACAAAGCTGAATGCCATATATTTATATTTATATTTATATTTATATTTATATTTATATTTATATTTATATTTATATTTATATTTATATTTATATTTATATTTATATTTATATTTATATTTATATTTATATTTATATTTATATTTATATTTATATTTATATTTATATTTATATTTATATTTATATTTATATTTATATGGATCTTTGGTTATTCGGGTTTTCTCCTGCATAAGGTTGGAAGTATCTAGGCAACGTTTCGATAAAGTCTCATTCATCATCTTCAGGCTTGGTCTTCAGCTCTGTGCTTCTCAATCACTCTGAGAAGCTCTGTGCTTCTCAATCACTCTGAGAAGCACAGAGCTGAAGACCAAGCCTAAAGATGATGAATGAGACTTCATTGAAACGTTGCCTAGATACTTCCAATCTTATGCGGGAGAAAACCCGAATAACCAAAGATCCACATACAAATACCCGCGAGAACCTCAGAAAACAAATATATATATATATATATATATATATATATATATATATATATATATATATATATATATATATATATATATTCTTAAGTTTGCGCGGGTACTTACATGTCTGGCATTCAGCTTTGTTCAGGTATTTTCTCATGTCATAATAGTGGTGCTTTTAAAGTTGTAGCAACGTTTCAGCAGAATCTCATCTGCCATCATCAGGCTTCTGTATATGTATATATATATATATATATATGACATTTTTCTCTTCTGAACCAATGATCTATATGCATGAATATTTTTTTATCAATATTATTAAGGCACTGTGAATTAGTGTTACCAATACTATGAAAAACTGTCAAGTATTAATTGTATGTATTGTATTTATTGTACTGTCAAAAAATGATGCTGAGAGATATTGACACATCTTCTATTATAGAATTTTTTGTAAATTTTTTCATATTTTGAATTTCAATAAAGTGTTTAGAAGAAAAAAGGAAAAAAAGAAAGAAAAGCAAAGCAAACAACCAAGCTGAAGCAGCGTCAAGAACCCTCCTTTCCTTGTCTCCTTCATAGCTGCATTTATTTATATATATCAAATTTATACGGCTGTCCTTTTGTGATTTTCTGGCAAGGAAGGTCATGGGGCAGACAGGAAGCCAGATTGGCTTAACAACCGGGTTTAGTATCTTATGCACTGCAGGGGGATCCAATTCACAATGGTGGCAAGAAAGATCGTAAAAGGCAGCCCAGCTCGCTTAATGAAGGTTTCGCTTAAATTTTGGCCTCGATCGTGATCGTAGGTTGAGGACTACCCTTATTGGGTGGATATGTCTGAACCCATGCATGGGCACACACTTAGACACACAACAAAGTGAGAGAAAAAGAAAGAAGGAAAGAGAAAGAGAGAGAAAAAGGGAAAGAAAGAAAGAAAGAGAGAGAGAGAGAAAAAAGGGAGAGTGAAAGAAAAAGAGAGAGAGAGAGAAAAGGAGAGAGAAAGAGAAAGAATGGTGAGAAAAAATGAAAGAGAGAGAGAGAAAGAAAGAGAGAGAGAAAGAGGAAGAAAGAGAGAAAGGGGGAGAGTGAAAGAGAGAGAGAGAGAGAAAATAGGAGTCAGAGAAAGAGAGAGAAAGAGAGAGAGAAAGAAAAAGAGAGCGAAAGAGAGAGAGAGAGAGAATATTTAATTAGAAAAACTTCTGTTTCTTCTCATCTTCCTCAACTGTGCAAGACCAAACTTAGACAACAAAGTCCTCCAACTTTTGATGAGCGGTGAAAACCTCCCAAACACATTTAAGCCTCCTTCACACCCCCTCACAGAAACATACAAACACCCCCCCTGGAAAGAGCTGGAGGTTAAGCCTCCTGGCCCAGCCCATCCACAGGCTGTTAAGTTCGACCCCAAAAGGAGGATAAAAGGTTGTTCTCCCTTCTTCCCTGCCCCTCTCCTGCCTTCTGAATTTCAATGAACGAAACACCTCCCCCCCCCTCGACCCAAGTAAGCCCCAAAGCATCATGGTTTCTTCTTCTTCCTAAGGGATGAGTGGAAGAATTTGTTTTTATTTTTATTTTTTTCTCTTTCCCTCCCTTCTTTTCTGGCCTGGATGAAGCTGCTAATTAATGCTGGAGTGTTCCTTGCGGCAAATGCTTAACGCATAACAAGTGGGGCAGAGGCGGTGGGACAGGAGGCCAAGCAGGAGAGAGAGAGAGAGAGAGAGGGAGGGAGGGAGGGAGAAGGAGAAAGGAAAAGTGAGGGAGACACAGAGAGAGAGAAAGAAAGAGAGAAAGAGAGAGAGAGAGAGAAAGAGACAGGAGAGAGAGAGAGAAAGAGAGAGAGAAAGAGAAAGAGAGAAAAAGAAAGAGAAAACAAAGAGAGAAAGAAAAAGAGAGAGAGAGAGAGAGAAAGAGAGAAAGAGAGAGAGAGAGAGAAAGAGACAGGAGAGAGAGAGAGAAAGAGAGAGAGAAAGAGAGAAAAAGAAAGAGAAAACAAAGAGAGAAAGAAAAAGAGAGAGAGAGAGAGAGAGAAACAGAAGAGAGAGAAAGAGAAAGCGAGGGAGGGAGGGAGGGCAAGAGAAAGAAAGAGAGGAAGAAAGAAAGAGAGAAAGAAAGAAAGAGAGAGAGAAAGAGACAGGAGAGAGAGAGAGAGAAAGAGGGAGAAATAGAAAGAGAGAGAAACGGAAGAGAGAGAGAGAGAAAGCGAGGGAGGGAGAGAGAGAAAGAAAAAGTGAGAAAGAGAGAGAGAGAGAAGTGTTCAATGTTTGTGATGGCCCTCTGGAAGTTATGGGGGGAGAGGGGGGGAGTGAGACCCCCTCCTCCCTTTCTGGTCCTCCCCCCACTTCCACCTCCCCAACTTTACTGTCTGTTCAAGCAGACCTTTTGAAAAGAGAAGCCAGGCACAAAAGCTGTCAATCACGGGCTAACCCTCCGAATTGGAGTTCACAGGGACTCCCGTGACAGTCCTCCTCCCCCCCCGCCCCGCCGCCCTTTCCTCGTCCCCTACCGCCTTCCCTCCCCCCCCAATCCCGGGCCCCCCTCCCAAGCCATCAATCTTTTCTCTCTCTCCCCGCACCCCCCCCCCCGTCCGCCCCGTATGCGCCCTCGCGTCCATTGTGTGGGGCTGCAGGTGTTTCGGGGTGGGGAGCCGCATCTCCTCCCGATGGAGAAGCAACGTGGGACAATCTGGGCCTGTGGGAAGAGGGGGCGGATCTGGGGAGGTGGGGGGGGCTTCGGGGAGCGGGAGAGAAGAAGAGCAGACAGATGGTGGAGGGTTTGGGGATGTAAAGTCATTCCCCAAGAATTGCCTGCTCCTTTTAACTTTCTCCTCCTGGACTTTTCTTCCTCCTCGGTGCAATTCTTCCCATCTCCCCCCCCCCCCAGGGGGCAGAATTTCTCCCCAAGTTTTGCTGAACTGGGACAGGGATTTTTACAAAGGTAGACCCACTTCCCTGTCTCTCCCCCCCCAAAGAAAGTTATATTCCTAAAAAAAAAAAAAAACTTTTAAAAAAGTTGCTCCTGTACCGCATGGGGGGAAACGAAGCATATATTTTAAGTCCAGGAGCACTGATTTTCTTTTTTAAAGGTTACATTTATATTTACTGAGAAAGAAATAAAGGGAGACTAAGTGTAGATCTATTTCAAGTTCCTTAGCTCTCTTGTCAGCTAGCTGTACCCTTCCTGGAATTCAAACCCCAAATTTTTAGCTAACTGGATCATATAGTTTAAGTTCCAGAGATCATGATGTCTGTTTTTTCTTTGATAGCTACACCTGGAACTCATATTTTTAGGATAGTGTGCAATATCTCTATATCTATCTATCTATCTATCTATCTATCTATCTATCTATCTATCTATCTATCTACCTACCTACCTACCTATCTATCTATCTCTCTATTGCTCTATCTCTCTCTATCTCTCTATTATCTCTTTATCTATCTATCTATCTATCTATCTCTACCTATCTATCTATCTATCTATCTATCTACCTATCTATCTACCTACCTACCTATCTCTCTATTGCTCTATCTCTCTATATCTCTCTATTATCTATTTATCTATCTCTATCTATTTATCTATCTATCTATCTATCTATCTATCTATCTATCTATATCTCTATCTATCTCCATCTATCATCTATCTATGTCTACCCATCCGTCCAAATCTATCTCTCTCTCTCTCTCTCTCCCTCCCTCCCTCCCTCCCTCCCTCCCTCCCTCCCTCCCTCCCTCCCTCCCTCTCTCTCTCTCTCTCTCTCTCTCTCTCTCTCTCTCTCTCTCTCTCTATATATATATATATATATATATACACACATCCAGATCTTTCTCTATCTATCTCTATCTACCCAGCCATCTCTATCTATCTATCTATCTATCTATCTATCTATCTATCTATCTATCTATCTATCTATCTATCTTTTTATCTATCTATCTATCTATACATCCATCCATCCATCCATCTATCTATCTCTCATCTATCCATCCATCCATCTACCTATCCATCTATCTATCTATCTATCTATCTATCTATCTATCTATCTATCTATCTATACAGCCATCCATCCATCCATCCATCCATCTATCTATCTATCTCTCATCTCTCCATCATCCATCCATCTATCCATCCATCCATTTACCTATTCATCTATCCATCTATCCATCTATCCATCTATCTATCCATCCATCCATCCATCCATCCATCCATCCATCCATCCATCCATCCATCCATCCATCCATCTATCTATCTATCTATCTATCTATCTATCTATCTATCTATCTATCTATCTATCTATACAGCCATCCATCCATCCATCTATCTTTCTATCTCTCATCCATCCATCCATCTATCTATCTCTCATCTATCCATCATCCATCCATCCATCCATCCATCCATCCATCCATCCATCTATCTCTCTCATCCATCTATCTATCTATCTATCTATCTATCTATCTATCTATCTATCTATCTATCTATCTATCTATCTATCTATCTTTATCTCTCTCTCTATCATCACACTCTCTCTTTCTCTCTATCATCTCAATATCTATATCTGTCAGTCCATCCATATCTTTCTCTCTCTCTCTCTCTCTCTCTCTTCCTCCACATGGAGCAAAAAAACGATGGGGGGAGGGGGACACCTTTTCTTTGTTTTTGCGCAGAAATTTGCACATGCGTATAGCACACCGTCGAGCAGCTAAAAGCACGCAGATGCAAAGCAGAAGAAAAACATAGTATACAGAAGCCATTTGTTGTTGTTGTTGTTTTTAAAAAAACAAATGAGGACGGAAGAACCAAATCAACTGAATATATATATATATGGCATTCAGCTTAGTTCAGGTATTTGCCCAGGTCATAGTAGTTGTGCTTTTAAAGTTGCAGCAATGTTGTAGCAATATATATATAGGCTTCTGTATTGCGTTCGTCTGTGAACACAAGATGAACACAATACAGAAGTCTGATGACGAAACGTTGCTACAACTTTAAAAGCACAACTACAATGACGTGGAAAAAATACCTGAACAAAGCTGAATACCATACATGTTTGTACCCGCAAAAACTTAAGAAAACATGTGTGTGTGTGTGTGTGTGTATGTATTTGTGGCTTAAAAATGCAGTTTTTCCCCATTGCTGCAATGTTAGAGTTGAAGAGCAGACTATTGTGGGGTAGTTTTGAGGGCCCTGTAACTTTCCTTCAAATGCACCTGTTGCCTTATTGCTGGTGCTGCTTAAAACATCCTGAGGGTGCTTTAAAAAAAGAAGAAAAAGAAGAAATTAAAAAGAGGAAGGGTTGCTTTGGAGCAAGGACAAAGGGTCTCTTGCAGAGATGACAAAGAGGCAATCTGCATATGGATGGATCGGTTCCTTTTCTCCCACCCAGAGGGAGGATATGGGTGTGAGTGAGTGTAGACAGGTCTATCCAAAGCTTATTCTTCTTTCAGATTTAAATTCCTTGCCAGGATGGTGGCAGGAATTAGGGATGGCTAATCTGGTGAAAAGGAGGACTAGGGGTGACATGAGAGCAGCCTTGCAATATTTGAGGGGCTGCCCCAAAGAAGAGGCAGTCAAGCTCTTCTCCAAAGCACCTGAAGGCCAGGAAAGAAAGGATGGATGGAAGGATGGAAACTCATCAAGGAGAGAAACAACCTAGAACTAAGGAGGAATTTCCCAACGGTGGGGACAATTAACCAGTGGAACTCCTTGCCTCCAGAAGTTGTAAATGCTCCAACACTGGAAGTTTTTTTAAAGAAGAGACTGGGCAGCTCCTTTTCTGAAATGGTGTAGGGTCTCCTGCTTCGGCAGGGGTTGGACTAGAAGACCTCCAAGGTCCCTTCTAACTCTGTTCTGTATTTTACTGGTATAGGTCTGGATCTTTTCATTCCCCTAACTAAGCAGCCTTGAAGTCTGGGAGCTTCTGCTTCACAAGCTCTGAAGTTCTCCAACCAATTATTTGCTGCTCTTGTTAATTCCAGGTATATCCCAATTTTCTTTTCAAATGAATATAAATCATGGAGCTACCTGTCTGGTAAATATTCCCATAGCTGCAGAGATGCACAAGAAGAGAAAAAGGAAGGAAGAAACTGCTATTTAGGGGGGAATGTCAAAACCCTCACTAATTTCTCCTCTCCCTTTTTTTAAACAGGCAATGAGGGCTCTCCATCATTAAAAGCTAAAAGCAGAAGAGCAAGCCATTTCATGCAAGGATCGTGGCCAGTGAATCTCTCTTCAGGATAAAGAATTGAAAGCTAAGTTTCTACCCCTCATGGGTACATGATTAAGGGCCGATCACAACTTTTTTTGCTGCACACTTGTGCATCTTGTGTTTGCAGTTTGCAGGGGTGGTTAAGTACAGCCTGTTCCTGTTGCTGGAGACCAACTCAAAGCCCAAAGAGAATCGATTCACATTGGATTGATTGATTGATTGAGCACCCTGGGAGGTAAGCTTCACCCTCTACCTAATCTTCTCATCCTTCCTGAACAAGCCAGGAAGGCAGGGGACCCCTAATCTGGGTTACAGCCCCCACCAGTCAGGAAGCATGAAATGCTGAGTTACAAGGTGTTTAATGGAGCATCCACGAGAGGGTGATAGCATCTTTCCATACAGCAAAACCAGTCTTTTTCTGGGAAACTTCGTGAGTTCCGTTTTGCTAGTCAAAAACAACCTGGTTCAGGTTTCATGATATTTGCAGAGATTGTAGGTGTGGGTGTGTAAGCACAGGCCTGGCAACAAGTTATTTGAACTTTGCAGCCACTTGGTGAAGGGGAATTCCGAATGATTTCCCTTAAGCTGATCCATGGAAACAAGGTCCTGCTAATCCAGTTCTACAAAGGAATTATTGAGCCTGTCACCTGCACCTCTATAACCGTCTGGTTTGGTTCTGCAATCCAACAAGACAGACACAGACTCCAGAGAGCAATTAGGACTGCAGAAAAAACAATGGCTGCCAACCTGCCTTCCATGGAGGACCTGTGTTCTGCATGAGTCCAAAAGAGGGCTGTGAAAATATCTACAGACCCCCTCACATCCCGGACATAAACTGGCTCAATCCTACCCTCAAAACAACGCTATAGAGCCCTGCACACAAGAACAAATAGACACAAGGACAGTTTTTCCCCCGAATGCCATCACTCTGCTAAACAAGCAATTCCCTCAACACTGTCCAACTATTTAGTAAGTCTGCACTACTATTACTATTAATATTCTCTTCGTTACTATCACCCATCTCCTCCCACTTATGACTGTAGGACTGTAACTTTGTTGCTTGTATCCTAATGATTTATATTGACTGTTTCCTAATATGATTTGATTGCTTATTGTACCCTATGACTATCATTAAGTGTTGTACCTGATGATTCTTGAATCTTGATGAATGTATCTTTTATTTTATGTACACTGAGAGCATTTGCACCCAAATTCCTTGTGTGTCTAATCACTCTAGGCCAATAAAGAATTCTTTCTCTTCTCTTCTCTTCTCTTCTCTTCTCTTCTCTTCTCTTCTCTTCTCTTCTCTTCTCTTCTCCTCTCCTCTCCTCTCCTCTCCTCTCCTCTCCTCTCCTCTCCTCTCTTCTCTTCTTCCCTTCCCTTCCCTGTTCTCTATTCTATTCTATTCTATTTTAAACATGGAAGGATCTGTGAAGCCCCAAAATATTTGCACTATGGATCTTCTGGGATCCCCAAGGAGCCATGTGAAACTTCCACCATGTGCCCAGTAGAGATTTAGTCCAGGAAGCCCCAGTGCTGCTTCAACAGATTTAATCCTTCTCAGAAGTCTGGGGATTAATCTGATGAAGGTTGATTGGTCTAATTGTCAGCCATCATCTTCTCCATCACCCTCATGTCAAACATGATAAAGAAGGACATCCTGGAAGAACAGGCCCCCACAGATAAAATTGGTTCGAGGCAGAAGGGAGCTGTTGTTGAAGACATTATTTCACTACCATTGGATGTTTTTATACTGCTTTTAATTGAAGCAGGATGTTTGGAAAAGGTTCTCTTTGGAGGAAGAAACAAATAATAAATCTGTGTACATAAACGTTTTTGCTTCTCTTTGCAAACACACCTAGACTATGCTCTCCTAGAAAACATCAAAGGGTGTGTTTGGGTGATGTATCAAAAGTTTAGAGACATAAATAGTTTACTTTTTTGACTATTTTCTCTCCAAGTTGTTTCTTCTTCTTCTTCTTCTTCTTCTTCTTCTTCTTCTTCTTCTTCTTCTTCTTCTTCTTCTTCTTCTTCTTCTTCTTCTTCTTCTTCTTCTTCTTCTTCTTCTTCTTCTTCTTCTTCTCCTCCTCCTCCTCCTCCTCCTCCTCCCCTTCCCCCTCCTCCTCCTCCCCCTGCTCCTGCTCCTTCCCCTCCCCTTCCCTTCTTCCTCTTCTTCTCCTTCTTCTCCTCCTCTTTTTTCTTCTTCTCACAGTACAAATCCATCCGACCCTAAATTCTGAGTGCATGAAGACACTATCAGGTCATTTGTTGCAAGATAACAAGATAAAATATATTCATTACTTTTCAGAGTATTTTTCCTTCTGCTGTACCTTACTAAAACCTAATGAGATAGGCAGCAGGCCAAGTGAATTCAACGGGCCTCTACGAATCCTTAAGAACGGGAGTTCAATTTCATCTATTGAAGAGCACTGGTCAACTCTGGAGAAATTCTCTTCTGTCTCATTTCATCAGTCAAAATTCTCATTTCTTTTCACCCAGTTTCAACCTCAGCCAGTTTAAATCAGTTGAGAAAACAGCACCCTCTAGTGTCCACCTTTTGCCTTAAAGTTTCACTCCATTGTTATTTTCCTATTTTTGTTTAACTTTCCCTCCCCAATTGCATGTCTCCAGCACGGTCAAAATTCCCCAAACATAAAAAAAAAAAAAAAAAATCCAAAGATGAGTGTCTGCAACACCCACATAGATTCTGATGCATTAGGAATACAATGAAGCAATGCATAAATCAATATCTCTGTATATTTTCCCCTAAGGAGTTTGGCAGTTTCAGTTAGATAAGGAAAACTTAACAGAAGAGACGGTTTTCAAAATGTTTATCCACACTTGATGTTCATTGGCCAATGTTCAGGCATTTAGCATATTAAAATATGTTTTAATATTTTATTTATATACCACCCAGATTCTCTCTGGAAAGGAGATGGATAGTTTCAAAAACTGATTAAGAATGAGAGAGAGAGAGAGAGAGAGAGAGAAAGAGAGAGAGATGATAGATAGATAGATAGATAGATAGATAGATAGATAGATAGATAGATAGATAGATGGATGGATGGATGGATGGATGGATGGATGGATGGATGGATGGATGGTGAGAGAGATTAGATGAGAAAGAAGGTAGAGATTAGATGGATGGATGGATAGATAACAGACAGACAGATGATGATAAAAGATTAGATGGATGAATGGATGGAGAGAAAAATTAGATGAGAGAGAGATTAGATGGATGGATGGATGGATGGATGGATGGATGGATGGATGGATTGATGGATGGATGGATGGATAGATGGATGGATGGATAGATGGATAGATAGATGATAGATAGATAGATAGATAGATAGATAGATAGATAGATAGATAGATAGATAATGTGACTTGGTAATGTAACTTTTTGAAAGAGGTTTCAGGATTTAAAATGTTTGCAAAGAAGTATAATATGCCAAAATGTTACTGATAAAATGAGAAAAATAATTATGCCTGAATCAAAAATTTGATTATTATTACTTTGGTGTAAAACAAATACAACTCTCCAAGCAGGAGGTAAATATAGCCTTTTACTGTCAGCAAAGAGGACCATGGAGACTGTTTCCTGTATCCTTTTGACTGCAGGCTCTTCAAACTGGACAGTTAGTGAGAAAAGGCAATTAAAATATCCAGTTGATAAGGCTCTTTGCTGATCATTCTGTTCTTTTTTTTTCTTGTTCCTGGACTCTCAGCCTATCCTTCCTTCCTTGGTTGCCATTCCTTGTTCACTGACAGTCCAGCTGTTCGGTCCATTTGGATTTCGATTAAAATAAATAAATAAATAAAATCAATTGCCATCATTAGTTTCCATGTCATGAATTAGAGGGTTCCCCCCCAACTGCACTTATCTTTATTCCTTTTAATTCCTCAAATAAGTCACCTCCTTGCCCGTATTAGAAATTAAAATTGGGTTTCTACTTGCAATGACCAGTCCTTCTTCTTCACTACTTGGAGCAACATCTTAGGAGGCTTCCAAAGCTTTCTTTCTCTCTTTCTTTCCAGAAGAAAAACAAAGTGATAAGAAGGTTGGCTTCCCATACACTTCTTCAAAGCGTTAGTGGAGATGGAGGCCAGCCATCGATCACGGGCCCTTTCAACTTGGCGTAACGGCAGGTGCTGATTCCCCTCCCCAAGTCCAATGCATGGCATCTACGGAAGCCATGGAAACCAGTCCAGTCTACCAGTCTACCTGGAGTGGCTGGTCTCGTTCATCACATGGGGTGGACAGTGCAAAGTATCGTGCTTCCTGACTCGGTACTTCTCTCACCATCTTCCTCATGGGAGTTCCTACTCATGAGAGATTCCTTTGAATCACTCCAGTTGGAGCTGTACAAATCCAGGAAAAACTCCAGTGAGTAAATGCTTTCGGTTTCATCCAAGTGGAGACTTTCGGAGGAAGGGCTCCGATACACGTCGCTGATGGCATTTTTACAGTTGGGTATGAGCTCCGGTGGTATGGAGCTCCGGGTTTCACACTCCGTCCCTGTTGGTTTCTCTGGGGCCGTCCATCTAGAAGGAGTCAACTGGTTGGTCTGAGAAGGAGCAAGGACAATTTTTGTCTCCACACAGTGGCTCTGGATGGTGTAAGATTTCAGGTCCTCCTGCAAGGATCTTCAAGCAGACAAGAGGAGGGAGAACAGCACCATAAGACATGATTTTCTGCAGAATTTTAAGAAGAGAAGATGTTTCCACCTAGAGGTCCTCCCATGGACAGCCTCCCCTGATACATTCCCATCAACAGCCTCAAAGCAGGCAGCATGAAAGCTACCTCCACCCCATAAGAATAGATAATCTATTATGTTAAGTCAAGGTTTGCTTCACTGCTCTGGTTTATTAAACATGGGTAGTCCTTGACATAACCCTCATTTAGTGACTGTCCAAGTTACAAAAGCACTGAAAAAAATGACAAGGTCGGTTTTCATGTTTATGACCATCACAGCATCCTCACCATACATGATCAGAATTTGGGCAAGTATTTGTGACAGTTGCACTGTCCTGTTTAGAAATGGTGGTTCTGGCTCCAATTGTGGTTGTAAGTTAAGGGCTACCTGTAAACCATCACTATCTGGATCTGTTTAACATCAGATATGTTTTGCAGAGCACAAGAGTGTAGTAACAGAGGTGATCCTGTAGATGGTGCAAGCAGCACACTGCTGTGTCTAATACTGGGGCCTCTTTGCATGATCTCACTCCCTATCTTGGGCTGGAAAGCCCTGGACTTATATGTGATCTCACTTTACTAACATCACCACCATTCTTACGGATTGGTTGGGAGGTTTTACCAATGCTGTATCTGTTCTCTAATTCAAATGCTGTATCTATGTTACTCTTCCTTGCTTGTAAAAATAGTATTAAAATAATAAACACTATGTGGTAGTCAGACATCTTGACATTCTGCACAACGACTGGTCTTTGAAATCCATCACAAGAGCCCAACTCATGGCACATCTAAGGGCAAAATCAGATGGGTCTATGACAATTTGCCATGGTCAATGCGCCATGGCCAACGCACCATAGCCAATTATTTTAATTTTTTCCATTCCCATCTCATTCTGCTCCTCCTTTTGCATCCTTTTTTACTGATTGCATTCCACCATTTCTTTGACATTAGTGTAACTCTTGTCTCACAGCGAGTTGGCTGTGG
Source organism: Hydrophis major (assembly GCA_033807585.1). Lineage (NCBI taxonomy): Eukaryota > Metazoa > Chordata > Lepidosauria > Squamata > Elapidae > Hydrophis > Hydrophis major. The sequence goes on from CM066335.1 coordinate 25,442,223, forward strand.
CAAACTGGGTCTGGCGAGTTGGCTATGGTGGGTTGGCTGTGGTAAGTTGTCCCATTCCGAAACTGGACTGCATTCCCAGTTTGTTGATGGAGATGGGTGAATCCATTGGTTTGCAGGTAGACCTGGCACCACTCTGTGCTCGCTGATGAATGAACCCATTCCTCCCATTCCAGGGGCCAATAAACAACCTTCTCCAACTTAATCTCTTCCAGAACTGTGATGAGACTTGGAGCGCCTAGGAGCCCAGGCCAGATGTATGTCCAAACAGATTTGGAGAATTTTGATCCAGAACACAATCAGATTGTGTGTCCTATTTTTACCAGAAATGGCATCTGGGAATGTTTTATGAAGATCAGATGCTCTGCTGGCCAAGCAAGGTCAAGTAAGCTTCCAGTCCTTGTGGTTCAAAATGAAGGAACCCAATTAGTTTCTTCATACTAAATCAGATTACTGCTCATCTCCTTCATGCTATAAACATTATCCAACAAAACTGACCCGTGATGTAAACCATGATTCATTCCAGATGCTGAGTTCTCACCCTTTCTCACACACCTGTTGTTGGGTGTTCATACTCACATGTCTTTACTAAAGAGTTTAAAGTGGAGCAAGAGGCACCCAACGACCAGAAAGATCAAGAGGACCATGAAGAGACACATAATGCCAATGAGAAGATCTAACTTGACTCTCTGCTTCTCCATGGAGTCGTCTAACAAGAGAAAGTTGGTTGAAAGCACCACTTAATTAATGAATTAATTAATTCATTGGACTAACTTTTCCGTCCATCTGAGTTGGAAATCAAAGACACACCATAACAAACATCTAAAAATATGAATGGACACAATTAACCCTTCAAAACATTTCCAAAGACTTAGCTCTGGAAGGGGGAATCAAGACTCCTGACTGGAAGGTGTGGAGAAGAAGACTCTGAATGCAGGGACATTGTTAAGACAATAGTACCCACAGACCTAAAAGTCTGAGAAGGTGTGGAGAGATGGAACCCCTTCCTACAACTTCACCCAAGGTATCCACCTAATGACCAGTTCCAGAGATGGAACCATTAGAATGATTCTGATATTTCTAGTCTTCTAGTGGACCATTCTGATTTGGCTGTAGAAATGAAGATATACTCCAGTGAAGTTCCATTCCTGCTGACCTCATGAGGCATCATGGCACATCTGGGCAATTTTCTCAACCACATTAGAGAAGGGATTTCTTCTTCACTTCTTGTAAAGGCCTTAGCCTTCAATTTGCTCCTGGTCTCCAATCTAGGAGTTAACTTAGTCCCAGCCTACTTAGCTTCCAAGCCCAGCTAATGTTGCCATCTGCTAAGTCTTGTCACTATATGTGTCTTTTGAGGAAGACTACAGGAAGTTGCATCCTTCCCAGCAATGCCTTTGGTCCATCCACCCCAGGAATGTCAATAAGCAGGAATCTTCTCTTGCTGTATTAGGAAAAGTTGGGAAAGGACTCTTTGGATTGCAAAGCATTTATTCAGCTGGGTTCAGTTTTGTCAGAATTTATATAAAATTTATTCTAGCATTACAGGAAGCTTCACTGGCCAAGATTTCTGATTGAAGCCTGCTTCTTGGTGTTAGCAGAGCTCTCTAATAGTGAGAACTTCTATAACCTTAATGAAGACCCAGGTCCCCAAACCCTTTAGGACAGGGGTCTCCAACCTTGGCAACTTTAAGACTTTTGGACTTCAACTCCCAGAATTCTTCAGCCAGAAAAACTGGTTGAGGAATTCTGGGAGTTGAAGTCCACAAGTTTTAAAGTTTCTAAGGTTGGAGACCCCTGCTTTAGGAGAAGGAAGCCATGACACTTCATCTCATATCAGGTCAAGAGAGATGTGTAGGCTTACATACATCCTAATTCCACGACCTCATTCAATACAAGGTTATCTGCTGTGCATATGTGCCACATTCATAAAGCTTCCCTTGCACCATTGGGGGCCCCATCTTGACTTTCTTTGACCACATCCTGTAGAAATCCCATCTTCATAGACATTGGAGGCCAAATGGCTTCCTGGAAGCAGATGTTGTGACCTACCAGGCGCCAGTGGAGCTGGTGGCAGACTCAGACAGTGAGGAGGTTGGGGAGGAACATGCCCAGTTCTGGGGTCTGGGGAAGGCTCTCACGAGTGCTCTATGTTGGAGGCAGAGATGAGACCAGGGCCATCTGACAGTTATCAGCTACCTTCAGAGTCGGACATCAGCGGGGCAGAAGAACAGCTGGAGTCTGTTCCTGGTGTGCTCATGCACAGAGCTGCCAGGAGAAGGAACAGCTAAGGAACAAGGGTCGACTCGGGAGTAAAGCCACAGGTGGACAGTGAATGGCCCCTCCCATAGGGAATAAAGAGGAGCAAAATGGAGTGGTGTTTGCAGAAGACAATTCATTCAATTCATTAGGTTGAAGATCTGTTCCTGACTTCTTGCCAAGTATTGTCTGCTACAATATGGCGTTTGGAAGATATCAGCCTGGCAGCTCTCTCCAAGCCTGATAAAGGTCTGTAATTGTGAAATCACTTTCAAGACTGTTGGCCAGGACTTTGCTGGAGAGGAATCCACTGTAAACTATATAAAAGGGGTTTTTATCAGAATGAGGAGTTGGCTTTGTGCTTTTGGGACGCCTAGATCAGAAGAGCAGAAATCTAGAACATCTGAAGACCTGAAGTGGTCCAGTAGCTAAGATTGGAGTTGCCAAGCAGAAGACTCTCTCTGCCTGCTTTCCCCTTCTGAGGTCCCCTACCTTGACATAGGTGCGGTCTTAAAAAGATGGAGAAAAGTAGGAAAATATTGGAATAGCTGGTCATGGTTTCTTCAGTCTTGGCTTCTCCCCATGCTGACTTCATAGCGACTTTGTCTTGGGAATCCATGACACGCCCAGCATTCTTAACAACATTCTGACAGCATAATCTCTGCCCAATGGAGGAGACTGGAAACCAGGACCTCCTGTGGCTGGAGAAGATCCCAAACAGGACATCTTCTAATAGGTTGACCTTCTTGAGGTGGCACCTCTTCCTGCTTCTTCACACTATCATTCCTCCCAGTTCCTCCTCAGCCTCTGATGGTGGTTCTCTGAGTCCTTTGAGTCCCACCAGCAGTTGATGGAGCTGGCAGCAGAGTTGGACAGTAGTGAGGAGGCTGGGCCAGTCCTGGAGGCTGAGGAAGGCTCAGTCGAGGGCTCTGCATCAGAGGCAGAGATGGGGCCAGGGCAAGCTAGCAGTCATCAGCTGCCTTCGGGCTCAGACAGCAGTGAGAGGGGGAGCTTCTGGAACGGGTTCCCAGCCTGCGCATGCACAGAACTGCGAAAAGGAAGGAACAATGAAGAACTCAGGTTCAACATGGGAGTAAGGCCACAGGTGGATGATGAATGCCTCCTCCCATAAGGATTAAAGGAGGAGCAAAAGGGGAGGGGGGGCTAGTGTTAGAGATACACACCCTAGCAGAACGTGCAACGGCAGTCTAGCAGGCAGGCAAATGATGTGAGATAAACGTTGTTGCAGTTTACACTCAGTAAGACAGATACACTGTGCCAGTTAAATAGTTTTTTATTCCAGCAAGAGTTATAGCATAGTCAAAACAGTCCATATGTCATAAACTAGTTCAGTCCATCCAGGGATTAATCAGTTGCAAAGTCCAGTGTTGAAAAATAGAGGTCAGTAAACTTACAAATAATCAGTCCAGCAATATATCTCTTTTGCAGTCAGAGATATGAAGGAAATCAAACCCCTTTTCTTCTCTCAGCAACAGCAGGGAAACACAGGCAGTAATCACCATCAATCCAAGGTTGTCAGCTACTACAGTTAAAACAGCTAACAGTGAGCTCTCTTGCTCCCTCTTATGGTGATTTTACAACCGCACCCAAAATATATGTTTTACAGTTAAAGTGATACATACACTTAAACTCACTAACATAGTTTATATATTATTTTTTACCCAAACCAAGTTAGGTAACCAATGTTATCCCTAACAGCTTTTGCAGGAAGCAATTTGTTTGTTCATTCGTTCCAGCCTCATGAAGATTTGTCTGTGTAACCTAGAGATTCTTTGCCCAGCCCTTCCCTGTCAGCACTGCGTGTGGAAATATTTACCAAGCAGCTTTCCACGATAGATAAGGTCTGAGTTAAAGATTATACCTTTGCAAGACTGTTTGCCAGGCCGTTGGTTGAATGTGATTGCAATAAATCCACATTCATTTAATAAAAGAGATTTTGCTGGGACCCAAGAGTTGGCTTTGTGCTTCTTGAGGAAGACTAGTAGGACAGGACATTCTGGTCCTTGGGAGCTACAACCCTACAATGCAGGTCAAAGGACCACAAGGCCAAGGTACATCTGAGCAAAACAAGAATCCAGAAGAAGGGGCCCAGCCCATCTGGTTCCAATAAGAACTTGCTAAAACCCTTTGGAAATTTTTGCAAAAAGTCCTAGGAAGCCCCACCATCACCACCAATTTTGCAATTCACACAGAGATTAGCATTTGAACACCTTTCTTCCCCCAAAGACCAGATTATGTTTGTGTCCTCCCCGTTTAAATCCCAATTAAACTTTTGACCCTGGCCGCATTCCAAACAGGGTTTTAATGGTGGGTTGTGTTTAAGAAAAAGAGGGGTGTGTGGGGAGGGCCTTTTGTCCACACCTGTGAATTCTCCAAAGAGAATTTTCCTCTCAATCTTAGATAATGAGAAAGATTCCCTTCCACTTTCTCTTTTCCACTTAGGCTGGCCTCCTTATCAGCTTATTCCCCTTTTTTTTGTTCCTTTTAGGAGGGTGAAAAAAAGGAATGGCTTTTAATCCTTGGAGAGGGGGTCTTCATTGTAGAATCAACACTCCCAGTTTTGTAAGGAGATTCTGCCTTGCTGAAATAATCACTGGAGTTATGGATTCCCAACCCCAGATGTAGGGTTTGGGATCATTGGCCACTACTCCCCTTTCCCCCAGTCACACACAGAGACAGACACACAGCAGAGAGAGGGGGGGGAGGGAGAGAAAGAGAGAGATAGAGAGACAGAGACAGAGACAGAGACAGAGACAGAGGGAGAGGAGAGGGAGAGGAAAGAAAGAGAGAGACAGACAGAAAGAGAGAGAAAGAGAAAGAGATAGACAGAGACAGACAGAAACAGAGAGACTGACAGATGGAGAGACAGAGAGAAAGAGAGAAAGAGAGACACAGAGAGACAGAGACAGAAAGAGAGAGAGAGAGAGAAACAGAGAGAGAGAGAGAGAGAGAGAAAGAGATTCTGCCAGCTTTCTTGTTTTAATTAATGAGAAAAGTATTTAACATACGGTCTATATTTCTCCCCATTTGAAGGTCTCAGCAAGGAAACAGATCTTAGCTGCTGTTGTCTGAGCTTGGAAGTGACTAATGGCTGACTAATCTTTGGAAAAGAGACCACAAGGAAATCCCAGAATATAGCTAGCCTGGGAAAACGGAAGGAAGCCACAGCAAACCATTTCCCTACAGATGCTGAGAGAACAAAGTGGATCTAGATATGATTTGCTCCAGCCCTGAGTTCAACTCAAAAGAGACTTGAGTTTCACCCAGATAAAGGGTGGGGGGAAGTGGGGGTAGGTGTAATTATAATGTAGAGTGCTGAATGCAATGTAAGAAATAAAATAAAAGGGGTTTGGAAATGGGGCCAGCTGCCTAAGGAAAGCTTTTTTTTTTAGCATTTTCAAAACTGCCTTTCTAATACACACGCGTTTTTTATTTTATTTTTTATTTTTATTTTTTATAAAAAATATTTTTATATTTACAGTAATTTCATTTTTCATTCATACAATGTGTCGACTGGGTACCTATATCTTGTGCTAACAATTGTAATTAGTACTTGTCTTATATACTTAATGATATAACCCATTTTCTTTATAAGCCATTATCTCTGATCACTATTACTTTTATAACAATCTGAACTTATTTCTCTATATATTCAACTTCTCCATTTTAACTTGTTTTCTTTCCCAACCATTGACAAAATAGATTCCATACCATTCAGTTTCCTCTTTTTTCCTTTAATTGCCAATGTTAATCTATTCATCTCCACACTTTCCAATATTTTCTCAATCACTTTCCCCTCTGCGGTATTTTATCGCTTTTCCAATGCTGAGCCAATACAATTCTAGCTGCTGTTAATATATGAATAATTTAATGTATTTCTTCTTTGCTGCAACATTCAGGTACCATCCCTAATAAAAATAATTGCCTAGAGAAAGCTTGATAGTAGGGAAGCATGATTGCTCTTTTCATGCTGGAGTCTCGAGTTCCGTTTCTGGTGGACTCCTTTTCCTGGAAATTTTGCAGCATTTTAGGCAAAAAGATTTTGGTTTCAGTTTAGATCAAAACTTGAGGAACCGCTCCAAGAAAGTTAAAGCTTTGGGCCTCTTGGAAGACACGGTAAATACATGATTCACAATCACAAGTGTTTGTTTGCACAGTTGGGCTGGGCAAGTTAACAAGTGTGGATTTATGGCCCTTCTGGATTGGCAGGGAAATCTGCTCATTGGGAAGTGAAAGAGGAAGAAGCACCTAAACGATCCTAAAGGGTCATCAAAGCACTTGGTGATTTATCTATGTCTTCAGAGTCACCTGTGTGGTGCAAATGGGCAGCCTCCTCTGGGGCAGCCCCTCAAATATTGGAAGATGCTCTCATGTCTCCCCTGGTCCTTCTCTTCCCTTGACTAGCCAGGCCCAGTTCCTTGTCCAGTCGCCTCTTGGGAAAAAAAAACAAACAAAACCTTTGGGACACCTTCCGAGTCTTTCCTTTTCTTATCAATTTCGGACCGAATCAATTTCGGCTCGGCTGCCGAGGGTCAGCACCGCGGCGAGGAGCAACAGCTCCCGAGCGGGAGAGGCGAAGCGTGCGGCCAAAATCCCTGCCCGAAGGCGCAGCTCTCCAGTTTTACGCACGGGGGCGATCCAGGAAAAGCTCAGGGAGAGAATTCCAAACCGCACGTCCCGGGACAGCAACCCCCGCGCCACACCTCCCCAAACTGCCTCCCGGCTCGGGACGAGCCAGGATGGGGCGAGTAGAGGCGAGGGTCCACCCCAAGAAGCGGTGGGCAGGCTGTGGAGCGTCTGGGCGGCGCACCAGGCGCGCTTGGGAAGGAAGTGCCCGGCCAAAAGGGGACGAACCGGGTTGTGGAGCCGCGCCTCCGCCAGCAGAGTTCGCCTGAGCCTCGGTCAGCCTGCAGGGCGGCGTTCCGGCCTCCGAAACGCCGCCTTTCTCCTCCTCCTCCTCTTTCTCCTCCTCCTGTTTGCACGGAAAGCAAGCGCGCCTTTCTCGGCGCCCCTTCCGCCGCCACTCCAGCTATGCTGGCCCGCAGTCGCCTCCGGCCAGCCTGAGCTCTTTGACTCGGCTCGGTGCTCCTGCAAGGGGGCTGCGGCTCGGCAAGGCGAGGAAGAGGAGGAGGCGAAGAAGAAAAAGAAGAAGGCTGCACGATGCGGAAAAGAGGCAGCGCGCCGCCACGCCGCCGGTGACCCCGGCCCGGGGCCGAGCGGAGGCTTGGGGTGGGAGCCCGGGCCGGGCTACTCCGGGTCTCTTCGCCCAGGCTGGGCACGCCTCGCCCGCCAGGCCCGCAGCGCAGCGCTGCGCCGCCCCTGCGCTCCCCTCGGCTCTCCCCGCCGCTGCGGCACTTCCACCATGCTGCGCCGCCAGCTGAACCGCTTTGTAAGTTCCGCCGAGGCCGGGCAAGAGGAAGGGTCTCTCCCGGGAGGGGGTCGTCGTCTCCTCTCCCCCTCCCCAGCCTTGGGAGGCCTGCCTGCGCCCCCACTCCCCCAGGCTTCCCTGGTCGGTGGCGGGGGCTGCGCTTTCCTTCCTTTCGGATTCTTCCCGATCTGTTGGAAGAGGCAGCTTCCTTCCCAGACTCTCTCCCGCAGCCGTGGGAAGGGGTGAGGGTTTAACCCTCGGCTGGAGTCCCTTTCCTTCCTTGGCCCTCTTCCCATTCACCCACCCCCGGATCAATTTGGTCTCTTCGCTCCCTCTCCCGCCCCGCCGGTTCTTTTGTTCTCCATGGCTTCCAGGGAGCAGATGGGAGAGAACGTGGGTTTTGTTTTATCTCTTCCCTTATGTGTATGGAGAGGGCGGGTGGGGGGGTTCCCGATGGCTTTCCAAAGCTGCCCTCTCCGTGCCCTTGGGGGCGGAGGGGTTAAAATGAGCTGTCAGACTGGAGGGGGGGGGGAGAGATTTTATCCTGCTCCCTGCCTGCAAGACTCGAAGCCTGTACCCCAACGGCGTGAGAATCGGTGACAACTGGAGACGGGAGGTGTTTGCATTTCAGTTGCAAAGTAGAAAGGTAGCAAAGGGTGTCTCGTGGCAGCTTGCTGGAAGAGAGAGGAAAAAAACGGCATTTCCTTGCAAACCGAGAGCTAGTCCATCAGCAACAGGCCTCCCTGGAAAAAAATAACTGATGAGCTAGCTCTTTGGCTGCAGGGAGATTTGCTTTCTCACTCTCTGCCAGGCTGCCTTACAATTAAAGAGGATATTTGGGTATGGGCCAATCCCTCATATTCTGCCCCCTGTCCCTTTTCTTCTTTCCTTCCTTTGCTGCCGAAATGCACAAAGGTGTATTTTGCTTTTGCTTTGGCCCAGCAGGGGAAACTGGTCACACTTGAGAACCCTAAACACACAGGGGCTTGTTGTGGGGGTGTAGCGGTGTAGCAATCGGCCTGCAAAACTCTGCTTTTTTTTTTTTGTTTTGTTTTGTTTTAGTTGAAGGCCTTGTCAACCAGGAGAGAAAAGGATAGTGAGCCTCTGTAAAACTTCTTCTTGTCATCCCAGCACTTCTTTCTCACAATCTGTCCTTGGGGGAAGTTTTGATCAGCTGCCTACACAGACGATGCATTTTTTTTTTTAATTGACTTGTAACCTATCTTTTACGATTTGTTTGCAAATCGCTCAAGGTAGCAAACATATCCAACAGGCTTTCTTTTTTTTCTTCAAGAGGTAACTGGACTTTCTTGACTTTTCTTGAAAGACGTTTCGCTTCTCATCCCAGAAGCTTCCTTGGTTTCTCTCAAAAGCTGCTTCAGCTTCTCTCAGAGCTGAAGAAGCTTCTGGGGTGAGAAGCAAAACATCTTCAGAGGAAAAAAAAAAACCTACAAAGTCCAGTCGTCTCTAGAAGAAGGAAAAAAAAGCCCCTTTGAGACAGCCTGGATGGCTGAGAATCTCCATAGACGTATCCAACACATCTTCCTCCTCCTATTTTCCCTACAACAATCTTGTGAGGTGGGCTGAAAGAGAGAGAGAGAGAGGTGGGGGGGATGAAATGGAGAGAGAGAGGGAGAGAGGGGGGAGATGGAGAGAGAGAGAGGGAGAGAGAAAGAGAGGGAAGGAGAGAGAGAGGAATCAGGCCAAAGTCACCCAGCTGGGGTTTGTGCATTGCTGCCCATGTAGTACACTTAATCCTCCACCTACGACTGCAATAGAGCCAACAAATTTATGTTGCTAAGTGAGACATGTGTTAAATCAGCTTTGTCCCTTTTTACAGTCTTTTTTTGCCGCTGTTGTTAGAAGAAAGAAAGAAGGAAAGAAGGGAAAGAAAGAAAGAAGGAAAGAAAGAAAGAAAGAAAGAGGTAGAATAAGGGAGAGGTAGTTCAGAGGAAGACCCAGGCCTACCTCCTCTTCATCCTAGGGCACGCAGGGAGGAACGTAGAAGGGAGCAACCTGGGTTACATCGCTTACGGGGAAGGGAAGGGCCTTGATTCCCTTCATTAGCCACAGCTGCGAAGAGAGTTTAAAAGAGATGCATGCTGAGTGCAGCGTCTGCTGGGAACAAATGTGAGTTTACCTTGTGTTGACTTTGGTTATCTGCACCTTTAGTTATCGGCTTCTTCCCAACTGTGTTGAGTTATTGTCCTGCTTTCATGCCTGGAATTCCTTCTCTTGCCCTTCTAGACTTATTACCCCACCATGATTGGACTTTTAGTTACAGTTTGTGTTGACCATGTTTTGGGCTTGATTCTCTGTTCCTGGGAAAGTTTTTCTCCAGCCCAAAAGGTAACCAGGACATTGGGGGCAAAGTTGAAGCTAATAAAAGGACTCCTACTGATTATCTGATTGTTGCCTTTGTGCCACGCCCCTTTGGGTCATCACACCTGAGTTCAGTTTGCGACATCTTCAGGTCCCCAGAAAAATTCTGAAGACCGGACTTCCCTGAACTAAGGAGAAGGAAGGACAACTGACTCCACTCTTTTGCAATATTATATTTTGCAACAGTCTTCAAACTTGCTACTTTCATTGTGTTGCGACTTTGGGTTTGTTTATAGCGTGTCTGCTATTTTTTTTATTTTTATTTTGCGAAACACAACTCAACATTTTAACCTGAAGCTAAATAACGTTGCCGTCGGGCACATTAAGAAATGCAAAGGAATTTGGTTCTGGATTTCATTCATTCATTCATTGCTTCTGGAAAAAAGGAAACAGAATGCCTGCAGAAAATTAGACCTAGTATTTAATTCTTTCAAGGCCTCCAATTAGGGTGGGGCTATGGATGTAAGGTGCTACCCGTTCTGTGGGATTGGCCTGCATAAATTTATCTTGCCCTTTAAATACACACAAACGCACCTGACACAGTTTGCCAACAATTCTGTTTCTTCGATCTTTTGATTCTTTTGTTTAAAGGAACGGCATTGAGTTAAGGGTTAACATTTAAAGAGATGCCATCCCGTGTGGGGAAACGCAAAAGCATCGAATGCAAAAAATTATATGTGATAGAATGATGTGTGACTTACAGATTCGGGAAGGGTATCTGTTTCTGAAAATGGGTTTGCCTTTATTATGGAGCCAGATATCGTGTATATGCTGCCAAGATTGTGTTTTATTTTGTGTTTTTTTCAATGGAGTTTATGTCTAAGGAGGCAAAATATTTGCTTTCAAGTTGAGATTTGAAGGATAGTCCATTGTACTGGTTTTCCCTTTAAAAAAAAAAAAAATCTATATGGCTAGTGTTGTAATGTTTGATATCATATTAGAATATTTCATCATAATTGACTTTTTTTGCAATTTTCAAATAGCCTCTTTGGTGATGGAGGGAGAGATACATATTTCCAAGCCAGATGTGTATGAAACCATGATAAATATTAGTGTATTTAATGGCATGCCCTGATTTGTCCTTAATTTTTCCTTACGCGCAAGACCATTAAATCTATCCCATCCTTGGGGAGTTAATTGGTGGATAGGAAGATGGATTTTTCACTCCCCCAAATGATCAGTATTGTATATTCTTAACCCATTTCCTCTATTTAAATCTTGTGTGTTCTGGCTGGGATTCCGTGGCTTGGTACTTCCCAAAAGTTATGAAAAAGCTGGATTTCTCCCAGTGGTGATAACTCTTCAGCTGTCAAGGCTAAACAAGAACTTTTATGGAATACAGTTTTATTTCAAATCGAACCCCGTTTTTGTGGCTTTAGTTCACACACACACACACACACACACACATACACACACACTCACACACATACGCACAGAAGATTGAGGAGTAACATTTCATGTGAGGTTAGTGTTTTGCACATCTGGCTTCTTCATCAAACCAGGATCCAGTCAATTAGAGCAAATAGAGTAGAATAACAGAGTTGGAAGGGATCTTGTAGGTCATCTACTCCAACCCCCTTCTCAGGCAGGAAACCCGACGCCACTTCAGACAAAGGGTTGTCCAGTCTCTTCTTAAAAACCTCCAGTGTTGGAGCATTCACAACTTCTGAAGGGAAACTCTTCCACTGATTAATTGTTCTTTCTTTCAGGAAATTTCTCCTTAGTTCTAAGTTGCTTCTCTCCTTGATTAGTTTCCATCCATTGCTCCTTGTCCTGCCTTCAGGTGCTTTGGAGAATAGCTTGGCTCCCTTTTCTTTGGGGCAGCCCCTCAAATATTAGAAGACTGCTATCATGTCACCCCCTAGTCCAGGGGTCTCCAACCTTGGCTCCTGGAAGCCTGGCGGACTTCAACTCCCAGAGTTCCACAGCCAGCAAAGCTGGCTGTGGAATTCTGGGAGTTGAAGTCCGCCAGGCTTCCAGGAGCCAAGGTTGGAGACCCCTGCCCTAGTCCTTCTTTTCATCAAACCAGTCATCCCCATTTCCAGCATCCGTTCTTTATATGTTTTAACCTCCAGTCCCCTGATCCTCTTTTTTGCTCTTCTCTGCACTCTTTCTTAGAGTCTCAACATCTTTTTTACATCGTGGCGCCCAAAACTGGATGTAAATGTTCCAAGTGTGGCCTTATCAAGGGGTATTAACACTTCATGTGATCTTGATTCTATCCCTCTGTTTATACAGTCTAGGACTGTGTTGGCTTTTTGGGCAGCTGCAGCACATGGCTGGCTCATATTGAAGTGATCCTAACCTAGGAATTGGAGGCCATCCAAGTTTTTCTCAACCCTGGGTGAACTCAGGACAGAAGATCCTTTGGTGGTTTCGGATAATCCGAAAATCTGTTCCTATGGGTTGTGAGTTTCCTCCATGCCAGTTGTTGGCTCCAAAAAATTTCTGAGATTATTGTTGAGATGGGAGGTTTCCTTGGTCTTTTTAGCCTTCCCATCTGTGTTTCTTGTTTAGATGGGGCAGTGACCATCTGGCCAGGTTCAAAGCATGAAATATTCCATTTGGCTTTCCAAATTTTCTTGAGATAAAATAAAAATTGAGGGGGAGGAGGGGGAAGCTATGGATTGTTTCCCATTTTATTCTTCCAGAGAACGTCGTGTCCATTGGTAGGAAAGCTATGATCCTCCAGATACTGGCATACTCTACCTCTTTCTTATGGGTGGTCAATAGAAAGCCAGACTTCTCTCCAGTCATGTGTGAATTCAGTCAGTTGCACCCTGTTGTTTGGTCTCACCTAACAAGGAGGGGTGATGCACTCAAAAGTGCAAGGTTAGAAATTGTCTGATTAATTTTGAAACTAGCCTTACTGACTTATTCTGATTGATTGGTTGCTTCCTTCCTAAACTGCTCACATTTTAAGTCATCCCTTTTCCCCTTTAAATGTTCCTTTCAGCTTTTATTTCTGTTTTATATTACTCGCTCTGGCTTATTTTAGGCCTTTCAGCCTTACTCTGAAGTTGTTGTCATTTTTGACACTTAATTTAATCCTTTTAGTTTCGTCTTTACGCTTTCTGTTCTGTTTGCTTTGTGGTTGCTAATGACCCCAATAAATATAGATTTGATTAAACTCTTAGCTAGCCAGGGGATTTTTCCAGTCTGTGTGCTGGGCTCTTCTCTTTTTCCACTGGTGTGTGTTTTGTATTTATTTGGCCTGGCCTTTCCTTACCAAAGCATGGTCGTCTTTTACCTCCTCTGTATAGAATAGAATAGAATTCTTTATTGGCCAAGTATGGTTGGACACACAAGGAATTTGTCTTTGGTGCATAGGCTCTCAGTGTACATAAGAAAAAAAGAAAATACATTCATCAAGAATCATGAGATAGAAACACTTAGTGATAGTCATAGGTTACTAATAAGCAATCAAATCATAGGGAACAAATAAAACAATATAAATTGCAAAGTATAAGCAACATGATTATAATTATAAGTTGGAAAAGATAGGTAATAGGAAGGATGAGAAGAATAATAGTAATACAGTCTTACTAAGAAGTTTGACAGTGTTGTGAGAATTAGTTGTTCAGCAGAGTGATGGCATTCAGGAAAAACCTGTCCTTGTGTCTAGTTGTTCTGGTGTGCAGTGCTCTACAACATCGTTTTGAGGGTAGGGGTTGAAACAGTTTATGTCAAGGATTTTAATTTTGCAGAAAGCACCGAGCGGTAGAAATTGGAAGAGAAACCTCCGACCCCAAAAATGGATGATGGAAGAGGCTGAGAATTGGAGGAAGAAAGCAGCAGGGGATATTTTTTTTGGGGGGGGGGTGAGTGTGTGTGTGTGTGTATGTGTATATTTGTGTAGATTGTCTGGTTTGGCACTGCAACCAAACAAGATAGGCACAGATTTCAGAGAGTAATTAGGACTGCAGAAAAAACAATTACTACCAACCTGCCTTCAATCGAGGATCTGTTTACTGCAGGAGTCAAAAAGAGGGCTGTGAAAATATCTTCAGACCCTCTCATATCTTTTCCTGGGTCACAACAAGGAGGAAAATTTGGGCATTGCAAAACACTTTCACTGAGACACACTCAACATGCCCGTGAGCAGATTGCAACTTGGTGCTGTTCAAACTCACAAAGCAATATTTTGGAAGTGGCAATTTTCCCCATTGAAAATGGATGGCTGAAATCTTTCTCCTCTTCTTACTCAATTCCCCCCCCCTCTTTTTTTTTTTTTTAGTTTGATGGGTCTTTTCCATTCCTCCCTGCCAAGTTCCATTCGAGGCCCTTCTGCTGCTTTAAGACGCAGCAGATGGATGTTTCCTGAAACTGCATTTGCAAAACCCAGTTTGCAGCTTCTGGTTAGCCCTGGAAAGATAAAAAGAAAACTTGGGAAAGGCTAAAGTTAGCTTTGCAAGGACAGGAGATTGGAGAAGTCGAGATAGAGAGGGTAAAAGAACAAACATTTTCCACCACTTATTAGTCTTGTTTCTCCCTGGATTTCAGAATTGTCATCTGGTGTGATGCACATAGTTCTTCCGTTGCTTTGAACACCATTTTTGCAGCCAGGAAAAACAAAAACAGGGTTATATTTTTATCACATTTCTTCCTTCCAGGACTGAACAGCGTAGAAAAGAGGCAAAAATAGTCCTTGAGGAGAACAAAAGTGAGATAAAACAAGAGTCCAACGTTAAACCAAGACAATCAACTTTGGTTTGATTCATACACACACACGCACACACACAAAATAATTCAAAACAACACAGCATAATTTCAGCAAAATGGCCGGCCTGGCTTCCTGATTCTCTGTTGTTGGGCTCATCGGCCCGTTGAGAAATCGTGCATAATTATCTTGACCTGCCTCACAGTAGTGGTGGTATTTAGCCGGTTCTCACCGGTTCACATGAACCAGTAACCAGGATTTGGCATGGGTCGCTGAACCAGTAGTAACTTTTGGCTGGCCATGCCCCCAACCCAGTTGCCCGGTCACTTACTTGCCCCACTTGCCTGATGCTCCCTCACTTTGTCCACACGATGCTTGCTTGCCCGGTCACTCCTTAAGGTGATTTTTTTTAACCTCCCAACAATCAGCTGTTCCTTGCTTCTTACTGCTTGGGGCCCCAAGGAAGTTTCCTGGGAGAAAAACACCCCCCCCCCAAGGCTCCCCTTAGGCCAGGAAGGCCCCAAAATGGAGCATGGATGGGTGCTGTGTGCCCCTCCTGTGCTCCATTTTTTCTTCTTCCTGAGCCCCAGGGGAGCCTTGTGGGAGCAAAAATACCCCCCTGGAGGCTCCCCTGAAGCTAGGAAAGCCCCCCCAGAATGAGGTGTGGATGGTGCTGCAAAAAAAAAGCCATGCCCACCTAGCCATGCCCACAGAACCGGTAGTAAAAATTTGTGAATCCCACCACTGCCTCACAGGACTGTCATAAGATATGCAGCTATGAAGGACTTCAGGTATTCCTCAAATAGTGGGTTGTTGTTGTTTTTTTTGTAGTTGGGTTGTCATTGAAGCCAGGTAGATTAGACCATGCTTCCAAAAACCTTAAGGACTAGCACCTTACAGAGTAAAAATTGCAGAGGGGCCTGAATCCTACTTGAAAGCTACCCAATCAGAATCTAGATCAGGAACTTAAAAACTCAAGAACATCCTGAGATGCCTCTCTTTAGTTTAGATCTAAAGTTATTTTAGAAGTCAACCAACTTCCATTTGTGACGAGCTAAAATTCTCCATTGCAGGAGAACTATGATAGACTTAAGGCTTCAGGTTGGCTGCTTTTGTTATTCTCTTGCAATTTTCAGGTCATCAAGTATTTATGGGGTGAATTCCTGCAACCACTTTGTTATTTATAGACTTTTATCAAGGATGCCTTTGTCTAACCCTTTCTGTTTTGTGTGTTCCTAGAAAGATAACTTAACTGACAACACTTGGAATTGGCAAGTGATTTCAAAAAACATGGCTATTGAAAATTTTAGTCTCTCTGTCTCTCTCCCTGTCTCTCTCTCTCTCCCCATCATTTAAGTATTCTGAACTTGTACTAAATGTACCACCCAAGAATCATCCATCCTGTTTCCTTTCTAGTCATGCTGTTATCTTGTAGCCTGTTGCATAAAAAATACTTTTGTTCATTACTCAGCACAGAAATATTATGTGAATAAGAAGAGCATGGAGAAATAACAAGTTCCAAATCATAGGAAACTATTTATATGCCACTCACATCCAGGACATAAACTGTTTCAACTCCTTCCCTCAAAACGATGCTATAGAGCCCTGCACACCAGAACAACTAGACACAAGGACAATTTTTTCCCAAACGCCATCACTCTGCTAAACAAATAATTCCCTCAACACTGTCCAACTATTTACAAAGTCTGCATTACTATTAATCTTCTCATCACTCCTTATCACTCCTTATTCTATTCTATTCTATTCTATTCTATTCTATTCTATTCTATTCTATTCTATTCTATTCTATTCTATTGCTGTGATGATATAGAATGAAACCACAGATTTTTGCATTGGCTCTTTCTTATTGACAAGCTCATGAGTAGTGTACGGAGATCAATGGTGAAGCCAGAAAAAAAAAACCATGTACATGTGTTGGGCACATGCTATCCTCTCCCCAGTTTTTAATATTTCATAGAAACAGAAATATGTTTCTGGAAAGAAAATATTTCTGGGACCCCCTGGCGTTTAAAGCCTCTCCATCAGCCACCTTTCAGATAAGCAGGGATTAACACCAGACAAACAATCAAGCAGTAAACAATATAAGGAACTATGAAGGAGAAAGCCATACACTACCACACTGGCCAGGCAAGCTATAAACAGAGAGCAAACCCTATTCCCTACTAGCACTGATGATGTTACCTAATTGGGCCATGAAATGTCTGCAAGCAAACCCCTGAGCACCAAGGATCCCACAGTTTAATATTGTTCTTGGGTTTGGCATTATTATTTTTTCTCCATGCAAAAATCTACTTCTCGTTAGCAATAAGTTCCAACTTTTAGGGACTTTCTCTCAATAATAAAAATGACCAGCATAAAAAAAAAAAAAAACCACATTTCCTGAAAGTGTGAAGTTCATTCTTCTGTTTTTGGGGGAAATTTGTTTGAGATTTACTTTTCCTTTTGCATCCAATCATTCAGAAGGGAATATTTTCCTGGCTTGACTTTTAAAACTACAAAAAGGATTGCCATGGAGAAAAAAAAATATTATGTTCATTTCTCAGATCTGGTGTTGAAATCTTTCATGCTTTTGCATTTGGCTTGATTTGAGAATGATGTTAATTGAGGGACCTAAAAACCAGATTGGCATAAAATGGGTTTTTTTACATACTTTGCAAAGGATATATCTTTTGTTTCTTTTTTTGTTTTTTTAGAGGCATAATCATCTCAGAGACCCAACAATTACTTTCAAACTGTATTTAAGTGCCATTTCATCTGTTCATTCATGCACAACCTTGTAAAAAATGAGCTGTGAGTTGAAAACTTAACTTTTATTTGCAGAAAACTACAGAAGAGGCAGAAACTGTTGGGGGGGGGGAATGATCAGGACACATATTTTAAAAAGCAGAGCTTCAGTCGCATTGGTGCAGCTGCCATGTTGACTTTTTCGCCATACCTGTCCTTTTCAGGCAGCTGCTCAGGGCAGCATAGAATCTGACTTTTATTGTGGTTTTATCTGCACGATTATCTGTTAACAGAATAACAGAACAGAATAACTAAGTTGGAAGGGATCTTGAAGATCCTCTAGTCCTGTGCTCACCACCAATGGGCCAGGGACCACTGGTGGTCCGTGAGAAAATTTTGGTGGTCTGCAGAGAAATGTCACCCCCAAAGCAATTAATCCAGGCTGCACAGGAACACAAGGCTGTGCCACCCACATGGCCCATGGGAACATAAGGCTTGCATCACTTGCATTGCGAACAACATGAAGTAGTGAGGGGAGGGGGGAAAGGGCGGAGTGAGGGAACTTGCCCCACGCGCCTGGCCTGGCCACCGGGCTGCTTCTTTCCGCTTCTTTCTTCTGCTTTTGGCTGCATGCAAGGAAAGCAGCCAAAGTCTTTCTTTCTCTCCTCCAAACTCCACCAGAAATGAGTCTTTGGGACCCTGCAGGGTCTCCTGCTCCAAGAGGCTGCGCCAGCAAAGACTCGTTTCTGGTGGAGTTTGGGGGAGAGAAAGAAAGACTTCTGCGGCTTCTGCTGTTTTCCTTGCATGCAGCCAAAACTCTCTCTCTCTCTCTCTCTCTCTCACCCCAAGAACAGAGATGGAGACAGTATCCTGCGATCCCAAATAAGGAATGATCGATCGGTAGGAAAACAGGGCAGGGAACTTTCCTGCAGACTTTTTTGGGGATTTTCCCAGGGTCTCTGCTGCTTTCTGCAAAGCCCCTGGGAAAACATCAGCAAACTACCGTCAGTCAAAATTCATATTAGTGATCCACGGGATTTAAAATTATGAGTTTGGTGGTCCCTGAGGTCCAAAAGGTTGTTCTAGTCCAGCTCAAACAGGAGACCTTGTACCATTTCAGACAAGTGGTTGTCTAGTCTTTTCTTAAAAGTGATGGAGTACCCACAACTTTAGGGGGTTTTGGAGAATAGCTCGACCCCCTCTTCTTTGTAGCAACCCACAACGAAGACAGTTCACAACCCACAGAGAAAAGAAGGTCTGTGTTAAGGGGGTTCTTTTCTTTTCTTTTTATGGCTGTAAGAACAGCTGGGGTTTTGGATTGCAGCAGTAAATAAAGGAGAGAAAGGCATAACAAGAAATAAATAAAGCACATTTGTTCTGTCGGATGGCATGCTAAGAACAGCTTCCTACCAGTAGGAGAGTAACTCTGCCCTATATTATAAAAGCTACTCCTTTTTTTACTAATTACTCTGCACCTAGCCAATGATTTAAGGAGATTTAAGTGGGGGTAGGATCTCCGTGCCAATTGTGTTCAGAGGAAGATCGCCACACGTGTCAGTGTGTGTATGTCTTTCTGGGTTCTAATTGGGTTGAGAATGGTATACAGGTAGCCACAACAGTAGAATAGAATAGGATTAAGATTAAGAATAGAATATGGATTAGAATTAGGCTAGAATAGGGATTAGGATTAGGATTAGAATAGAATATGGTATAGGATTAGGAACAGGAACAAGAACAAGAATAGAATAGAATAGAAATTAGGAATTAGGAATAGAATAGAATAGGATTAGGATTAGGATTAAGAACAAAATAGAATAGGATTAGGATTAAGAATAGGAATAGGAATAGAATAGAATATGGATTAGGAATAGGAATATATGGATTAAGATTAGGATTAGGATTTAGAATAGAATAACAGAGTTGGAATAACTCTTAAAAGATGTTGTGAGGCTAAATCAGAAACCAAGAATAACAGAGTTGGAAGGGACTTTGGACGTCTTCTAGTCCAACCCCCTGCTTCAGCAGGAAACCTTACACCACTTCAGACAAATGGTTATCCAATCTCAGTTCATTTAGTGACTGTTTCAAATTAGAAAGGTGACTATTTTGCACACGACCATTGCAACGTTCCCAAGAGTCACGTGATCAAAATCCAGATGCTTAGCGACCGGTTGGTATTTATGATGGTTGCAGCCTCCTGTCTCAGGGGTGTGTGTGTGCCACATGATTGATCCCTTTTTGCCACCTTCTGACAAGCCAGATTCACTTAACAACCATGTTACTGACAATGGCAATGACTCATTGGACCAGAGAAGTTGTAAAATGGGGCAAAACTCACTTAAAACAAATGTTTCACTTAGCATCGTTAAATGTTGAGCTCTGTTGTGGTTGCACATCAAGGGCGATCCTCTATTCTACCAGGAAATCAATTGGGATGCATTCGGTGGCATTTACTTCTCCCTTACTACAGCTGATAAAATATTTGCTTTAGGAAATGTAAGCCAGGAATTTACTAATGCAGCTTGCTGATCAATGGAGACTTCTGCAAACCACTGCATACAAAAAAAAAAAAAAAAATGAACATTGAATGTAACAAACATTCTCCTTTTGAGTGATAGGTGTCATTTTTGTGGAAACATACCCTGACGCAGAGCAAAATGGAGTTTAGCAGCATTTGTGGTTTTTTTAGTACAGAAGAAATTTGCACTGATTAAAACACTTTTGTCTCTGCATTGCATGAGAATTTTTAAATAACCCGAATATCACGGACAAACCAGATAGTTAAAATATAAAATTGAGTAGAGAAAACAGTGTGGTTTAAAAGATTGGGTTAGGTTTGAATCCACCTCTGTTACAATAGACTCTGGGTTTTCCTCAAAAGGGTTGTTGTAGGGGGAAATTATTTGGTTCCTGTGTAGAAATGTGATGAAAATGAATAAACGAAGTGCAAAATTCCAATTTAATCTTTTTTAAAAAAAAACAGAGGAAGCCAGCTCTTCCAAAACTCTGAAAATAGCCTTCATCAGCCTTGAGGCTTATTTTCACATCAGAACCTTTGTTGGCTACTTTTGGAATGGAAACTTTGTTCTCCAAATATAATGAAATATTCTCTCTCTCTCTCTCTCTCTATCAGCACTCAAGTGTTAGAACTGAGTTAGAATCATCCTTCGGCTTCCTTCCTTTATCAATTTAAAAGAATAATATTTATACTGACCTTGGTTTCCCCAGAGGAAAAGTTTTTGTGATGGATTTTGTGGAAGCTAATCTTTTAAAAGCACCTCTTAAAGTGTCTGTTTGTGATGGATAGAGTAACATTCTCCTTTGCAAATATAGTGACTGAATCCACGCAAGTTAAGTCCAAATTACAATGAATGTTACAACTAGTGCACCGTGTAAGCGTAACATAACAGTTCCTTGCCTGCAGTATAAAGCCCTGGTGTATTTTGTGACTGCCACAGGTATGTATTGTTGGAACTACTAGAGGAGTGAAGAACTAAACCAAAAGCTCTTAAGCTGAAATAAAATTATCCAAAGAAAATGCGATTTTGGCTCAGGGACATCAGCAGTTCTTGATGACCAGTAGGTAGGAAAACCATAGGATTCAGATGGTCAACTCAAGCCTGTAGCAGAAGTGGTATTCAGCAGGTTGTGATCAGTTCTGGAGAACCGGTAGTGGAAATTTTGAGTAGTTCGGAAAACCGGCAAATGCCACCTCTGACTGGCCCCTCCCCCATCTCTTCTCCGCCTCCCATTGAGTCCCAGCTGATTGGCTGGGTCTTCTTTTGTTGCCCTACACAGGAGAACGGAGCTGGAAAGCAGGTTAGTGCAGTGGGGAGGAAATGGGATTTTGCAGTAACCTTCCCCCAGGAATGGGTAGGGAATGGAGAATTTACAGAATCCTCCCCCTGCCACGCCCATCAAGCCACGCCTATCAAGCCACGTCCATAGAACTGGTAGTAAAAAAATTGGCCTGTAGGTCTTCAGAACTGAGATATTTTTTCCCCAACATCATGACTTATTGAATAGTTCAACAGTGGGGGAAACTCTTGGCAATCTTGGGCTATGCAGCTTTGGGGGACGGGGCAGTCTAATACTTTATGCTATTAAGCCCTGCAGTGAGACTACAAAGAAGAAATAATTTGATCAACTTCTTCCTTCTTCCTGTATTAAAAACCCAGTTCTGGGAACTGGAACTTATAGAGCACATAGTGTTCTTACCTTAGAACTGATTCCTTATCTTTTACTTTTTAGTTCTTAGAAAACATTTGTTTTACTGGGTGTGAAGCAAAAGAACCCATTTTTGTGGGGGTGGAATCTAACCTTGGTGTTGGATTTAAAAGAACCTGGGTGTACAAAGTTTATGGAGTTCCTTTGGTTTCTCTCCCATGAAAGAAATATGTATAATCGTAAAGGAAGAAGCAAAAATCAAGAATTTCAACGTTCTTTGAATCCTAGGTTGAGTCAACTTTCAGTCATTTCATATCATCGTTTGCTGAAGTTAATCAAATCCCAGATTGCAGATGGAACAAAGGTCAAGTTGGCTGCTCAGTAAAATGCAGCAGTTAATAAATATTAGAGAGACTAGCTTTAAAAAAAAAAAAGTCTTTAAAAGTAAAGTCACTTTTGAACCGAATTTAACTCTTGCAGACTCCCAAGACAGGATTCCATGCGGTATTCTTAGCAAATATCCAAGTGGTTCCGTTCATTTTTAGAATGATTTTTTAAATTAAAGTTTATTATAAGATAAAATACAAACAGAAACAAAAGTCAAGAAAGATAAGAAAGGTGCAAAGGCAAAGAAAGAGAGAGAGGGAAAGAAAGAAAGAAAGAAAGAAAGAAAGAAAGAAAGAAAGAAAGAAAGAAAGAAAGAAAGAAAGAAAGAAAGAAAGAAAGAAAGTAAGTCTGATTTTTGTCAATGAAGTAAAATGCAAAATTTATGTTTACGTTTCTAACTATTTCAAACCATTTCTGGAACAATGAAGTCAATCTAGTCATCAAAACCTAAAATCAATGTTTTATTATTATTTTAGTTTTGAGCACCAGGTCCAGAAATGATTTCCAAGTCAGGAAAAAAATAGATTCTTCACTTTTGATTGATTGATTGATTGATTTCTATCTTCACAAATAACAAAAGTGGTGAACGTATTTAACATACTTTCCTTTTCCCAAAGAGAAAAGATTGGCCCCAAATCAAACAATTCTGTTTTTATGTCTAATGCTGGACTAGAACTTCCTGGCCCAAAGTCTAGCCTGGTTTCATGGCTAAGGTTGGTTTCATGGCTAAGGTGAAACTAGAACTTCCAGTCTCCTGGTGATTGCCCAGAGTCACACAATCTCCTTTCATGCCTAAAGTGGGACCAGAATTCCCCATCTCCTAGTGATTGTCCCAAAATCACACAATCTGCTTTCCTGCCTAAAGCCAGATTAGAACTCCCTGTCTCCTGGTGATTGGCCCAAAGTCACCCAGCTGGGTTTCATAGCTAAGGTGGGACTAGAATTCCCCGTCTCCTAGCGATTGTCCCTAGTGATTGTCCCCAAAATCACACAATCTGCTTTCATGCCTAAAGCTGGATTAGAACTCGCCATCTCCTGGTGATTGGTCCAAAGTCACCCAGCCAGCTTTCATGCCTAAGGTGGAACTAGAACTCGCCATCTCCTGGTGATTGACCCAAAGTCACCCAGCTAACTTTAATCCCTAAGGCAGGACTAGAATTTACTGTCTCCTGCTTTCTATCCTGGTGCCTCTTGACCAAACTGGCTCCTAGTAGAGGTGATCTACTAAAGATATATATATATATATTTTCCAATTCTCCCTCTTCCCCAGAGCTCTTCTCTTCTCCAGCTGTCTCTTATCTAAGTACGAGGCACATCTGCTCATGCTCAGCTTTGGAAAGTATGTCAGTGCCTCCAGATACAGAGAATCTCTGTCCATCTCTCTCAACTCTGGAACATTTATGTTCTTTGAGAACATGGCCAAGATGTGCCTGCTCTGAGATTTTCTGCTTAAGGCTGCTTACTAAGGGCCCGATTTTCCAAGACCCGGAGAGAAATTTTGGGACACATATTAAGTGTTGCTTAAAGGAGGTGAACTCGACGCTGGTGGAAAATGGCTTTCGTAGAATTGGAGTTT
The DNA here is from genome assembly GCA_033807585.1 of Hydrophis major. Lineage (NCBI taxonomy): Eukaryota > Metazoa > Chordata > Lepidosauria > Squamata > Elapidae > Hydrophis > Hydrophis major. The sequence continues at coordinate 25,465,785 of CM066335.1, forward strand.
TAAGACAGGAAACATGCATGTAGAAACATGACCAGGATGTAGAATTGCACTGTGTGATTGTTGGTGTGTGACTCATGTAGAGCTGCTGTCAAATACATTGCTTCACTTGGTAGAGTCAACGTTCTATTTGCATGGTTCTTGGAGTCTGTTTTAACTTTTAAAGTGACTTGATTGTGCAAATAGAAGCTTTTGTCTTTAGAGTTTCAGTCGAACAATTTTCAGTGTACTTTAAAATGCAGGACAATATTTTTCAACCTTAGGAACTTTAAGATGCATTGACTTCACTTTGAGAAGATCTAAGTGGACTTAGGCTTAAGAAGGCTTTAAATTTTCATCTCAAATTTCATCTTAAAAATTTCATTTTAAGGAAACCCTTGTCTAGGAGTTCCTTACATTAACGTTTTAGAATTGAGGGTAGTATTTTATGGCACAGATCAATGCTTTCATGCCTTCGGTGGGCTGTGCTTAGTTATTGTGCTGCAGGGTTTCCTGCCTAAGCAGGGGCTTGCACTCGAAGACCTCCAAGGTCCCCTCCAACTCTATTCTATTCTATTGGCCCATGATAAATGAATTTGCGGATGATTCTGCAACTTGAAATGTGAAATTTTGATTCTCTATAACTAAAACATGTTAAATAATTGACTTACGTTGATTTGTTCCCAACTAATTCTTTTAATGTGGTTTATTTACTGTTGCACATAAAATAGCTAATGGCAGCCTGGATATATTTAATAACAATTTATGTGTTTAACATCTTGCATACAACTGATTGTTGAAATGCAACCTTTTGGGGAGAAAGAGGTACCTTTAAAGTTGTTTGTAATGTGACTTTTTATTCATTTATTAGGTTCCCTGATTGTGCTGCTCTGTTGGATTTACTTACTAGCAAAAATCAGATTGTAGCTTTAAAACACAACCAGGTTTACTCTAACTCATAGCTCCTCCTCCTAGAAGGGATGTTTGTTTAAATTGAAAGCCTTCCAGCGTAGAATAATCTGATTTTTTGGAAAGCTTATTTGCCTTTTGGCTCTTGGTGGGGTCAATAAATCCATTTTAGATCTTCGCATTCTTGTTTCTTCTCCTCCCCTATGAAAAGTATTTGGCTGTCTTGTGAGAAATGGAATTTTCTTTAACCCCAGATGTGGTACTGAGAACTTGGCCAAAGTTGGTAAGTTTGTTTGGGGCGATTTTCTTCGGTCTCGTTCTGCATTTCGCTTCAGCGGGGTCTGGAATAGGGCAAAGATTTAAATTTTTATAAGCCGTCCCGACGTGCCTATGTGCAAGTTGAACGGCTAAATAAATTTGTTGATATAAATATTTTTAAAAAATCTATCTCTCATTGTTTACACCCAGAGGAATTTTCCAGGCAAACAAACGCAAGTAGCAGCTAAACCAGAATGCCTGCTTAAAGCATTTCCCTCCCCTCCCCTTGAGCCAAAGGGAACTTTTAAAAAGAATTGCAAATGAATTACTTGCTTTAAAAATATGGTTTTTTCCCCCTTCCTTTTAATGAGAGACTAATTGAAATGTCGGCATTAGTTAGGCAATCTTTTAAATTCAATTTCCTTTTTATTCATTCTGTTAAATTGGTTTCCTTTTCAATATGTTGGATGGGTTTAATGGGAATGAACCACTTGGAACGAGTTACTTTTTTGTTCTTATTAAGAGTCATCTTGACTCCTGAGTTCTGCCTGTAACAATAGATCTTTATATTATGCAAACGTGCTGTCAGTAAATTAGACTTTCCTTGAGGTTCAAAGTGTACTCTTAGTATGAAAAATACGTTTTCTGTGTTGTTTCCCTATCAATTTTTATTTTTAAGAATTAATTTAATGCAAAAAAGGATGTTTTTTTTCTTCAGAAAATATTTTCAAGAGTTAAAATAAATATGCTGGGTGTGTAAACATGCATAGGAGAAAGTCATGTGTTCATTTCTATTTTAATTAGAAGAGATTAGCTTCTTCCAAGGGATGTTTTTCAAACAAAAATGTCCTTTTTTTCCTAAATAACTTATTCCCCACCCCCTTCTACCCCCTCAAGTAACTTAGTTACAGATCTGTGCGGATAATTTCAGTTTTCCTTGTTTTTAATTTTGGACTCTTGTTTACAATCACACACTGCTGTATGGAGTTAAAGGCAGAGGTGTTTTGAAAATTCATATTTCTCTATTCTAAATGATTGAGATTGGCTCAATACCCAACACCCAGATTAACAGGGATAAAAAACTCCAGACAAACAAACAAGCGGTAAACCGTACACTAATCTTCACTCCTTGCCAAAACTGTCAGGGCAGGTTACTATATATAAAGCAAACCTCAACTCAAACTGATGTTGTCACCTAGCTGGGTAACGAGATGTCCAACCTCAGAGAACACCAGAAACAACTATTCCTATGAAATCTATTCCAATAACTTGCTTTGATAAATTAGGATTTAGTATTGAAAAAGCTTTCAGCCTGAAAATATTGAAAGTAGTAAGAACCAAAGGACAACTTTATCCCGATTTAAAAAGCCACTGCTTTCAAAAGAAAAGAAAGGACAAACTGAATTTTGAATTTTTGCTGATCTTTAAAATAGCCATGCTGGGTTGGAAATTATTTTTCTTTCTTGGGATACTTTTTTTTCTCTTTAGCAATCTCCCTCTGAGAAGGAAGCTTATTAAAAGCCTCATTGGCTCAATATATATACCAAGCTGATTTGTATGTGTTACAAATTTGAAATAAACTGAACTCAGCACAAATGTGTCCCTGTATCTTTTAATTTAAAAAAAAAAAACCAGTTTCCTACGGTCATTTCCAGATTTTTTTTTCCCCCTCATGCTGGATGCTGGAATTCCACAGCCAACTGCCAGTCCTGGGCTGTCTGGTTGTCATGGGAATGCCTCCCCAGGAATACCATCTCTCCACTTTGGCTGCTGCTGGACCAGCTTTGTGGGCTCTGAGAGCCCCAGAGCATCCCCCATTGCTGTTCTAGAACCTTCCATGGAGCCTAAACCACCAGAAGTGGTGGGTGCTGAGATCAAAGTCATTGAGATTGTTTTTAACAAGCATTGTTTCTGTTTTGTATTGTATGTAAGCTTCCTTGCCATCTTTGGAAGAGTTGAAAGGCGGATGACAATAATTAGGGTGGGATAGATGAATTAAATGGTGTGTGAATCGGTACAAGGGGATGGGTTGATGCACTGGCCATGGGGGGGGACTTGGTAGTCCTAAAGTAGGATGGGCTATGTAGTTCCCTCAGACTGTGGTTTTGTCTGCTCTGGTCAGGCTGTTGTGGCTTATGGGAACTGGAGCCCAAAATTTGGGGGCTACTTATTAAACGGAGAAGGGAAATATCTGATCTCATTTTATATTTATGTCATATTAGTCAGCGATCACCTTCATAATCTTAACTGTAATTCTGATAGACTTTGGAATATAATAAGTCAGAGATGGAATTGATGTGTTTTAGTAAACCAATGTTTGCTTCTCTGGGTTTACTGGCAGTCACAAATGCTTGAATTCAGACCTCACGCTGAGCCTTAAATCATGGCTTAAATTGTGTTAGATACAGTTAGCAACCTACACATAAACCAAGCAGACTACGGTTTGGCTTAGTAAGTAGCCCAGATCCTACCAGCATCAGGTGCAACCCATTGATTTGAAGCTTAGCTTTGAACAAACTGTGATTAAAGCAAGCCAAGCGTAGCAGTGTATGTGAATCCAAGTTTGGAGTTCAAAAAGTTTGTCGCCCTCGATTTTATGTGTTTGGGCATCCAACATCCTGATGGGTGGATGGAGAGATAGATGATAGGGAGGGAGGGGGGAGGAAAGGAAGGAAGGAAGGAAGGGAGGGAGGGAGGGAGGGAGGGAGGGAGGGAGGGAGGAAGGAAGGAAGGAAGGAAGGAAGGAAAGAAAAATAGAAAGATAAAGATAAAGATAAAGAAAGAAAAGTAAAAGAAAAGGATAGTTGGATACACTAAAATATAGTTTCTATTCTAGAGATGAAAATTGACAATCTGGAAGTCTGTGTGAGTGTGTGTGTGTTTGTGTGTTTCCGTCCCACATGGAAATATCTTGTACGGCTCTTCAAAGAATTTAATATTCGCACAGTTTTTTTTAAAAAAGACGGGTTGGAAGGAACAAGAATGTCCACTGACAGAACCATGAGGAAATCTGACCTCTCCTCACACAAAATGTCCAGGGTTTTGTGTTGACATACATCTTCCTCTTCAGGATGCCCTGGAGAGTTGTTGGCGCGATGGCTTTCCTGCCACCTTCCCGTCAACCCTGCTATAATTTTATCACTTCCATGAATCCTTCCCTCACCAAAGCCAAAAGAGGAAGGGCATATTCTTAGACTTTTTTTTTTAACGGTTCCAAACAGCTTTTTCCAGAGAAGCATTTGAGAGTGTATGCTTAAGTCACAAAAATATTCTGGAGCTTTAGCCAATCTGAAACCAGAGAGACTATCTAGGTCATAGGAGAGAAGGGAGAGAAAAAACTTTACTGCAAAGTTTCTGCCTTTTTATCTGAGTCGTTTTCCGTTTTCCATTACGGACTGGATAAAGATGGACTATGAATCAACAACAGTAGGTCTCTCTCTCTCTCTCTCCCTCCCTCCCTCCCTCCCTCCCTCCTCCTTTCCTGGCACTTTAAAATCTAAACCTACCGTGTGGAAACTTTTCCGCAACTAGGAAAGTTTGAATCTCTGAAACCAAACTTGATTTTTGAGCTGTACAGCTTCAAACCCACATGCAATTTTTAAGCTGTACAGCTTCAAACCCACATGCATTCTCTACAACATGCCTTGATGGCTATGTTTTAGGGCATGTTGCAGAAGAAAATTGTTTTTCTTTTTTTTTTAGTGGAACATCTTCTGTTCAAAATGGGTTTGGCACTGAGGAACTTCTGCAGAAGTTAACTAGAGATGCCTCCAGAATGGTTAGAAAGCTTCTAGGGGAGAAGGTGTTTGCGTGTAATGCTAGGGAAGATGGTTTTGGTGAAGATGCTTCTGATGTACAGCAGATATTGTCATGAGATTGGAGTCTGTTATGTTGGTGGTAGAGTTGGGTCTTCTGGGCAGCCTTGTTGGGATTCAGGCAGGCTTCTGGGTGGATTTCCATTTGATCTAGAAAAGTCCAGAATTGTCCATTTGTTCTTTTGGGTCTGCTGTGGGGTGGTATTATGATAATTAAAATGGATGTTCTCTGGATCTTTAAATCCGAGTTCTTCAGAAATCGGTAGTTTATCAAATGAACTGTTGTCCTTTCACTTCTGACCAGCATTCCTGTTCATGCTGGAAGTCATAACTAAACCAGTTATGCCATCCTGTTGAACAACACTTGTCAGTTCCCATGTTTATGTTGTTTTCTTGACAATGAAGTGGTAGTGGGTTGCCTTTGCTTCCAGATTGTTCTTTTGAATTTCCATCTAGCATCTAAACAGGAGGGACAAGAAATGAATAGGGCCATCTTTTCCCAATGGATGTTTTCCAGATCAGCGAAATGCATACATAATTCAGTTTTCAGAGATTGAGGAATTCTACTGATCTCTTTCATTTTGTTACCTCTGCAGTTTGGAAGCTCTGTGTGGGAATGTTTTTGTGTTTTGTATTTTCAAAACATTTACTGTGCTAAATCTTGGTTTGATGTTGTTCTTTGCTGCCCTGTGGATTCCAGTTGGATGGAAAGGCAGGATACACATTTCTTTTTTAAAAACAGAAAAAAAGAAAAAAAATGGGTGGGATGGCTCGGTTAGAATTGAAAACGGGAGAGAAACACCACCAATTTTTGGCACAAAGTTTTCTGCTGTTGAGGAAAACCTATAATTACTACCTATTGCACAAATGTTGCAACAGGAAAACTGCATAATAAGAAAGACCAAAATCATCCAATGCCTAGAAATTCTAGACACTGCTTTAAAAGAATAAAAATAATTCAGAATTAGTGCTGTTTGGGAGGGAGAGGAGCTTCTGCTGGATATCTCAAGATTGGACAGGCTGCTTTTCCTCAGATGTGAGAACGGTTGGACATTTTCCCAGAAATCAATGTGAACGACATGCTCAACAGCTGCTGCTTAAACCAGATGCTTCCAATGTGGTGTTCTGTCAGTGCATGGATGTGGTTGTCCATTCTTGGCCTACACATCTTAGCTGACAAATGTGGGATTTATTCTCTCTGCACAATATGACAGCACCAATTGGAGAAAGCTGCCTGTCAACTCGTAAAGCATGCCTGTTTCTGAGTTGCCATAAGGAGAGGGTGGGGAAAACCAGAAGCACATTCCATGCTTATCTTATAAAGATTGTAGCCTAGGCTACCGGATCTTCTGCCCCTGAAAATCCTTCATTGGAGAGTGTGATTGATGACACCCAGCCCGTGAACATGCTTTGTTGGAGAATCTGATGTATAACACCCCCAAAGGGGAGGGGGGAAACAGGGTCACAGATGACCATAAATCAAGTGTGTTAGAGTTGGTTTGAAGTGGGATAATACTGACATGTTGCTCCTAATAAATCTTTTGGATTCTTTTGAAGCTTGGCTCGAGGGTCATGATTTAATTAGGGCATTGCCAGAAATCACTGCCTTTATTAGTTGGTAACTTTCACGCATAAATCTGCATTTGTGGAAGATCCAATTCCAAGAACATTAACACACACAAGCATATGGATCATTGCCAACTTCATTGGGGGTTTTTTTTCTTGTTTTTTAGTTCGCTGGGGAAGAAAAGCGATTTGGGACTCGGACTATAGTGGTTGGCCACCACTTGGTTCCTCATATTGAAGCTTATGTGCCCCAAAAGTTCTGCTCCAATCAAATTGTCTCCTCCAAGGTATGGATTGATGGAACTTGATTGGTTGGATCCTTCTGCGCCATGGCCAGCTCGAGGGTGATCCAGCCAATGCCTCCTTATATCAAGATTAGAAGGTCCTTCCACAACAGGTTGCCTTCCAGGGTTTCCCAGGTGGTTGGGAATGATGGAAGCTGTAGTCTGACTTAAGATATGGGGATAGTCCTCAGATCTTCACACTTGTTGGTTTTGCAATTCCAGTATCAAAGAGTTTGTTGTCCAACTTTGGCAACTTTTAAAACTTGTAGACTTCAACTCAATGCAGCCTTAGCCAACTATTCCTCAGCATGGTTGGCTGAGGAATTCTGGGAGCTGAAGTCCACAGGTCTTAAGGTTGCCAAGATTGGACACCCCTGGTTTAGAGTCTCAACTTGATTAGTGAACCTAACCCTATTGTTTTCTGATTTTAATTCCAAACAGTACAAAATCTGGGGTCGCATAATATGCTAAAATGTGGCTTAGTTAGCACAAGCTAAAGAATAACTCATACAATTAATAAATATCTCCCCTTTCTACTTATTTGAATGGTTGAGACCAAGCCAGCTGCATTCAAACAATAGGTTGGCCTCCAAACAGCCAGATTAAATTTTGGCTGAACCCAGCTGTAGAACTAAGACAGGATCCAGACTTCCCAAAAGTCTGCAAACTTTTCCGATTTAGAAAAGGACCAGCTTGGACAATCTTGTCTTCCACAGTTAGTAGAAACCTGCTTTTTGCAATCTTTTTTAAGGCTAGTTTTCAGTATAACTGCTGACTTTTAATTTTACTTCAGGAAAGGTCAACTATATATATCTATGTGTATTTGTATATATGTGTATTTGTATTTATGTCCATTTGTGTGTTTAATAAACATTGGGTTAGTTAGTTTTCTTCCAAGCTTTATACCCTGAGGTATTTTATTGAATTACTTTTACATTTTAATGCGGCACTTCCACAGAATTGTCTTTTTTGAGGAAGCTGAGGTTAAAAATCTATAAACAAATCAAATAGTCACCCCATCACACTTCCTGATTTCCTTTTGGGCCAAAAATTTTGCAGCATGTTAAATTCATATTAAATATTAAATTTAGAGCATATACATTAAGGTTTGCATTCCTACTTTTTACTGTTTCAAAGTCATTTTGAAAATGGTATTTTTTCCCTGGCGGGCTGGTAATAGTCTAAATTAACAGAATTCATAGGGTTGATGGATACATTCTCAAAGAAATCAAGAATGCTTTTTAAAAAAATTGTTTAAAAAAACTCCACACATCTGGAGCTCAGCAATTCCAGAAGAGTTTGGTAAAATCTGCCCTTTTGTGGTATTAAGATGTATCCTATCTTGTTTCTGCCTTGCAGTATACGGTCTGGAATTTTCTTCCCAAGAATCTGTTTGAACAGTTCCGAAGAATTGCCAATTTCTACTTTCTTGTCATTTTCCTTGTCCAGGTAAGACTACTTTAAAAGAAGGAGAGCACCAATAGATATGGTTTGGGTTGCTTTTCTTCTTCTTATTATTATTATTTTAAAAAACAATGACCTTTATTTTTTGTCCTCAGTTCTGGGTTTAGATTCTGTTAAAAGAGTTGGAAGAGACCTTGTAGGTCATCTAGTCCAGGGGTCTCCAACCATGGCAACTTTAAGATTTTGGACTTCAACTCCCAGAATTCAAGCTGGCTGAGGAATTCTGGGAGTTGAAGTCCACAGTCTTAAAATTGCCAAGGTTGGAGACCTCTGATCTAGTCCAAAACCCTGCCCAAGCAGGCGACCTGACACCATTTCTGACAAATGGCAGCCCAATCTCTTCTTGCTGCACCCCAAAGAAATGGTTTCAGCTATTTCCTTATAGGTTGCCATTGTATCACCTGGCGTCTTCCCCGATGCCTGGAAGGCTTTGAAACAAGTGAAGGAATCTTACATAACTTGAGATAAATCAAGTTCTGGGTGTGGATTTCTCATGTTTTCCATGACAGGTAGATTAACCTAGAATTTATTAACCTGTGGTAGAGAACCATGCCAGAAGAGACGGGTGGCTATTTGCATAATCTTTCTGTCAATGATTTGATTTTGATCAACCCTCTGGCATAATTGTGTTGGGGCAGGCTGGGTGCTTTTAGGGCAAATCATTAAGAAATGGTGTTCCCACATGAAAATTTGGGGCCAAAAAGGGATCTTTTGACTCTTAAATGATCTGGGGTGGATGCTTCCTAAGATGCCTTCAACTGGCAGATTCTTCAGCAGGATCACTCTGGAAGACCATCACAAATTCCTGATGGTCTTCCAACAAGCAAATCAGAACACATTATATAACAGTGGTCACCAACTGGTGGTCCAGGGACCACTGGTGGTCCACAGAGAAATGTCCCTCCCCCAAAGCACCCTCCAAAACAATTAATCCAGGCTGGACGGGGACACAAGGCTGCACCGCCCACATGGCCCATCTACCTGCTGGCACCCACCCTTCAGCCAAGCGCACACCTTACTTTGACTAGAGCCACACGAGTTGGAACTGGAAGGTAAGACCAACGGCAGGGGAGGGAAATTTACGCTGGGGTGGCTTGCTGACGTTGGTGGGAAAGTCGGTCCCATATTCCAGAGCTGCAGTAGTCACAGGACTGGCCCTTCGGTCATCCTGGAGCAGCTCCTCCAGTCCATGGCAGGCCGGTGCACCCAGGTGGAGGAGCAGCTGCTCCGGGATGACCAAAGGGCCTGTCCTGTGACTCCTGCAGCTCTGGAATACGGGAGCGACTTTCCCACCAATGTCAGCAAGCCACCGTTAAATCAAAATTCGTACTAGTGGTCCGCAGGATTTAAAATTACGAGTTTGGTGGTCCCTGAGGTCCAAAAGGTTGGTGACTCCTGCATTATAACATGCTTGGGAAAGCTCTTTTGACTGTGGATCACCTCTTCCCTTGTTAGAGTCCATCAGTTGGTACCCAATTTAGAAGGATAAGCAGCGCTGGGCTGCTGGGGATTCACAGGTGATTGGGGGAGCCCCTAGCTAAGATTCTGTGCAGTTTGGAGTACCCCACATCCCACTCCTAGCTGGCCCTACCCACCCCACACTGTCCCTCCCGGGATTGGCCAGGTGGCCTGTTTTGGATGCAGGTAAGTGCAGGATATGCACAGAGGTTTGGGGAGCCCAACTTCCTTGGAAGTTCGGGAAGTCCGGAAATGGGCCCATTTCCAACTTCCAGAGAACCTTTGGAACCTGGGGAGGCTGTTTTTGTCCTCCTGGAGGCTCGAGGAAAGCCTTTGGAGCCCCGGGAGGGCAAAAACTCCCCTCACCCCACCGTGGTGCAGGAGGCTGACTAGGCCACGCCCATCATGGCCACGCCTACCCAGCAACCGGGCTGAGAACCTGTTGCTAAAATTTCTGAAGACCACCCCTGAGGATATCCAGGAATAACGGTTGCCTTTAAAATGGTCCATCCTGTAGCTTTTCTGCATCTTTGCTTAGGTGATAGTGGACACACCAACCAGCCCAGTGACCAGTGGCCTTCCTCTCTTCTTTGTGATTATTATTACAGCTATTAAACAGGTAAGTCTTGCTCCTTATCCCCAACAAACAGAGGATGGTTTCTATCCACTCCTTCTGAACCCACTTTCATGATATTCCAAGTTTATCTTGCTACAGTTGGGAGCTCCTGTAGCTAGAGAGAAAGGGATATGCCTCTGGAAGGCTGTTTTTAAAACATGTGGAGCCCATTTCTTCTGTCCCTTCCATTCTGAGATTGAATTTTTCTGGTTTTCTGGTTTGTATATTCCACCTGCTTGCTTCTTCAGGGATATGAGGACTGGCTGCGGCACAGAGCGGACAAGGAAGTCAACAAAAGCGCAGTCTTTTTGATTGAAAACGGAGACAGTGTGAAGAAGGAGTGTGAAAAGATTAAGGTAACGGGAAGGGGCTAAGTTTCTCCTTGGTACTGAAGAATAATACTGTTTTAAGATGCGTGGGCTTCAGTTCCCAGAGATTCCTTGCCAGCAGTTCTAGGAGTTGAAGCCCACACACCTTCAAGTTGCCAAGATAGACAGGCAGACAGACTGGATGGATGGATGGATGGATGGATGGATGGATGGATGGATGGATGGATGGATGGATGGATAGATGGATGGATGGATGATGGATAGATGAGGGATAGATGGATGGATGGATGGATAGATGATGGATGGATGGATTATGGATAGATGATGGATTGATAGATTGATAAAGAGAAAGACAGACAGACAGACAGACAGGCACAGAGGCAGAGAGGCTGAGAGACTGACTGACAGAGAGACTGATGAACAGACTGTTGTAACAAAAATTACAACTCCCTGTTTTGGCTTTGAAGGTTGGCGACATAGTGGAAGTGCTAGCGGATGACACCTTTCCTTGTGATCTAGTTTTACTGGCCTCAAGTAACAAGGAAGGGACCTGCTATGTCACGACTGCCAGTCTAGATGGAGAATCAAATCACAAGGTAAGCGGACAAGTGAACCTGCCGTTGCAGTTTTCTTGGCAAGAGATCTGGATGTGGCTTGCCCTTGTCTCTTGCTAGAACTCTTAAGAGTCTCCTGGTTTCTAGAGCTGGTTTCTTAACTGCGACATCCATCCTTTCTACACACAGTTGATTGTTCTATCCAGAATAAACACCTGAATGAACTTCTCTTATGCTGATTTCCAATGAATTTGCTTCCTGCAGGTATCTTAGAAAACAAAACAGATCCAAATATGCAGAAAAGATTGGGTATAAAATGCTTTAAAACAAAGTTTTGTTTTTAAGAAAAAGTATTTCCATCATAGGTATAATTGTAGCTGGGTAGGATCTTTGAGCTCAACCCTCACTTGTAAAAGATATTTTCTTCCTCATATGTGATTTATCATTCCCCACTGTTTTAACATTTCCCAATTTTTCTGGCAAGAGAAATATGTCTCATTCAATTGAAAAGGAGGAAAATGTCAAAATAATGAGCATGGGATACATTGGTGAGAGTTCAGTTTATGAAGATGGATTGCCGCAAGAGATCTTGCTGACAGAACTGATTTATAACTTCTGAGCAGTTTCTGGAAATAGGAACTCCTACATACACACACAAGCACACACAAAAGAGGAACTTTTAAATCCTGTGTTACCTTCTTAAAGACATTTCCTGATTTACCAAGGTGTGAAACCTCCTTTTCCAAAATCATTCTGAAACCTCAGTCTCAGACAATCCTGACCATCTAAGCTTCAAGTTCTTGAGTCCTTTTTAAAAAGAAATTTGAGATGTCTCCCATGATCAGTTAGCAAGGCAATTATTCAGTCCTGAAATGAGTTGCCCCCCCCCCAGATATAGAGCCAAAATGAAGGATGGTATAAGCATCTGGTTTATCTTGGAGGATTGTCCCCACGAGGTTTAGCCAAGCTATGAGGGGTGGGATGGTGCCTAGTAGACACATTTATCAATTTATGGATATGGAGAGTTTTGCAAAATGGCTGACATGGAGAAGCTTGTCTAAAATGGCCACCGTGGTGAGGGCAGAGCTGGTTGCCAATAGTCATATCTTAGAAGCAAAGGGGGAGGTTGCTCCCAATATACCTGATATCAGCTTTGTGAGATAGTCCAGACAGGAAACATGCCCAGATGAACTAATTCCACTTTATTGTAAGGTTGCAGTAACAGAATCTTGCAAATCTGAAGCTGTCCTCTGTCTTTACAACTCAAGAAACTAAGACGCACTCCTTGTAAGATGTTTGCCATGCTCCATTACTTCTATGGGCTCAGCTGCCTCTAATTTGATCATGGCCTACTTTGTGGCTCTTCCCTCCCCATCCCCCAAGGTCATTCTCACAAACCATCCAACCCTCTAATCCACCTAGATGTCCTTAGTTTTCTCTTCTGGGCATCCTTCCAAACAGAGCAGTGAGGTCTACAGCTGCTCACTAGAGATATGTAAGAGACAGGGTAAACTCAGAGACATTCATGGAAATAAAAGTGATACTAGAAGATGGGCCTTGCTTTCTCCTACCTTTTTTTGTAGTTCCTGTGTTCCTTGTAAATGCCTAAAAATCAGAGTGGAACTGAGCGTCTAATGAACAGCCAAGAAGTTTGACATTAATCATGGAATGGTTTGATTCCCATCATAAAGTTTGTTCACTCATTGCTGCATAAAATTAACACCTGCATTTCTTGGGTGGATCATTAAAAATCGTCTTTTCTTTTACTCTAAAGAGCTCTTAGACGAGAAAGCAGGAAGAAAGACAAAGGAAAAAGAGAAACAGAAATAGAAAGAGGAAGAGAATAATCAAGTTTTCCTTTTACTTTATATCTTTCTGCACCTCCTTTTCTATCTCTCTTTTTACTCTTTGTCTTTTTGCCTGATTATTAGTTTAAGTTAGTTTTTATTTGCATATTTTTGTAAAGAAAGAAATTCAGTAAAATGGTCATACAGCTGTAATCTTAAAAACCCAAAGCAGCTGACAAAATACAAATGAATACCACTCAACAATGCTTCAAATTATGAATTTAAAATTAGCAGGAGTTGGTTGGCTGCTGGTGGTTCTTCAGTTTTGTGTGTCTTCGCTTTTCTAGACTCACTACGCTGTGCAAGATACAGCCAAGATGAATACAATTGAAGCCATGAACAGTTTGGTTGCCACTGTAGAATGTGAACAACCCCAGCCAGATTTGTACAGGTGAATTTTGATGTGGAGGCCTTCTCTTTTTGTGGAAAGCCCAACGGATTGATGGTCTTTATTTCTTTACCAAGTCTGCTTCTCCACTCCTCACTTTCTTCCTTTAAATTTAAACTGCTGTAACTCCCATATGAAAATGAGACATTGACAGTAGTACATCAACTTCCTTCTCTATGCATGTCCCAACAGGTTTGTGGGCAGAATTAACATCTACAGTGATGAACCAGAGCCATTAGCCAGGTGGGTTCCTTCGCTTGATGGATTGGGATTTAACATCTTGTAAAATAATTAGCTGTAGTGGAGTATGGAAAAGACCTGGAAGAAGGTATATATATGTGGCAAGGATGGGGAAACACGAGCCTAATCTGGGAAAACGGGAGGGTAAGGAAGAAACTCAAAGTGGCTTCACCTTGATTCTCTTTGGTATAAGTGCAACATTGTTGGGTTTCAATAGTGTGTTATTTTAGTCTATATCCCCAAAGTTCTAATATTTCTGATAAGATATGTTTTCTGATCTGCTCTATTTCAAAGGGCTGGCACAGCTTCTTTTTAATATCAAGGGTTATCACATTTGAGGGTGGAGAAATCCAGGTGATCCCTTAGATTTCAGCTGTGAAATCCAGGTGATCCCTTAGATATCAGCTGTGAGATACAGACTTTTGGATGCCATGATCTTAGCGGTCATCCAAATTTTTGAAGTAGTCCTGTAATCCCTGCCTCTGATTTCTCTCCCCCACTTATTAATTTTACACATTCCCCATATACTGAGTTGTCGTAATGGACTTTGTAGCTATGTCATGTTCTAAATAGTTGTGGATTTTTTTTTTCTTCCACCAATGGTTGGCCGTCGGAATTTTCCATTTGCTTCCCATCCTTTATTAGTTCATAATATAAAATTCTCCCAAATAGAAAAGAAAATAGTGGGAAAGTAAAAGAAGGAGAAGAGAAGGGCAAAGGGGAAAGAAAGAGAGAGAAGGGGGAGGGAGGGAGGGAGAGAGAGAGGGAGAGAGAGAGGGAGAGAGAGAGAGAGAGAGAGAAAGAGAACGAAAGAGAAGGCACGGACTTTTGACTCCCTTTGGTGCAGTAGAATAATAGCATCAAACCTCAACTTTTTACTTTTGCAAAGTAATATAAACTGGCTCTTTCTATAACTACAAATGTTATCTAATCAGTAAATTTTCATATATTTTTTTTACACCTCAAGCACAAAGTCCAGAAGCGGTTTCCAACTAAAAACAAATGCAATTGTGTTTTTTTTTTCTCCTCCTGTAATCAAAGCAGTTTAATCATCTCTGCTAAATGAATTCAGTGATTCATCAGTTGCTTCTCTTCTTACCAATGATCTGATGCTCCATTTTCGTTTTTAGACCATTGGGTCCCGAGAACCTTTTGCTGAAAGGAGCAAAATTGAAAACCACCCCAAAGATTTACGGTGAGCATTTTCCTGCTTTTCTTTTGCATCCATTGATTTCCTCGAGAGTCGCGATCCTGGGCGTGTCTGGGATTTCTTTTGGAGTAGGCATGTTGAAGATAGATCATTGTGCCTAACCACATTGCTCCCTCTTTCTCTCTCCCTCTCTCTTTTTTTCTTTTCCTTTCGAGATCTTTAATGGTTCTCTCTCTTGTTTTGCAGGCGTCGCTGTATATACTGGGATGGAAACCAAGATGGCATTGAACTACCAAGGAAAGACTCAGAAACGCTCTGCAGTTGAAAAGTAAGCTGAATGTATCTCCCCTCCATTCTTTGTCTTCATAAACATTGGTTTAAAGCAAAACAAAAGAGATGTTTATTTGAGTCTGGGTTGTGTACAAAACATTGTCGTCTCTTCTATGCCCTCCTCAGACCTTCAGGAGGGGATTAATATTTACAGAGGGCCTAGCAACTTAGGCCAGGGGTCCTGTGATTCCTGAAGTTGAATCCTTTCAACTAGAGGTGGTATTCAGCCGGTTCGGAACGGTTGTGGAAAACCGGGAGCGGAAATTTCAGAGAACCGGCCAATCCCACCTCTGACTGGCCCCGCCAACCCCGTCTCTTCTCTGCCTCCCATTGAGTCCCAGCTGATTGGCTGGGTCTTCTTTGGTTGCCCTGCACAGGAGAACTGAGCTGGGAAGCAGGTTATTGGGGTGGGGAGGGAATGGCATTTTGCAGTATCCTTCCTCCCCTGCCATGACCACCTTCACCTCCATGTTGGTTCAGCCCTCCGCAGCAGTCCCAGGTTCTCATGTGGCCCATTGAGGAACTCCATTGCCCATCCCTGGTTTCGATCTAATGTCTGTCAAGCCAGTGCTTTGACATTGCCAGGAGGAAGTTCTCACATCCACTTGTGCATACTGTTTGTAAAGCGCAGGGTGTCGCCCTAACTCTTGGAACGTTTGGCTTTCCAGGTCAATCAATATATTCCTGTTGTTCTACTTGTGCCTGCTGGTGAGCAAAGCTATCATATGCACTACTTTGAAATACATCTGGCAGAGTGTCCCATATCACGACGAACCCTGGTACAACCCCAAAACCCAAAGAGAGAGAGAAGCTTTCAAGGTAGATCAGTTGACTTGTGTTGGTTGACGGTTCTCTACCTTCAGATTTGTTCCATTTATGGGTGGCTTGATGCCTCTTACTCAGTGTGTCTCTGTGTCCTTTCCAGCTGCTAAAGATGTTCACTGATTTCCTGTCCTTCATGGTCCTCTTCAACTTCATTATCCCGGTCTCCATGTATGTGACTGTCGAGATGCAGAAATTCCTAGGCTCCTTCTTCATTACCTGGGACAAAGAGATGTATGATGAAAATATCCAAGAAGGCGCCTTGGTGAACACCTCTGACCTCAACGAAGAACTTGGGCAGGTGAGTCACGTCTCCCTCTACTTCCTACCATCCGACAGAGGCAAATATTAACTGGTCTTCTACTCAGGGTGGGATTCTACCGGTTCGGACTGGTTTGGGTGAACCGGATATTAAATTGATATCTGGTTTGCTGAATCACTAGTTGAACTGACCAGCTGGCACCACCCACCCTGTCCTGCCCCTCCCAGGAGTCTCCACGTGGCCTGTTTTGGATGCAGGTAAGTGCAGGATCAGCATGAAGGAAAAATGGGCTGAACTGGAAGTTCCAGAGGCCTGTTTCCAGCTTCCGGAGCCCAGGGGAGGCTGTTTTCACCCTCCCAGAGGCCCAAGGGAAGCCTCTGGACCCTGGGGAAGGCAAAAAACAGGTCAAAACAGAGGTTCCGGTAGGCCATGCCCACCCAGCAAACAGGCAGCGAACCGGTTGCTAGGGTTTTTGAATCCTACCCCTGCTCCCACCCTTCTTGCCTCTGGTCTTCTGCAGAAAAGGCAGATGGTATCTGTTGTTACCAAACAGTAATGGAGACAGATTGGGAAGAACTCCAAGGTGCCTTCCAAGTCCTATTATTCTGTAGACTTCTTGTTACTACCCAAACGAATCACGGTTCTCAAATCGGATATAGGGCGAATGCTACTCTTGCAGGGGGTATGTGTCCATCTGGTTGAACTCTTCTACCATAGCTGCTTCTCCAAAAAGAAGCTATCTTTGTGGAATTGAACAAGGAGACCTTCCTCTAGAGAAAAAACACTTGTGAGTTGCAATTCTTTGGTTTTAGTCTCCAGTTTCAATTCCGATTTAAAAACAAGATTTGTGTTTCTCCCTCTGGGACTTGTCATATCTTGAAACACAATTTAAATATTTAAAAAGAAGGAAGGGAAGACGAGAAGGGAACTGAAGATGGCACTGCTTAATTTATTTTTTAAATTACTTCCCTTTTGTGCACAAGCGTTACTGCTGACTTTTGTTTTATTTTAAAGGTCAGTATTGGGAAAGGGGAAAAAATCCATAGATGCTCTGGCACAAAATTGTGCCTGTCTAATCTGTTCTAAAATTGTGAAAAAAAAGCAAAAAGCAAATGGTCTTCTATTTTTCCTTCTAGGTTGAATATGTGTTTTCGGATAAAACGGGGACTCTAACGGAAAACACCATGGAATTCATTGAGTGCAGCATTGACGGCTACCGATACTGTGATTCCTTTTCACAAGTGGATGCAAAGAGGTCTACAGGAAAAGCAGACAAGGTACAATGTTCCCCTCCCACATTTCCAGAATTGGAGGTTGGAGAACAGAAGATTTCTGGGCTTCTTTTGATTTTTAGATTGCCCCTTTTTTGTGGGATTCATAGCTGACTCTGCTTGGCCTCTTTAGATCTCTACAAAGTATTTAAGTCCTTGTTCAAGAGAACCTCTAGTCAATAAGGAAGCAGAGTGCTTCTTGTGAAGTTGAAGATCAGTAGCCCTTGTAGGCAGAGATGGTATTCAGCCGGTTCTGACCAGTTCTGGAGAACCAGTAGTGGAAATTTGGAGTAGTTTGGAGAACTGGCCAATACCACTTCTGACTGGCTCCTCCCCCATCTATTCTCTGACTCCTGAGTCCCAACTGATTGGCTGGGTCTTCTTTTGTTGCCCTGCATAGGAGAATGGAGCTGGAAAGCAGGTTAGAGGCGTAGGGAAGGAATGGGATTTTGCAGTATATCCTTCCCCTGCCATGCCTATCAAGCCATGCCCACAGAATCAGTAGTAAAAAAATTTTTGAATCCCACCACTGCTTGTTGAATAGGTTCTGACACCCTTGGATTTATACCTGCTTGCATTAACCATTAAGACATAAGACAATAGACATAAGAGTTTATTTGTCATTACACTCGCAAGCGGGTGCAACGAAATGAGGTGCTCTTCCACAAGTAAAAACTGGACAAACACCACTAAAAGTAAAAATATTAAATTAAATTAAACTGGGTGAGGAGAAGGGACACTCTATCCGGTTAATTTTAAGTTAAGCTGATTTAATATTTTACAACATATGGCAGGGCTAAGAATGTTGACGCCCAACTGCCCAGCTTGGTAGATCAAGGGTGAAAGATACGATGGGACAATTGGGCAGTTGAAAAGATGGGGCAGAAAAGATAGGACAGAAAAAATGGGACAGTTGGACAGTTGGAAGCAGACCCCTTGTTCAGTAGCCATCTTGGACTGTAGGACCTGAACGTTCTCCCAGTTTAATGGAGGCCCTTCTCTTGTTTTACCTCCTTTCTAGAGACAAGAAGAACTGTTCCTTCGAGCATTGTGTCTCTGTCATACGGTTCAAGTCCAGAAAAAGGACGAAATCGATACCGTGACGTTGCAGCCCAAAACGACACAAATCTACGTTGCAGCTTCTCCAGATGAAGTGGCTTTGCTACAGGGGGCTCAGAAGTAAGGCCATTTCCCCCCACTCTATTACTTTTTTCCCCTCCCAGGTTCACTTCAGTGTCATGAAGGCAGTTGACAAATGGCCAATTCTATCTTCAGGTGCTGAGAATTTTGATATCTTGCACAATTAACTCACCGGGGACATAGGTTCCCATGCCCCCAGCCTATACATATATAGTTCTTGTCTTAAAACCATAATTGAGCCCACCACGATAGTGGTCATGAAGTGAGTGTCACGGAACCACGCCCGATTTTTCATACTTTTTTTTTTAATAACAAACTTTATTAATTTTTTTAACACACACAAACAAAACATAGGATGTAGTAACATAAAATATCTTTTCTAGAAGAAACAAATAAACCATCCTATTTAAAAAGAAGATAATTTCAAATTATCACACTTCTATATATATATTTATCTTATCTAATCAACTTCATATCTTTTCAAAACTTTTCTTTATTACTCCCTTTCATTCTATTTAATCATATTTCTTCTGCCTTAAAAATATATACTCATTGGATATATTTTCATTAGTATTCTTCCACATCCTGTCAGACTTAAACATTACACAAAACATAAATACATAAAACTTCTTTTTGGAAGGCAGCTTACCCCGAGTTAACTCTTTTTATACAGACATCAATCAAAATTTATACTCACTTAATATACTATCTCATATCTTATTTGGCATTCTCTATTTTCCATATATTTTCTCTCTCCTACTCATTCTTTTAATTCTATTTTATTTATTCCATCTCAATTAAATAATTATATTTGCATCTTTGATCTGTTTTCTTTCAATCACCTACTTATCCTTTCTATCTAATACAATATTTCTCCTGTAAACCCAGATTGAAGTATGACAACTTTTTATCTTCCCCCTAAATAACACTTAAAATAATACATATTTTCTGTGCTGATTCTGCTCTGTACATTCAAAGTATTACATTTCAAAATAGTAAAGAAAACAAATAATATTGAGTTTAATAAGTAATAATAAAACTAAAAACAAATAAAAAAGAAATATTAAATTTATAATATAGTAAAAACAATGTTTCATAAGAAATTAAATTCTATTATTAATTCTTAAACAATAAAAATATTATTTCATAAGAAATTAAACTCTATAATTAAATCATGACTTTGCTTTAATACATTTTTAAATCATGTAATATTCTAATTTTCTAACTCAACTTCAAATACTAATGTCTACAATGCATTTTTATGTACTTTTGCAGAATCATTTTTTAAAAAAATTATCTCACCCCTTATCTCTGAAAAAAAATAAATGTTTTTTTTGCATCTTGTTTAAAGCCTTTATGACTTCTCTTTCCTTTCCCCCTTTCTTTCTTCTCCATTCTAATTTTTTGACCCCCCCATCTCTCCAATTTCACTCTCTTAAACTTCCCTCTCTGTTGTATTTCTCTTTTCTGTTGCTTTCTGACATCATATCGCTTTTTCATCTCCTTTTTCTTTTTCTTGGTTGCTTTTTTAAGTTCTAAGTTCATCTTTTCCTTGCCCCCCTTCCACTTTTCTTCCTCCACTAAGTGTGTTTGTCCATTAAAGATGGCTTCTTCTCCTTCATCCCAGCCTTCCTGTCGTATTTCTTGGTAGGTAGAAATCGCCATTTCCAAAAAGCGAAAGATAGATCCAAACGAGCCCTTATCTTTTTTCAGTTTTTGAAATTCCATTTGTAGTCCTTCAAAAGATAATGCCATTTTTTCTTTCTTTCTTTTTTAATGCAACCCTAATGTCTTTAGTCCCTTTTTTAAAGAAGCAAAATTTCACAGAGATCTCAAAGTCACAAAGCAAACCAAATCAAAACAAACAATTTCATTTAGCACTTTCTTCTTTCTATATTTTCACCTCCTGGGTAGAATTCAAATACACACTTCCAAGATGATCTTCTAGAAGTCTTAATGTTTTTTAATCCTGTTCTTATAGGCTCAAAGCAACCTCCTTCAGTACAATCTTAGAATCTTATCTCTTCCCTTCCCCTTGTAAAAAATAAAAAGAATTTTAAGTTTTGTTTTTTTTTAAATCCAATGTCCAGAAATCCTTTATCCCTTGGCTTTAAATTTCAAATTGAGTTACCTTCCGTGCCCAAGTAGATTTTCCAGATCTCCGTCTGCTATTTCTATGGGGAGGGAGAGTTAAGAAAAAAATTTTTTTCCCCTTAACAGCTTTAACCGCAGCTTTCCAGTCTTCTTTGGGAAACAATGTATCCTCAGGCAATTCAAACAGCTCACTTTCCAGGGTAATTAAGAGTTGTTATTGTCTCGGCTCAGCCAGATTTTCACTTCCTCCTGCATCCTCCAGCACAAATCTTACCCGGCTGCAGGCTTCTTTGTGACAGCCATCACTGACCGCTGCTCCACCACCTTGGGAAAAAGGGGTTTTTCCGGCTGGGGAGGGGGGTCTGCGACACCCCCCAAACCCCTGTCCGGATCCCCTCTCTCTTCAGCTTCCTCTACAGGGGAGCCATATCAGACCCATACCAGACCCATTTGGATCGGGGGCACCTTGGCAGCAAGCACAGCAGGAATTGCAGACAAGCGAATTCCTGCTGCTGTCAAAGCCACGCAAAACCGGAAGCCCCTTTTCATACTTTTTTTGTGGCAGTCATTTCCAAGAACACCACAGCAGTTACACGAAGGTGATTGTTAAATGAATCCAGGTGGTTTTGTGCCAGGAACAAAATTGAATGGACTGCAACAAAGATGGCATTGGGTTTGATTCAAGAAACTTCCTGTATAAAACTTCGTGTTGGTGCAAAACTCACGCCGAGCAAATTCTGAACTCCCATTAACGCCTGGCAGGGTGATAGGTTTCGCAACAGAAGTGTAAGTGTATGGTCTGGCACTCACACTGATTGTGCTTTTGGGTGTGAAAGGTTAAAATCGTGCCTCACTTTGAAGTGGTTTCTGATGTATGAGGGCAGAGTCTCCTTTTTTGACTTCGGGAATTAAATACAAAAGTGTCAACTCATAAAACATTTTCTATGCCTGTTTTATGGTTGCCAACAGAAAGAAGGGGGGCGGAAGAAGTTTGAAATACCAGGTGCAGCAGTTTGGAATCAAAAGTGCATTCCATTCATATTTTCTTCATAGATTGTAACTAGGCAACTGAATTTCTGCCTTGCAAAAATCTAATTGGAGAACATAATTGATGACTCTTGGCTATGGATGTGTCCCATTGGAGAATATGAATTATGATACACCCAGAGGGGTGGAGGGTCATGGGTGATAGTGAATTACGTGTCTCAGAGTCGGCTACACCCAGGTCATGCCGACATGTTAACTGCCAATAAATCCTTTTGAAGTTTTGGAAGTTTGGCTCAAGACTCATAATTTAATTGAGGTAACTGCCGGAATCCTGACAACAAGTAGCCTCGAGTTACGAGCACAATTAAGACCAGAACTTCAGTCGCTCAGCGAGTGGGTTGTTAAGTGAGTTGCACCCAAATTTACAACCTTTTCTGTTTCGGTTGTTAAACGAATCATGCTGTTGTTAAGCGAATCTGGCTTCCCTCTTCAACTTTTGCTTGCGGGAAGCCAGCTAGAAAGTCAGAAACGGTGATCAGGTGGACTCTAAAACATGAAACTGTCATAAGTAGCTGCCAGTTGCCAAGCCCCCAAACTTGGAGTCATGTGATCATGGGGACATTGTGATGGTTTTAAGCGCAGGGTGTCAGGATTCCAGCGGTTACCCCCATTTAAACCATGAGCCTCAAACCAAACTTCCAAAACTTCAAAGGATTTATTAGGAGTTAACATGCCGGCACTGCCTGGGTGCAGCCGACTCTGAGATACATAATTCACTTGTCACCCTTGACCCTGGTTTTCCTCCCACCCCCTAGGTGTATCCTAATTCCTATTCTCCAATGGGACACCTCCATAGCCCAGAGTCATCAATCATGATATCCAGTTAGAATTTTGCACAGCCGAAACTTCAGTCTCCTAGTTACTATCTTTGAAAGCATTTGTGGAATGCAGTTTCGGTTTAGCAAGCTCTTGCACTGCTCCCCTCTCCCTTTCTCTTGGCAACTCTAAAAAGACCTTAGAAATATTTTATGAGTTGACACGGAGACTGGATTTGGAAGTCCCTCTTTTCAGCACTGTAAGTTTGAACAGTCCCTAAATAAGTCGAGGACTAGAGAAAATAGGGCATAAAACCCAGAACCAATCCTGGCAAAAGGCAAAAGAGCTGAAAGTTTGGTAAAGATTTTGAACTCTGTGTCCCAAGGCGATATTTCCTGACTCCTCCTCTCCATAGCCTATGAACAGCCCTGTTCCAAATCACCTCTCCAGTCAACCTCCCTCTTTCCTGCAATCTTTATTTTACTTTGTTTTATTTAAAATCCGCTGGTTTGCTTGTTTGCTTGTTTGTTTTGTTTTGTTTTCTTGTTTTGGTACCTAAAGGGTGTGCCTGCGTGATGCACAGACGTGAGCGTGTGTGACTGTGTGTGCATTGGTTTTTTTTTTTTTTTTCAACGCCATTCTGTCCTTTTTGTTCATTGACAGGTATGGTTTCACTTTTCTAGGACAAGAAAATAACATCATGGCGGTAGAGAATTCCAAAAAGCAAATTGAAAGGTAGGTCCGTTCGCAGGTTAGGCTCCTCCAAGGAAGCGGGTTTAGTCCCGGGAGCACGAATTAAGTTTCAGAAAGGATCCAGAATTGAACCGGCTGGTTTAATTTTGGTTCCCCCCCCCCCCCCGCCACTCCAATTTATTTAGCCGCATTCATGCTAAACTTCTCACCTTCATTTCTGCTTCTGCAATAAAGGGGTGTTGGAGGATGGACCAGTCAGGTCCACCCGTGAGTCCATCCATGTTTTCTCAATGAAACCTTTCACGATACATAATTCAAACTTTAGGCAGGGTTTGGAAGCAAAGTGGCCCATCACAATCCCTCTTGAGATTTGGCTCCTGAGCCCCCAACTTGGTAAATATGATTGTGATCATCATTATCCAAAAATGATGACAGAGAACAGAATAAACAGTCAGAAGGAGGCCTTCTGCCAAGGAGGAGATCCTGTACCATGGGTGTCCAACCGTGGCAGATGAGATGATGGTGATAATGGTCATCCAAAAATGATGATGGTGGCAGATCACAGAATAAACAGAGTTGGAAGGACCTTCTACTCATGATCATCAATACCATCATCCTCATCAAAACATCAGGGTTCTCAGATGAAACCGTCAAGATTTGAAGGAAGCTTTTAGTCTTTTCATTCATTGTGGTTTCATACCTTGGAGCTGAAATCCATGAAATTCCAGAGGAGTTCACAATATTTGGGAGACCATCTTTTTTTAAAAAGAAAAAAGAAAAAGAAAAAGCCAGGTCAAATAGTGTCTGAGGAAAAAAAAAGATATACATACAAATATAGCTTTTTAATACCGTTTCCCTGGAATGTTTCTGCAATTCTGTTCTGCAAGCAGTCTTGTTTGTACCAGTTTGTACACTCTTTTCTTTTTAAATGGATTTCATCACTTGGAAACCTAACATACACATTTTAAATTATTCCAGTTATGCCTGTTTATTATAATTTATGATTTAGCCTAAATCATAAATCGGCTTCATTGGAGCAACACATAGTCCTGATTTCTTCACGCTTGGCATTTTTCTTGTTTGAGCTTGATGGAGGTTAGAATTTCCATCAGTTCTTCACCACTAAATATTCTTTCTCTTCCCTTTAAACAAAAAACAAGATACGAACTTCTGAACATCCTTGATTTTGATTGCGTCCGTCGCCGGATGAGCATTATCGTGAAGATGCCGGATGGTGAGTAGAAACCTGGGATATCCTCTGATACAGGATGAAAAGTGTGAACTAGCCATGTCATCTTCCCCGGGAGAAATGTTCATAGGGATCAGAGGTCTCCAAACTTGGCAACTTTAAGACTTGTGGACTTCAACTCCCAGAATACTGGAAGTTGAAGTCCACAAGTCTTAAAGTTGCCAAGTTTGTGGACCCCTGATATGGACAAACATTTGAAGAATGGCTGCAGGATTTGAGTATGGGTAGCCTGGAGAAGAGAAGCTTTAGGGGATGACATGATAGTCGTATTTCAGTATTTGAGGGGCTACCACAAAGAAGAGCGGGTCGACCTATTTTCCAACATGCCAGAAGGTAGAACAAGAAACAGTGGATGGAAATTAATCAAGGGAAGAATCAATCCTGAATTAATTAAGGAGAAACTTCCCGAAGGTGAGAATAATTAATCGGCGGAACGACTTGCCTTCAAACATTGTCGGTGTTCCATCACTGAAATGGTAAAGGGTTTCCTGCCTTCCAGCTCTATTCTGAATTTGAATTTTGGATGTAAGCAAGGGGGCCTAAGGAGTTTTTTTTTTAATGACCCTCTCAGCCATAACTATCTATTTAATCAAGTCTTCAATGCTGACCCCATTAGAATATCTCCAACCTTGACATCAACAGATCCAATGCTCTAATTCAGGGGTCTCCAGACCTGGCAACTTTAAGACTTGTGGACTTCTCTGGGCTGCTCTGCCCTGTTTTCCTCAGAGGAACATGAAGGGGTATGGACGTATCCCTTGTATTTTAACTAACATCAAATTGTTCTGTTTCCCTGTCTTTTAGGAAAAATATACCTATTTTGCAAAGGAGCAGATTCTTCAATTTTCCCAAGGGTCCCTGAGGCTGAAGCACAAAAGACAAAAGTCCATGTGGAACAGAATGCAGTGGTAAGTTCTTCAGGCCAGCTGGGGTTGTAGATGTTCAGGATTCCATCATCTTCAACCTAAACCCCAAGAAAAGACATTGGTGGAGCCCTTCTCCTCCTCTTCCTTCTCCTGTTCCTCCTCCTCCTGTTCCTCCTCCTCCTTTCCTCCTCCTCCTCCTCCTCCTCCTCCTCCTCCTCCTCCTCCTCCTCCTCCTCCTCCTCCTCCTCCTCCTCCTCCTCCTCCTGTTTTCCATTTTCCTTCTCATTCTCCTCCTCCTTCCTTCCTTCCTTCCTTCCTTCCTTCCTTCCTTCCTTCCTTCCTTCCTTCCTTCCTTCTTTCCTTCCTTCCTTTCTCTTTCAAAAGGGCATATTTTAGAATTAAGAGGCAAAAGGCTTGTCAGATTAGCTCTGGCCATGAATAAGATCAACCCAGGATATTCTCTGCATCTTCATGTCATCTTAGCAAGTAGCAGTCTCAGCCAGCTTTGAAAAGCCACCATATATGGGCTATATTCTGGAATGGTTTTGCGTGTCACTCTCCTGGAATGACTTAGCTTCAGGGATCACATCTTCTGCTTGTTGTCTCTCAGGATGGATATCGGACACTCTGTGTGGCCTACAAGGAAATATCACCCGCAGTCTACAAGGTCCTAGAAGCCCAGATTAAAGAAGCCACTGTGGCTCTACACAACCGAGAAGCCAGGATGGCCAAGGTCTTTGATGATATTGAGAAGGACATGCATCTGATTGGCTCCACTGCTGTAGAAGACAAGTAAGCCCCACTGGCTACTTCAGATAACCCATCGCGCCTTCCAAGGCAGTTGAAGTCTCAACATATTTTAATCAGTTTTAATCAGATGGTGGCATGGTGTGCCCAGATTATTCTGTTCAAGTGGGAAACTTTTAATTTGCCAGTTTATTAGCCCCATGAATAATGGCACGCTTTGTAGACCATTGTTCCTCAAACTTTCTGCATTCAGAAAATGTGGGGACAACCCAATTAAACACCCCTTCTTTTTTGTTCAAGGATCAGAGGGCTTTTGGGAAGGAAGGCGAATAAGCAACGTGATACCTTTTAAAAAGCCCTTTAAACTAAATTTGGTACCCAAAAGGGTACTGCAAAATGAAGGATGTGTTTGCCATTTGAATGGCGTAAAGTATCCCACACTGTAATAGCCACAACTATTCATACCAGCCAAGAATGCTGTGATAGAAATGTTTGATAGGTTGAGTACCTCAGCTAGCTACAGAAGATGGGACTTCTAGATCAGAAGATCAGGTGAGGGAAATTGGCAAATAAAGCTCAAAAATTGTGTTTGTGTGTGGGAAATCCAGTGGTGGTATGCTAGCTGTTCGGACCGGTTCGACTGAACCGGTAGTAAAAAAAAAAAGCCTCCTACGATCTGCTGAGAGGAGGAAAAAATGCTGGAAGATCAGCTGAATTCTTCTACACATTCTTCTTGTCTTTGCTGTCCTCAGTGGGTTGCTATAAGTAGCAACCTTGCTACATATGTGTTCTGAAGGGCCCCTTTCCTAAAAGGAAACCCAGTGATTTGTCATTTTGGGGGGAGGGAAAAAGGGGGGAAATAGAGAGGAAGCTTTGAGGAAGATCCCACTGGTTGGTTGAGTCATTTTCACCGATTTTCCTGCAGACTCCAGGATTTTGCAGCTGAAACCATTGAATCCCTCCACGCAGCAGGCATGAAGATCTGGGTGTTGACAGGGGACAAGCTGGAGACGGCCCAAGCCACCTGTTATGCAAGTCGCCTCTTCCACACCAACACAGAGCTACTGCTGTTGACAGCAAAAATGATGGAGGAAGGTGACAGAAAAATGGAGCGGCTTCACGAACTGCTGATGGAGTACCACAAAAAGTTGGTGACCGACGCGCCCCCAGGGAAGAAGTGAGTGGGACACTAAGCAGTAACTGAAGCACTGTTTCTCAACCTTGGCACCTTTAAGAGGTGTGGACTTCAACTCCCAGAATTCCTCAGCCACAGGTGCAGGCTGGGGGATTCTGGCAAATGAAGTCCACACTGTCAAGATTGAATCGCTTAACTTCTTCTGAGCTTCTAACGCTCTTCAACTTGCCATTAGGATGGAAGGGGGACATGGAATGCTAAGATTTTGTCTATGGACTGTGAGAGCCAAGGTCACTACTGCAGGTGTTAGATGGATACATGGACTGTTCCCATAACAAAAGAACGATCCATTGTTCAACTAAGTGAGTGTTTACATGAGAAAACCAGAGCTGGTTTTGCTCCTGCAGTTCCGAGATGATGTATCCAATAAAGTTATAGTTTTGGGAAGTGTCTACTTTTTTTTTGAGTTCGCTATTTGGACCATTCACACACACCTCTTAAAATTCCTGAGGTTGAGAAACACCCGTCTGAAGGGTTGGGAAGATGGGACAGTTGCCATTGTGGCACTTTGCAGTAATCTAGGGTGGGGCCTTCCAATCTTGACAACTTTAAGACTTGTGGAATTCCACCCCCCAGAATTCCCCAGCCAGCATCCATGGCTGAGGAATTCTGGGAGTTGAAGTCCACCAGTCTTAAAAGTTGCCAGATGTGGAGACCTCTGAAGGTAGCCAGAAAGGAGACATCCATGAAGATGGTCTTTTGTGGCCTGAGGTATTTGGAACCGACATTATTCCTAGTGCATCCCCTTCTATTGTAAGGGCTGATCTCAGTTGGACTTGCCTTAAACTACATTGCTTGATATCTTGAGTTCTCCTTGTTTTTCTGCCTGGATGTCTTTCTTGCAGAGAATCCAGAATTGCTATGTTTTCCATCTCTTCCCTTCCTTCTCAGCTAAAGAAGGGTAAACTCATTGAAGTAGCACATAAACACATTTCCTTTATATAGTAAAAATTGAAAAAGATATTTGTAAAATAAAATAAAATAAAACACATTTTCCCACACATCTGACTCTTAAAGGAACTAAAACAGCCAGAAGGGTTGCTACTCTTTGAGTTTCACATATCCTCAACTAGCTCGATACCCGTACTCTGCTAAGAAACTATGTGGTTGGGCTTAGTTTTTTGGGAGGAAAATAAGTGTGTGTGTGGGGGGGGTGAAATATCCCTCTGCCTACCAGCATGTGAGAGAGTTGAGGGCTGTTTGGAAACTCAAGCAGTATTTGGTGTGGGAGCAAGAAGGAAATAGCAAGGAGCCTGGGCTAAAGCTACTTAATGCTGTGAAACTGAAAATCTCCTCTGCTTGTGTTTTGCATTTGGAAGAGATTTCTTGCCAGGTGGGGAGTGAGAGTAGAACTCTTTAGCATCAGAGCGTGTTAATAATAACAAGATAGGAAATACGCTTAATGCTCTGATGGTCCTTTCGAAAAATCCTTTCTTAGTGAGCACCTAGAAGCCAGGAGGAACATACATGCCAAATTTCAAGTTTGCAGGCTTTACGGTCCTGGAGATTTTGTGATGATGCATAAGTGGTATTTCGCTTTTATATAGAGAGATTGTATTTATACATTTTTCTTTAGTAAACATAAGAACTCAATATCTATTTCACTTTTATATATTTAGATTTTTTCTCCTTGGCTCTTCTGACTACAGCTGGGGTCATATCAAGGTCTCCAGCCAACAAGTCACCTTTCTCTATTTCAGAAGCTGGGTATCCAGTTCAGACTACGGACTGGTCATTGAAGGGGCCACCCTTTCCCTGATCATGAACCCTTCGCAAGATTCCAGCTTCTCCCACTACAAGAGCATCTTCCTCCAGATCTGCCTGAAGTGCACCGCCATTTTGTGCTGCCGGATGGCCCCGTTGCAAAAGGCTCAGGTGTGTTGCTGTCCTCTGTAGGTGAGCCAAGCCACTTCCTGTCCCAGCAGAACCTGGCACGACACCCTTTCTTCTGTGTGAATGTTGGAAGGCACCAGTGGTGCGATTCAAAAAAAATTACTACTGGTTTTGTGGGTATGACTTGGTGGGTGTGGTGTGATTTGGTGGGTGTGGCTTGGTGGGCGTGGCAGGGGAAGGATACTGCAAAATCCCCATTCCCTCCCCATGCCACTAACCTGCTTTCCAGCTCCGTTCTCCTGGGCATGGCAACCAAAGAAGACCTAGCCAATCAGCTGGGACTCAATGGGAGGCAGAGAATAGATGGGGTTGGTGGAGTCAGTCAGAGGTGATATTTGCCAGTTCTCCAAATTACCCAAAATTTCCACTATCGGTTCTCCAGAACTGGTCAGAACCTGCTGAATACCACCTCTGGAAGGCATCTCTTTTGGGAAGCCAATGACCATAAATATCTGGTCTGCTGTTGAGTTTGGTCTTCAGAGTGGTGGTGTCCTCAGGAAGCCGGCTCAAAGTTGGGTGAGGAATATCTCCTATCCTGATCCACCATCCATCTCTTCCCCATAGATTGTCCGCATGGTGAAGAATTCCAAAGGCAGTCCCATCACGCTGGCTGTTGGAGATGGAGCCAATGATGTCAGCATGATTTTGGAAGCTCACGTGGGCATCGGTAAGGGATGCTTTGACTCATAGTGAGGTCTTCTCCCTCTGGGATTGTGTTGGTCAAAGGCAGGAGCCTCCAAACATGGCAACATGCTGGCTGAGGAATTCTGGGAGTTGAAGGCCACAAGTCTTAAAGTCTCCTAGGTTGAGAAACCCTGGACTAGGTCGGGGATCTCCAACCTTGGCAACTTTAAGACTTGTGGCCTTCAACTCCCAGAATTCCTCAGCCAACAAACTGGTTGAGGAATCCAGGGAGTTGAAGTCCACAAGTCTTAAAGTTGCCATGATTGGAGACCCCTGGACTAGGTGATCCTTCTGGTCACTTCCAACTCTATCATTCATGGCTGGCTGAGGAATTCTGGGAGTTGAAGGCCACAAGTCTTAAAATTGCCACGATTGGAGACCCCTGGACTAGGTGATCCTTCTGGTCACTTCCAACTCTATCATTCATGGCTGGCTGAGGAGTTCTGGGAGTTGAAGGCCACAAGTCTTAAAGTTGCCATGTCTGGAGGCTCCCATGTCAAAGGAAACAGCGCACATGAGCTCCACAACATATAGGAGCCAGGCTGAGAGAGCTTATATAAACTCTGGATGACCAGGATGTTGAGGCCTCTGATGTACAAGGTGTCAACTCATAAAATATTTCTATGGTCTTTTTAGAGCTGCCAACAGAAAGGGAGGGGGGAGCAGTTTGGCAGCTTGGAAACCAAAAGTGCATTCCATAAATAGTTTTCAAAGATAGTAACTAGGTGACTGAAGTTTCTGCAACACAAATATCTAATTGGAGGACATGATTGATGATTCTTGGCTATGGATGTGTCCCATTGGAGAATTTGAATTACGATACACCCAGGGGGTGGGAGGAAAACCAGGGTCAAGGGTGACAAGGAATGATGGGCCTCAGAGATCTAAATGGGGGACACAAGGTTGACATGCTCCATTCTTCTCCTCGGCCAGGTATCAAGGGAAAAGAAGGACGTCAAGCCGCCCGGAACAGCGACTACGCCGTCCCCAAGTTGAAACACTTGAAAAGACTGCTCTTGGCTCACGGGCATTTGTATTATGTCCGAATATCTCATCTTGTACAGTATTTCTTCTATAAGGTGAAGGGAATGGCGAATTGGTTTCGTGGAGGTCAAGGGGAAGGCAGGTAGAGGGTGAGGGGCCTATGCCACTGCCTGGCCTTGCAGGATGCTGAGCAGAAGCAAAATGCTCTTGGGAGGAGGGGGCAGAGCCAGCAATATCCTTGGGGTGGGGGCCAAAGCGGGAGAGATGGTGGAGTGAAGGACCTGCCCTTTTTGGACATCATGTTTGGTGCTGAATTACTCCATTCTACAGGTAATCCTCGACTTAAAACCGCTTGCTTAGCAGACTCCATTGCAGTCATAACTCAAGGACTATTTCTAGTCTGTTCTTCTCTGTTCTCCTGTTCTATTCCATATTCTGTTCTGTTCTTTTCTATATTCTATTCTCTGTTCTATTCTGTTCTGTTATTTTCTATTTTCTATTTTCTATTCTATTCTATTCTATTCTATTCTATTCTATTCTATTCTATTCTATTCTATTCTACTCCTATTCCTATTCTATTTTATTCGACTACTACTCTACTTTACTCTACTCTGCTCTATTCATTCATTATTCTGTTGCATTCTACTCTATCCTACTGTACTCTACTCTGGAAAAAGTACATAAAGATATTAGAAAGAAAGATATTAGAATTGAATTGGTATGGACTGTTGTTTTAATTATATTATATATTTATAATTTTTTCTTCTTTCAAAATACAGGATCATCTGGTTTTCTTATTAATATGTTTTTCCCCTTTCTCTCTTCCTTCCACCCCCCCATGGTTTTTTTTAGAACCTTTGCTTCATTTTCCCACAGTTTTTATATCAGTTTTTCTGTGGCTTTTCACAGCAGGTAGGTTGCCATCAGTTGGGTGGGTGTTGTTGTTGTTGTGGATGTTGTGATCAAAACAGTGGTGGGATTCAATTTTTTGTACTACTGGTTCTGTGGGCGTGGCTTGGTGGGCGTGGTGTGGCTTGGGTGTGGCTTTGTGAGAGTGGCAGGGGAAGGATACTGCAAACTCCCCATTCCCTCCCCATCCCACTAACCTGCTTTCCAGCTCCGTTCTCCTGTGCAGGGCAACCAAAGGGGACCCAACCGATCAGCTGGGACTCAATGGGAGGCAGAAAATAGATGGGGATTGGGCCAGTCAGAGGTGGATTTGCTGGTTCTCCAAACAACTCAAAATTTCTGCTACCAGTTCTCCAGAAGTGGTCAGAACCTGCTGAATCCCACCTCTGGCTCAAAACTGGTTACCTAATGATTGTTTGAAGAAACTATCAAAAAGGTTACTGATGTCCCATCGCAGAAGTTGCAACTGCTGTACTATCCCTCCAGTCACACAATCGCATTTTAGGTGCTGGGCAACCATCTCACATTTACGACCGGTTGCAGCGTCTCGTGGTGATGTGATCAGGTTTTGCAACACGTTTTGCCATTTTCCCGCACTAAAGATGCCCATTGCATCAGTTGGATTTGGACTTAACAACCAGATGGATGACTTAATCATGTGATCCATCAATTGATAAACGGATTAACGGAGTTGGAAGGGACCTTGTACATCATCTAGTCCAACCCCCCACCCAAGCATTTCTGACAGTCTCTTCTTGAAAGCCTCCAGTGATGAAGCTCCCACAACTTCTGAAGGCAACTTCCGTTCCATCGGTTGGTTGTTCTCCCTGTCAGAAAATTCCTCCTTATTTCCCAGTTGAGTCTCTCCTTGTTCAGTTTCCATCCATTGTTCCTTGTCTGGCCTTCAGGTGCCTTGGAGAATAGCTTGACCCCCCTCCTCTCTATTGCAGCCCCTCAACACTGCTATCCTGTCTCCCCTGGCCCTTCTCTTCACTAGATTCATTTAACGCCCATCCTAAAATGGTTATAAGATTGAGTCCAGTCCCGTGGGGATTCCACAGTTGCAACAACTTCACAACCAAAATTCCAGGATCACTGGTGGCCATAAGTCAAGGACTACCTGTAATTTTGGGTGACAAAATTCTTCTTTTCCTTGCAGATTAGGGGATTGGATGGTTGGTAGTACTTTGACAAAGGAAGCCCAGTCTATATCCCTTCCCAGTTTGGACGACTGGGCGAAGCAGCTCCCACCAGTTGTGTATAAACCACGCCTTTCATTTTGTCTTCTTTTTTGGAGCGGAGAGGGGGTTGTTTTAAATGGTTCCTCTTGCCAACCCCAGAGAAGTGGTCCTTCCGCCTCCCTCTTTGTCCTGCAAAAATGCAGCTGCTGGCAAAACCCCCCCCTCACTCTCTGCCTTTTCTCCCCCTCTCCCTTCCTCCTTTAAACCCCCCCCCAGTAACAAAAGAATCCCCTTGCAACCCAAACCGCTCCAGCATTGTACTTAAACTCCTGCAAGGGGCAGATGTGAATGGATGAGCGGAGGAAGCTGTGTGTGTGTGTGTGTGTGTGTGTGTGTGAGTCCCAATGACTCCAGGTTTCAGTGATTGCTTCCTGAATGAGCGAGCAGCTGCCCCCATCATCTCGGAGTAGGAGGAAGTGGCCTGCAGCTGCCTTCCAAGGCTTCCAAGTTTTCGGCTCCATTCGCTCCTCCAGTCCTTCTCCTTCTCCTGCCAGCCTGATTGTCCTCCTTAGGTGAGGACCACTGGAGCCACCTCATTACCTAGGGCTTGCCAATGAGCCATTGTTGCAGAAAAATCTCACTGGGGGAAATAATGAGCAATACGGACGGTTCCGCAGGGTCCTCTCCCAGCGTGTTTGGTCCAGCTGGACTCAGTGAGTGGCATTTTGGTGCTTCGAAGGGCGTCGCTTTCATCTTTCCAGGTCTTGAGGTGTTGCAAGTAAGAGGAACAATGCAAACACCACTCTGTTTTGGCTGCTTTGACTTGTTCCTCAAAAATGTTCTGAGGCATTTTGCCCAAAATAATCATAATCATAATAATCATCGAGTGATTGCCTGGCCCATTGGGTTGATGAATTGTTGCGTGTCTATGCTAAGGAAAGAGTCTTATGTGTTGGAGACAACTTTTGTATTTTCCTCACACCTTTTGCCCTGATCATTTCAGGAAACCATGAATGGGGCTTATTTATTTATTTGGTAAATTTATTTATTTAATTTTATTGAATAAATAATTTTTATTCAGTAAATCAGATTATATATCTGTGTGTGTGTGTGAGAGAGAGAGATCAATAATTCTGATATATATAGAGAGAGATATAGATATAGATATATAATTATAGAGATGGATGGATGGATGGATGGATAGATAGATAGATGATAGATAGAAAGATAGATAGATAGATAGATAGATAGATAGATAGATAGATAGATAGATAGATAGATAGATAGATAGATAGATAGATATGGAATACAGGATGGTCAAATAATTATATTCCGATCCTTGTTTGACCATCTTGGATCTGGGTGAGACCAAAGCCTTAAATCATGGGCCTCCAAACTCAATAGCTTTCCTCCAGTCATGTTAGCTCAGGAATTCTGGGAATTGAAGTCCACAAGTCTTAAACTTGCCAAGTTTGAAGATCCTTGCCTTAAATCAACAACAGTAAATGTTTGCTCAAGTCATTCTCTTTTTTTCATTCCAGCCTCTCTATGATGCGGCTTACCTGACTATGTTCAACATCTGCTTCACCTCTCTGCCAATCGTGGCCTACAGTCTCCTGGAACAGCATGTCCCTATTGATGTATTGATGACTTTCCCAAAGTTGTATTTGTGAGTATGAGAAGAGGATCTTCTTCTTCTTCTTCTTCTTCTTCTTCTTCTTCTTCTTCTTCTTCTTCTTCTTCTTCTTCTTCTTCTTCTTCTTCTTCTTCTTCTTCTTCTTCTTCTTCTTCTTCTTCTTCTTCTTCTTCTTCTTCTTCTCTTCCTCCTCCACTTCTTCCTCCTCCTCCTCCTCCTCCTCCTCCTCCTCCTCCTCTTCTTCTTCTTCTTCTCCTTCTCCTCCTCCTCCTCCTGATGTTACCAAGTTTGAGTAATAAAACATCTGCAGGAGAACAATCAAGCTCACAGGTCCTCAAGGACCCCCACAGTCATCTCCTCCTCCTCCTCCTCCTTCTGTCAATCTTGCAGGTTAGGGAGAGAGTTCCTTGGTCTTGACATCCTTTCTCAAGGTCTTCCTGACCTGCTTCATTTCTCCTTTTGAAGTCTCAGCTTGCATTTCTGTTTTTCTCCTGGCAGCATTTGAGGTCTGAATTTTGTGTTTTTCTTGGTAGGAATGTTTCTGACAATGCTATGCTCCAGTTGAAGCCGTTCGTCTACTGGACCTTCTTGGGCCTTTTCAACGGTTGCGTCTTTTTTTTTGGTGCTTACTTCCTTTTTCAAAATTCCTCTATAGAAGACAATGGAAAGGTGAGGCCCAAAAGACCGAATTCTTTGCAATAGAGATTGGGGTGTGGTTGGTATGTGTGTTTGTATGTGGCAACAATGGCCATAATGTGACCTTCCTGTGATCTTCGATGCTTCTCTAAAGGAATAAGCCACCCAGCCAATGATCCTTGGGGCTACATCTTATTTTAAAATGTGTTTATTTTAACCTGCATTTCTTTTAACAGGTACCATTGTCATCAAGGCAGTATCTAGCAGTATTTTCTTAATTGCAAATTTTGTCAATATGTTTTTCAGATGGCAGGACTCTGGACATTTGGAACAATGATTTTCACTGTCTTGGTCTTCACAGTCACATTAAAGGTTAGCGTTGTTGTTGTTGTTATTAAAAATACTCACCTGTAACAGGCTGGACCTGATATCATAGATCTTGGTGAGATTACATTCTTGCCCTGATCTCAGTGATTCCCATCCTTAAGGCCAACTAGATCAGGGGTCGCCAACCTTTTGGACCTCAGGGACCACCAAACTCATCATTTTAAATCCCGCGGACCAGAGACTCTGGGAAAATCCCCAAAAAAGTCTGCAGAAAAATCCCCCACCCCTTTTTTCTACCAATCCATCGTTCTTTATTTGGGATCACAGGATACCGTCTCCAGCTCTGTTCTCAGGGGGAGAGAGAGAGACTTTTGGCTTCATGCAAGGAAAGCAGCAGCAGCCGCAGAAGTCTTTGTTTCTCTTTCTCAAAACTCCGCCAGAAATGAGTCTTTGCTGGTGCAGCCCCTTGGAGCAGGAGGCCTTGCAGGGTCCCAAAGACTCCTTTCTGGCGGAGTTTGGGGGAGAGAAAGAAAGACTTTGGCTACTTTCCTTGCATGCGTCCAAAAGCAGAAGAAGAAAGAAGCGGAAAGAAGCAGCTCAGTGGCCAGGCCAGGCATGTGGGGCAAGTGGGACAAGTTCCCCCACTTCCCCCCCTCCCCTCACTACCTCATGTTATTCACAATGCAAGTGACGCAAGCCTTGTATTCCTGCAGGCCATGTGGGTGATGCAGCCTTGTGTTCCCACGCAACCTGGATTAATTGCTTTGAGGGTGACATTTCTCTGTGGATCACCAAAATTTTCTCGTGGACCAACAGTGGTCCCCGGCCCACTGGTTGGAGACCATTGGACTAGATGACAGGAATGGCCAACTCTTGATGGGTCCAGACTAGGAGTATTGGTGGTTTTGATTAGGATCAATAAAAACCAATGCAATATGAATTTAAGGTAGGAATGAGGGGCTTCCCCAAACAACAGGGAGTCCTGCTATTCTCCAAAGCACCTGAAGGTAAGTCAAGAAGCAACGCGTGGAAACTAATCAAAGAGAGAAGCAACTTCAAACTAAGGAGAAATTTCCTGATAGTTAGAACAATTAATCAGTGGAACTCCTTGCCTCCAGAAGTTATAAATGCTCCAACATTGGAAGTTTTAAAGAAGAGATTGGACAACCATGTGTCTGAAGTGGTGCAGGATATCCTGCCGAAGCAGGGGGTTGGACTAGAAGACCTCCAAGGTCCCTTCCAACTCTGTTATTCAGTTCTAATGTTGAATTTCTCATTTCTGTCTTTTTTTTTCCTAGCTGGCATTAGACACTCGGTTCTGGACATGGATGAACCACTTTGTCATCTGGGGCTCCCTGATTTTCTATGTCTTTTTCTCCTTCTTCTGGGGAGGCTTCATTTGGTAAGCATGCCGTCACGGTTTCCCCAGCCCAAAGTGGCCCCATCCGTCAACTCCT
The DNA here is from genome assembly GCA_033807585.1 of Hydrophis major. Taxonomy (NCBI): domain Eukaryota; kingdom Metazoa; phylum Chordata; class Lepidosauria; order Squamata; family Elapidae; genus Hydrophis; species Hydrophis major. Next base: position 25,502,818 of record CM066335.1, read on the forward strand.
CTGCAGAGCCCCAACCTTTAATCCAAAGTCAGTTTGAAACGGATGGGCGCCCCGACTTCAGTATGCATAAGCTATCGGTGGGGTTTAGAAGGAAATGGTGGAGGTGACCGTTCTTCTTTCCTCCTCCAAAATGATCCCCCCCAAATTGAAAATCCCCCCCAACTCTGGCTTCAGAGGTGACCGTCTTCGAGGGCTGTGGGAATGTGTTGTCTTAATGGGGAGAAAAAGATCCCACCCAGGCGAGCAAATTCTACCTTAATGTATGTTCCCACCAGTGGTGGGATTCAAATTTTTTCACCACTGGTTCTGTGGGTGTGGCTTGGTGGGCGTGGCAGGGGAAGGATACTGCAAAATCCCCCTTCCCTCCCCACTAACTCGCTTTCCAGCTCTGTTCTCCTCTGCAGGGCAACCAAAGGAGACCCAGCCGATCAGCTGGGACTCAATGGGAGGCAGAGGATAGATGGGGCCAGTCAGAGGCGGAATTTGCAGGTTCTCTGAACTACTCAAAATTTCCACTACCAGTTTTCCGGAACTGGTCTGAATGCCACTTCTGGTTCCCACTGCCTTATTTACAGCCTGAGAAACTAGGGAGGGTCTCTCCTGAGCTTTCCCCCCCTACCCACTTGACGGCTGCAGGCTATTCTGCCTCTTACCTGACCTCGTAGGGCGAACCCAACAGGAATCCTCCCAAGCAGCTGAGCAAATTCTGCTGTAACGTAAAGTAACATGGACCGAAACATTCAATTCTCCTGCCGTCTCTTTTACGGCCTGAGAAACTAGGGAGGGTCTCTTCTCGCCATAGCAGCTCTGCAGCTGCAGGCTATGCTGTGTCTTCTCTGACCATTCCCTTGGGCCGAGTCTCTTGGCCCAGTCTCCCAAGGTCTTCCCCACATACCTTTGCAGAAGGGGATGAGTTAATTCAGGATAGGGCAGATGGGCCTGGAATCTTGATCCTCGCATGATGGACTTGTAATTGTTGTAATCACCACAACTGATACAAACCTGTTTGGCTCAGATGCAGAATTGATGCATATGTCTCTCTCTCTTTCTGTCTCTCTCTCTTTCCCTCCCTCCCTCTCTCTGTTCCTCCCTTCTCTCTCCCTTTCTCTCTCTCCCCTTCTCTCCTGCCTCTCTTTCTGCCTGTTCCCCTCCTTTCTCTGCCTCCCTTTCTCTCTCTCTCCCTCCTCTCTCCATCTCCTCCCTCTCTTTCTCCCTCTCCCCTCCCTCCCTCTTTCTCCCTCTCCCCTCTCTCCCTTCCTCCCTCTCTTTCTCTCTCTCCCTTCTCTCTCCCCCTCCTCTCTTCATCTCTCTCTCTTTCTCCCTTTCCCCCTCTCTCTCCCTCCTCTCTTCATCTCTCTCCCTCCCTCCCTTTCTCTCTCTCTCCCTCCTCTCTCCATCTCCTCCCTCTCTTTCTCCCTCTCCCCTCTCTCCCTTCCTCCCTCTCTTTCTCTCTCTCCCTTCTCTCTCTCCCTTCTCTCTTCATTTTTCTCTCTCCTTCCCTTTCTCCGTCTCTCTCTCCTTCCCTCTTTCTCCCTCCCTCCTCTCTCCCTCCCTCTCTTTTTCCCTCTCTCCCTCTCTCTTTCTCTCTCTCCCTTCTCTCTCTCCCTCCTCTCTTCATCTTTCTCTCTCCTTCCCTTTCTCCATCTCTCTCTCCTTCCCTCTCTTTCTCCCTCCCTCTCTTTCTCTCTCTCCCTTCTCTCTCTCCCTCCTCTCTTCATCTTTCTCTCTTCTTCCCTTTCTCCGTCTCTCTCTCCTTCCCTCTCTTTCTCCCTCCCTCTCTTTCTCTCTCTCCCTTCTCTCTCTCCCTCCTCTCTTCATCTTTCTCTCTTCTTCCCTTTCTCCGTCTCTCTCTCCTTCCCTCTCTTTCTCCCTCCCTCTCTTTCTCTCTCTCCCTTCTCTCTCTCCCTCCTCTCTTCATCTTTCTCTCTCCTTCCCTTTCTCCGTCTCTCTCTCCTTCCCTCTCTTTCTCCCTCCCTCTCTTTCTCTCTCTCCCTTCTCTCTCTCCCTCCTCTCTCCATCTTTCTCTCTCCTTCCCTTTCTCCGTCTCTCATTCCCTCTCTTTCTCCCTCCCTCTCTTTTTCCCTCTCTCCCTCTCTCTTCCTCCCTCTCTTTCTCTCTCTCCCTTCTCTCTCTCCCTCCTCTCTTCATCTTTCTCTCTCCTTCCCTTTCTCCATCTCTCTCTCCTTCCCTCTCTTTCTCCCTCCCTCTCTTTCTCTCTCTCCCTTCTCTCTCTCCCTCCTCTCTCCATCTTTCTCTCTCCTTCCCTTTCTCCGTCTCTCTCTCCTTCCCTCTCTTTCTCCCTCCCTCTCTTTCTCTCTCTCCCTTCTCTCTCTCCCTCCTCTCTTCATCTTTCTCTCTTCTTCCCTTTCTCCGTCTCTCTCTCCTTCCCTCTCTTTCTCCCTCCCTCTCTTTCTCTCTCTCCCTTCTCTCTCTCCCTCCTCTCTTCATCTTTCTCTCTCCTTCCCTTTCTCCGTCTCTCTCTCCTTCCCTTTCTCCCTCCCTCTCTTTCTCTCTCTCCCTTCTCTCTCTCCCTCCTCTCTCCATCTTTCTCTCTCCTTCCCTTTCTCCGTCTCTCTCTCCTTCCCTCTCTTTCTCTCTCCTTCCCTTTCTCCGTCTCTCTCTCCTTCCCTCTCTTTCTCCCTCCCTCTCTTTTTCCCTCTCTCCCTCTCTCTTCCTCCCTCTCTATCTCTTCCTCTCCTTCTCTCTCTCTCTCTCTCTCTCTGTATCTCCCCTCTTCCTGTCCTCCCAGGCCTTTCTTGAGGAAGCAAAGGATGCATCATGTTTTTGCCCAGCTGCTCTCCTTCGCCTCTTCCTGGCTGTTGATTTTCTGCCTGATTTTCATCTCCCTCCTCCCCGAGGTCATGGGCCTCGTATTTAGACACTTAAAAAGGAAAAACGGCGAGGTAAGAGAAGAGCAGAAAGTCTGTGAAGTTGAAGAATGGATCCCGCTCTTCTAAGCCGGGCCTCAAGCGAAACCGTGGACAGGTGTTCCCTGCAATTGTTGTGTTTTCTGGGGGGAAAAAATATTTTATTTTATTTTTTACTTTCTCCTGAATGTTTAAACAATTCCCATCTGGTTCAGTTCGGCTGCAGCGGGCAAGCAACAGAAGGGTAGCTAGTGTTTAGCAGTCTGTGGTGGACCCCATTGGAAAAAAATAATAAAAAATCTGAAATTTAGGAGCCTAGTTATGGCTGGGGCATTCATTGATTTCCTTCTCTTTCCATCTAGGGAGGTAAAGGAGGTGGACCCCTGACCTTAGTTTGAGGGAACGTAGGTAGGATGACCAACTGGGGTCACACCTGAGAAGGGAGAAAGGAGGAGTCCATATAAGGTGTGGTTAGTCGAACAAAAAGCTTTGAGACTCAAATCTTAACTGGTATTTCACTAAACTAAGATCAGCATTTTTATATCAGTCCTGTTAAAATGCTTGTTTCGTATTGGTGCTGTGGTTTCGGTTCACATGGTGGCACGAATGCAAGAATTATTATTATTATTAATAATAATAATAATTATTATTATTATTATTTTGTCTTGTAAGGTCTTGCAGTTGGGCCTGTCCTGAGGAATTTTGTCCGTTTGATATGTTAGAGGGGTCTTTTTTGGGAAGGGGTGGGTTGGATTTATTACAGGGAGTTGTAAAACAGAGACCTGTTCTTTGTGTTGTCTTGTAATGTAGTTTTTCCAGTAAACTTTACACACAGAATATATTGGAAGAGTAGTTTTTGCTAGAGCATGTAACTGAAGACAAAAGCAAGTAAAAGCCATAAAATAGGAAGAGGGGAGAGCAAAGTGGAAACACAAACAATTATATATATATATATATATATATATATATATATATATATATATATATATATATATATATATATATATATATTTGCTTTTGAAAAAGAATTAAGGTTATGGAAGGACTCTATACGGTATGACTCTATGTTCTCTTCACAGAGACAATGCTAATTTCCTTACATTTTCAAATCCGAAAACAGGCAAGAGAAGAAGAATAGGGGTAGATCAGGCTGCAACACCATCTTGCAAAACTTGCCACTGGAGCAACGAGAGATGCTTCCCATCCAGAGGTGGTATTGAGCCAGTTCGGACCGGTTCTACAGAACCGGTAGCAAAAATGTTGAGCAGTTCGAAGAACCAGCCAATACCACCTCTGGTTGGCCCGACCCACCCGACCCCGCTATGACCTCTCCTATATGCCCTTGTTTTTTTAGCTGAGCTGATTCGCGTGGCAGAGCAGATGGCCACGCCTCAGCTGAGCCCAAAAACAGCTCAGCTCACCAGCATTTACACTCTTTGTGCCCTGTGCGAGCACGCAAAGCAGGAAGAAATGTGGAAACCCACCACTGTTCCCATCCCTAGTAGAAGCATCTCTGGTTGAGTTGGGATGACCTTCTGGTAGGAGGTACGGATGCAAAGAAGGGCTCCTGGCCTGGTCCTACTACCTCAGTGGATCTACTGCAGCCTGAAATTGACAGTGGCCACCAACCTAGTAGTCCTTTCAGATGTTTTTCAGAGAGTTAATTTCTCAAGTTTGACTACGGCAATAGAAAAAACACGCTGCAGAAAAAAAGAACCGTTATTTTTCCTTTTTAGAAATCAGCATTGTGATGCCATAATTATGGACAGCGGCTTCTTTCTAACAGGTTCCCTCCATTCTCGACTTTTATTATCAGCACTTTTCCACTATTAAAAAAAAACGCACGGGCTTTTTTTTTTTTTTTCTAAAAAAAAGAACTATTATTTTTTTGCCCTGCTTTTTCCAGCTGCCTGATTTTCTCTCTCTCTCTGTTTCCAATTTCCCACTTTCCTTTTGTCTCGTTGCGAACCAGGTAACCCGTCGCCTTCCTTCCTCGGGAACATCTACTATCTTCGTCCTCTCTCAAACCTCCAGTAATCACAGTTTCTCTGAATGAATAAGGTGATTTTCTTCTTTTTAATAAGCTGCCATTCTCCGCAGTCGCTCCTTTGCTTTCTTCCCGGGCACCTGACCTTTTGATAATGTGCTTATCTGTCTCACATGCATTCTGCTTTTCTTTTTTTTCCCCCTTTTTCTTCTTCTTCTTTCTTTTTTTTTTAAAAAGTAGGAACACTTCATATATTTCAAAGTCCTGCTTAATTGCCATTCCTTTTTTTTTTTAAAAAAAAAAATCTCCATCATCTGTCTCTCCTTCCCTGCTCATGTCGCCACCGATCTGGTTGCTGTTTTGGAGGGTAGCTGAAAATATTGCAATTCCAGCTTGTGCAGGAAGCAGCCCCTCTTCCCCCTGATTTCCCAAAATTATAGGCGTTCTGGATGTTTTTGCTGGTGATCAGTTGAAAGAGCCACCAAGATTACCTTTTGTGGTAAGAAGCATTGATGGAAGTGATGGGATCACTCCAGGATGGAATGCTAACATCTTAGCATTCTGGAAGCATTTAAAAAAAATGGGGAGCGGGCTTTGCTAGTTGAAAGTTAGCCCAGCAAGGCATGGACAGTAGCTTTTCACCTGGATGGAGTAGTTTGCCAAGACTGGATTCCTGCACCTGCATCTTCAACAGCTGCAGACATCTTCCTTACCACTTCCAGATGTGTGAAATTGTGAGAAGCTACATCAAGAATCTTCCGATAAACAAAAGTGAGGTTATGCGTGCATTCAGAAGTGGTGCTGAACACCGTCTGAATGCAATGGTTTGTTTGTAGTCCAGTAGCCCACGAAGCAAAGGTAGGTTTGAAGGAACCCAAAGGTATTGTCCCAAAGCTGTGATTAGAAGATTGCTGGTGATTTTTAGTAGCGATGGGCTACAGATGATTAGCATGATCCAACTAGGAAGTTTTGCAAGTTCCAGAATAAACTTCTTGAGTTAACTTGAATCAGTTGTATGTCCTGTTCTGGAGAAATGCACCATCAAACGTTCCCACAATCTGCACAAATCAGAGAAATGCTTAAAAGTATGAATGAAAAAATGATCACTCTAACCTTAGGCAATAATTTGCCAAGCAAGAGAAAATTAAAACTAAGCTACTAGTGGTAGGGAGACTTCACTTTAGATGGAGTTTAGCAACCAAACATAGAGGTAGAAATGTTGCACAAGAAAGCCAAATCTATTACGGAGAAAATTCTCTTCTGTTGATTGTGAATGGATGGTTCCTTTTTTAGGTCAAGCTCCAGGCAATCCAGATCCTTCATAAACTGGCCAAGCATGATGGTCATTGTCATGCTTTGCTGTGATCTGAACTAGTCAGTTCCTGTTAAGCTGCCAGCCAACCTGTTGGATTGGGCTCCATCCAAAAGAAAGGAAGATTGGAGTATTGGGGCAAGCTCATTTCTGCACTGATAGGAACTCAAGATATCTAAACTCTTGGTTTCCTGGTCCCATGTTTCTCAGCTTTAAGCAACTTTAAGATGGGTGGACTTCAGCTCCCAGAATTCCCCAGCAGGCTGGTTGGAGAATTCTGGGAGTTGAAATCCACCCATTTTAAAGTTGCTTAAAGTTAAGAAACACTGTCCTGGCCCTTTGTCGAACCAAGAAGTTCTTCCCATCCGAACAAAAAGCAAAATGGCTACCAAAGATCTCATGGTGGTTTGGGATCTTCAAATAGGTCTCCGGTTCCAAGCAAAAGGTCGATCTCTCTCAAACATCTGTTGTGGGTTTCTCTTTTCCCTAACCATGCATTTTTAATTCCTTTTATTTTCCCACTGAGGAACCAAATGTGTTTTTCAATGCTAAACCTCCCTACTTAAAACAGGAATTCACCGCTCATATCCTTTATTTTATTTTTGCTTCGCTGTCTGCAGAAAAGACCCCACAGAAAAATTGCAAGGGATTCGGTCAGGCCTCTCCTGTTAAGAACGTTCTCAGAAACATCTAATGTATCGTAACAGGTATTCCCCTTCTCCCAAACGATACTCTGGAAGGCATGGAAATAACCCAGTGATTCCTAGGAATCAGTTGAATCCTAGTGACGATTCTAGATGTGATTCTTTAACCTCAACTGCCATGATATTGTCTTAGCCCAGCAGAACACATCACCTGCCCTAATTTTATAATAAAAAATTAAAACAGGAAGGGCTCATTTTCATACGGACTTGTATGGACCCAACAGAGAGCATCAAAACTTGTGTTCAGTTTTTGCAACCCCTGGGTTGCACATAAAAGGGGTTTATTGGCTTAAGGATGGATAGATGGATGTGTTCTGCTGACGGCTGAGAAGTTCAAGGGACTTGATTGTCCGCTTTGTGCTGTAGGTCCCTCCTTTTTTTTAATGTTTACCTTCTGTGCCATTTTCTCAACCTTCCCTCTCCTCAACCCTCCTCTAGTTGACCATGCTCACATGGCATTTCCAACATTTTGCCATCTCTTAATCAAAAGTAATCAAAAGTAATCAAGGTAATTAAATCGAGGTAATCAAGGGGCAACAAAGATAGTTAGGGGACTGAAGGCTAAAACATAGGAAGAATGGTTGCAGGAATTGGGTATGCCTAATCTAATGAAGAGGAGTAGGAGAGGTGACATGATAGCAGTGTTCCAATATTTGAGGGGCTGCCACAAAGAAGAGAAGGTCCACCTATTGTACAAAGCATCTGAAGGCAGGATAAGAAGCAACGTATGGAAGCCAACCAAGAAGAGAAGCAACCTAGAATTAAGGTGGAATTTCCCAACAGTGAGAACCATTAATCAGTGGAACAATTTGAAGTTGCAGGTGCTGCAACATTGGAGGTTTTTAAGAAGAGATTGGACAACCCTTTGTCTGAAGTGGTGTAGGGTTTCCTGGCTAAGCAGGGGGTTGGACTAGAAGACCTCCAAGGTCCCTTCCAACTCTGATATTCTGTCTGTTATTTTGAAGGAAGAGGTTCAAACTGACATCCAACTTTGTGTTTGGAAACAACAGTTTGATTTTCTTGGTCCTACCATGCCTGGGAGCTGCTATTTGTGAAATTGTGGTGATCTTGGGGCAGATACCTGCCCTCTTTGAGGATGGATGTGAAAGATTCCATTAATAATTGTTTTGGACCAAAATATTACTATAGGGCAGAAGCAAATCATAGCTATTGGAGTTTGGGCATCTATGGTACTGCTGGATGTCTTGGGAGCTAAACTTCAGAACCCATTTCTTTTCTCCATCCTATCAGAAGAAGGTAGGTCCATCTGATATGTTGTCCCCTCCAAATACAGAAAAGGTACAAATTTGAGGGAGGAAGAAATAGTGAGGAATCAAGTCAAAGGCACCCATTTGTTTGAACAAAACAATGCAGGGATTGGATTTGTGTCCAACTTAAAGTCAACATGTCAGTCAAGCTAAAGAGTGGTGCGGTGGCCAAGAGACATAGCTCTCACCTCACAATCAGGAGGCTGTGAGTTCAATCCTAGGTAGAGGCAGATATTTCTCTCTCTGGGTACAGTGGAAATATATCTGCTGGGGGAAAAAACTCCATACTGGTGACAGGAAGGGCACCCAGCCAGTAAACACTGCTAGCTCCAGTCAGCTGCCCAGACTCCACCCTGCAAGGGATTATGGGAATGATGATGTCAGGCAAGCTAAAAATGAGCATTTCAACAGTAGCTATCATTGATTGATTTTAGCTTTGTCCTCCTAGGACATGATCAACTTCTCTGAATTACTGGTCTACCTTAAAAGGAGCTAAATATAAATTGGTAGCGAAATGAAAAAGGCTTTATATCCATTTTTCATTTCACATGCATTGCCTTAATCTAGAGTTTGTTCTGAATTAACTACTTTCACATAATTAAGAGAAAAGAATGCCAAAGCCATGACATTGCAACTCGATTGCAATTTTTTTCTGAGTAGATACGAACAGGGCATCTCATGTATTTGGGTTACATGAGCTATCCAAGAGGAGAAGAATAAAAGAATAAGTTTTCTCAATTGTGCAACTCCTGTTCCTCCCCTGGATTAAAGTTAAATAAATAAAATGTTGGCAGAGGAAAGGAACATGATGAAATCCATGAAGTTATTTCTTTGAGTGCGGCATGAAATATGTTGCCTAACTTTCTTATTTCACTATATACGTTGAATTTGATAATACAGAAAAGTTTTGCCTCTTCAGAAAAACTATGCTTCTGAGCACCACTTAATTTAGGATCTCTGGATCATGGCTATCTGTATCTGAGAAGTCTCCGTTTTCCTTCCTTCCTTTCTCTCCAGGTAATTTCAGTTTAAAACTCTTGTAGATCTTGGCATTAGACACGTCCAAAGTTTTGCTGCTTGAGAAATTTCTACAGCTTTGCTCTGTTTTTCCAATCCCTGTTTCCAACTCCTTCATTTGTCATCCTTTAAATATGACAGTCTCTATTTTTGTCACCTTCCTTTATCAGCTTCTCTTTCTATGAATCCCTCCTGGAACCCAGGAGATGGTGCTGTATTTTATTTTCTGGCAAACTTGATTATTTAGTTCATTAATGCATCCATCTTTAGCACAAATAATGCAATTTCTAGAAATAGGAATGCTTTCATACTAAGCCTAGTTTTTCTCTGATTTCCAATTTTATATATCCCTCTGTTAAAAATTCCACTATCTACCTGTAGAGCAAGACAATGCTTCTGTTTTTGTAGTATAACTTAGAAAAGCTCATAAAAGCTGTTTAGTTCAGCAAACCTCTGAACTGCCTTGCCCAGAAGTTAAAAAAAAATCTCAGCGCTTGTTCGATAAAAACCCAAAGATTCATTCCACACTTCTACATTTTTTTTTTGGCATTCTTTTTTCCCCCTTTTCTTTGGAAATTACCCTGTTCTTTTCCTCCAGAAATCTTAGGAATCTAATATATGTGTTGGCTGCAACCCGCATACCTGATCATTTTGTGCATCTTTGCAAACCGCCGTGACAGCAGCAACAGCAAGCACTGTGGCTAAATGGCTCTCTTTCCCTCTCTCCTGTGTTTGTGTCTGTGTCTGTTTTTGTGTGTCTGTTTTAAACAGCCCAACCTTTCGGAGTTACCAATGCTGGTGTCATACAAGCAGCTAGAGAACAGCCATTCTGCAGAAGTGAAACCCAGAGAGACCCTCGCTCAGCTGGCTGACTGCCATCTCAGGATATTTCAAATGCAACAGTTATAATTCTGCTTTTTGTGTGTGTGTGTGATGCAACGAGTTGTCCGCCCTACCCAAAAGGAAGATGCCATTTAAAGAAAAAAGAAAAAGGCGCACGGATTTGTTTTTTGTTTTTGTTTTGCCTTTTTTTAAAAAAATGGTGTAAAATCCTGGAAGGCTTTTTCTCTTTCTCTCCCACCCCATCCTCATCATAATGCTAGCCCCGAGAACCCCAACTGGTTATTTTGATTGTGAAAAATGGAGACAGATTTGGGACCTTGGAAACAAAGGACGCAGCTTCTGTTTTGCAACTGGTTGTCGGACAAGGGGAATAAAAAAGACAATTTTCCAGCTTTGGGTTTTTCCTTCTGAACCAGTAAAAGAGCACAGATTTTCATTCTCATTTCGCAAGTGTAAAGTTGGACTATTGTCTCTTGCCTAGCCTGCTTCCTTGCACCCCACAGCATTTTTCCATTCTTTCTACCAACAAATGGAGCCGTTTTCTTTTTTTTCTTCCTCTTCCTAATCAACTCAGCGGTTCAATGAAGGAAATGGGGATGGACGTGTTGGCTGCTAACTGAACTTTCTCCGCAAGACACCAAGGAGGATGTAATAAAAGCCACTTTTTTAATACAAAACACACACACACACACACACACAATGGGGAAAAATCAGAAAGCTGATGAGATGCACTGAAAGTTCTCTCTCTTTTTTTTTTTTTGAAATGCAATCCTTTTTTTTTCTCTGGCTTGAAGCTTTCATAATCAAGATCCATTTAATTTCAGAAAAGTCAAAGTGCCTGAGCTTCAACCCTCTTTTTTTCACTTCACTGGACTATCCTGGTTTTGTGGAACAGTTGGAAGAACTTTGAGTGTAGAACATCAGGAGTGCAAGACTTGGCCAGTGGGCTTGTCATCTTTTGCCGTGCAAATTCTGTTCCTTTCTAAAACTTGTGGGAGGTTCCGATAGGAGATAAGGTAATACATCCCCATTGGGCTATACTGGTTGATTACTGCCAACCCTAAAAAAAACAAAATCTTGTGTACAAAAGGGAAGAACTAATACTTTAAGCAATACATTCTGGATGCATTAGCACATTGCTTTGCAAAACCATCTGGGATCTTCAACTTCAATGTTTGGTGTGAAGACTAAAATATCGAAAGAGGTCAAGTTTCCAGAGGCACCCCATTTTTCTAAGACTTTGCTCCGAAAGAAAGGAGCAGCTGACTATCTGGTCACCCAGGTGAGACAATATGGATGATCAAAGGAATTGAGTTAGACCCAAACAGCCCCAGTATTTATGACCTCCCTGTATTCATCTTTTCATACCCGTAAATCTCCATTCATTCCTCCTCCTCAATCTTTGGATTAATATGTTCACCTGTTCCCTGCATCCCAGTTTAGGCTGCTTAATTCAGGACCCATGTGGTCAACTTTATCTCCAAGGCATGCCACATCTAACAAGCCACCTCTACACATCCTCTGAAGGTGGTGTCCTATAAAATCTTTTGGCACGCCTAAAACAAAAACAAAAATTCCCTTATTTGCATGAACAGAGCAGCAAAGCATGTATCTACGGGCAAATTGGCAGATTTCTTTGCAGCATGAAAGAACCACAACAACCCCTCCTTCTGACACCAATGGTGGCACATGAAATTTCCTCAAAAGTGTTCTTGGCTACGAAAGCCGTGATGGAGGAAGATCTAAGTTGGGTTTCAAAGGAGTCGAAGCTTGAATGTGTAGATGCAGTTCTTGCCCAGCAAAGCAAGGCTGAGAAGATACTTGAAGTGCATTGGTAGTAGGGCACGGATAGGGAAAGGTCTGTGTAGCCCTGAAGAACAAGTTACTATGAGTACCTTCAACACACGTACTTATTGTCGAGATGGAGGCAAAATGAACTATCCTTCTGTTGCCATCTCCTTTTAGAAACAAAACACACACACACACACAATCACCCGAGAGCAATCTTATTTTCAGCGCGCTGACCAATAAGCTGCATTTTTTGCAACCTTGCAAAAGGTTATCAAGATAAGAACAACCCGTTGTCTTATTTTATTTTATTTTTTTTTGGCAAAGGAACAATAGAGACCAGAACCTGAGTCCAAATAGCTCTTTCAAAAAAAAAAGAAAGAAAGAAAAAGCTTGCAGAATGTTAGCTATAACAACATTTTTTTCTAACTTAAAACAAAGGGGAAAAAGTGTGGTTGGTCTTTTTTGATGTTTACATGATTCCCTGATAATCGAAAACCACTCCTGCATCCATTTTTAATTGGGGAACAGGAGGGAAGGGTATTTTATTTTTAAATAACACAAACAGTAATACTTGGGAGTTTGAGAATTAGCTTTTCGTTGAAACCAGGAGAAAAGCTCATTCAGTTTCCATTGTCTTCCTATCCAAACAGAGCTAGGTTACAAATAAAGGAGCATTTTTCCTGGTTTTTGCTGCATGACAAAAAAAAATGCAATTATATCATTTTTAAAACCACGACCTTGGGATGAAAACCTGCCCACCTCTTTGGGGAAAAACACTCACATTTTTGCTTTATTCTGGTCCATCTAGAATTTTGCTGCCCACCACTAAAGAAGCATCACAGCAAAAATAAACATTATTCCCCCCCTTTTTTAAAAAAATAAATAGGATAGCTGATTTCAACCAAAGCTTGTCATTCATCCAGATAAACAAACCATGGTTAATATTGGGTGGTGGCATGAGCGAAGATGTTCATTCTGACTTGGCACAATCAGGAACAATTCTGTCACCTCCAATTTGGGTTGCACTGACTTTTCTGCCCGAGGTTAAATAATGAAATTTGCTTTGGATGTGAAATCTGCTATTCTATGCCAGTTGGCTAGTTAACTGAAGATTGTATATCCTGGTGAGCTAAAATAACCCTAAATTCAGTTGTGTATCAGTGCCCAGGTAGGCTCCAGAGATTAGTTCTCAGTTTGATAGTACTCAGCTGACAAAACCAGCAATGGATTTTTGCAAACTGGAAAGAATTATATAATATGTGTATGTATGTATATAAAAAAGAGGATGTGTAAATATGGGGAACAGTCAGAACTGGGATGTAAAACATTATATAAGGATTTTAAGGTGCATTTTTCAGCTTGCAAAAAATAACAACAACCCGGGAATACGTTAATCATTTCAACTCTGATTTTATATATTCATGTTGCTTTATACAATACTTGTGGAATGTTCAATTTTATGAATGCAATCGGCTCTTTTTTCATTACAATTTTTTTGAGTTTTCTTTTGAAATGATCAATAAACTTTGGTATGTTCTGATGATGAGTTTAACCGCCTTTGTCACTCCCACATGGCCTCGGTTTGAGGTGGGGAGGGGTGTTGGGATGTTGTGGGTAACATTGTTGTATACAAGCCACTGTTTTCACGGTAAGTGCGAAGTCAGGGGTGCGAAGTCGCAGGTATGAATACATGTGAAGTCAAGAAAGCCACTGCGGGACTATTTCCCTGCCTCTTTTATGGGCAGTCAACATCACTTCAAATTAATGATAACACAACAAAACAATGGAATGGAATAAGCAAGCAAATTTGCAAATCTCTCTAAAAGTTTACTGACTTTTAAGCAGAGGTGGTATTCAACCCTCTTAAAAAGGCCTAAGGAATTCTGGGAGTTGAAGTCCACCCCTGTTAAAGGGCCCAAGGAAGGCTGGGAGTTGAAGTCCACCCCTCTTAAAGGGGCTGAGACTAAGGAACTGCCTTTCGAGGCACCTGTGCTATTTAGCCTTGCAGCTCTTCCCCAAAAGGGATTTACCCAAGGGATTCCAGCAAGCTCCCAGATGTGCTGGGACTACACTTCCCAGAATCCCCAACGGCCAGCCCAGCTTCGACGGTGACAGCCTGCAGGACCAGCCCTCTCTGGAGAGCGCCCAGTTGGAGAAGGGCTAACCAGTCCAATCCAACCGCTCCGACTCCTTGTAAGGCAATTTCCTGCTTCCTTGGTTGCCAACCGCCGTCCGCGTGCAATGTTGGAGCCGGCGGGACCTCCGCAGGGGATGAAACCCACCTTCCAAGGCCACCTTCGTCCCCTTAAAGCGGTTCCGACGTGATGCGGGACACTAGGGAAGCAGGGGCCGCGTCCTTTGGGGAGGGTAAGGACGAGCCCCTTTTGGAGGGGAGTCTCCCCGCCGCTGGAAAGTTGGGCACCGTCTCCATCCTCGCGTCTGAATCGCTCTCCATCCAGCTGGGCGCCCCGGCGCTGCAACCGGAGGGGAAACCGAGGCAGGACCTCTCCTCCCCCACCCACCCCGGCTGCCCTGCGGAGCCAGCCGCCCCCGGGCCGGCGGGGAAGGAGGGACCGGCGGAGGCGGAGTAAGCCAACCCAGCTGAGCCCAGCCAGGCCGGGTGCGCCGCTGCAGCCGCCCGCCAGACTCACCGGGCCAATGGCTCTGCCCGGCCGCATCTCCGAGGCCGAGATGGCTCTATACTACCAGCTGCTGCGAAGCGCCGCCCGCGCCGAGGTGCTGGCCGGAGCCGGTAAGCCGCCGGGCCGGGAGATGTGGCGGGGCGCATCTCTTCTCGGTTCTGATGCGCTCCGGAAGGAGGGAGGGCAGGTGGGAAGGAGGGGGGGTGTTCCCATCTCGCTTTCCCCTCCCCTCCTCTTTATTTCTCTTGCTGGTACCCCCTGTCTAAAGAGGTTTTGGGGTACTGCCCCATCCCCAATAAACGGGGGGGGGTTGGAGAGAGGGGAGAGAGAAGGAGGGAAAGGACAGAGGAGGGAGGGAGAGAGGCAGTGAAAGAGAGGGAAGGGGGAGAGGGAGAGGAGAGAGAGAAAGGAGAAAAGAGAGAGAGAGGGAGGGAGAGAGAGAGGAGGGAGAAAGAAAGAGAAGGAGAGAGGGAGGAGGAGAGAGGAGGGAGAGTGAAGGAGAGAGGAGAGAGAGAAGGAGAGAGGAGAGAGAGAAGGAGAGAGGGGAGGGAGAAATAGAGAAAGGAGGGAGGGAGAGAGAGAGAAGGAGGGAAGGGGCAGAGGAGGGAGGGAGAGAGGCAGTGAAAGAGAGGGAAGGGGGAGAGGGAGAGGAGAGAGAGAAAGGAGAAAAGAGAGAGAGAGAGAGAGGGAGGGAGAGAGGAGGGAGAGGAGAGAGAGAAAGGAGAAAGAAAGAGAGAAAGAAAGAGAGAAGGAGGGAGGGAGAGAGAGGAGAAGAGAAAGAGGAGAGGGAAAGAGAGAGAGAAGAGAAAGGAATTTTGGGGTTGACCCCTGACCGGGAGGAAGTGTCCCACGCTTTGGGGCCTTCATTGCTCTCACCCAGCGGTCCAAGGGGTGCTTTCTTCCCTTTGAGAGGCTGCAGAAGCCTCCCCAGGTAGGAAAAAGGGAGGAGACGGCTAGCAGAGAAGCTGGCAAGGGTCATCCTACAGCCGGGGTGGTGGGAGAGGTTGGCGAACAGTTTCGAGACAGTCTCACACACTGACAGGACAGATGAATCCTGATGGATGCGGAGAGGCACAATTTCCCCCCCCCCCTCATTTTCCTCCCCCCAAATTAAGCCCCACTACATAAGTTTCATAGCAAAGCACGGGTATCCAGCTAGTATTTTATGAAAGTGTTTGCAGGTGGGCAAAATCTGATTTCCTCTCTGTATGTTTTTCTCCCTCCCTTTGGTCTTTTTTCAAGCACTTTCTGAATTCTGGTGTGCTGGGAATTGCAGGTTTCTGGCTCTGCAGCCTGGTTTGGCCAAATGCGTGGAGCTTCCATGTACAGGGACTGTCTACACAGGCAACAAAGTGTTCACAGGGTTTTTTTCTCCTGTGAAGCAAGAAATGCCCTAGATGGTTGATAGCAGTGGATGACTTATGGCAGGTTTACCTTTTAAACTGGGTTTTAATCTTTAATCCACAAGGGTGTGTCGAAAGGGTGGATGTATTTATTCTTCCAGGCTCATTAGCATTCGATCCCCTTGATCCCAATTTTTAGAAACCTTACACTCATCCTCTAGAAGAAACCCAAGTAAATCTTAGAAGCACAAAAAAAAATAATAATATTTAGGTGTACAAATATAAGGAAAAAATCCAAAATGAAAACAAGGTGTGGGTGGTTGTTGTTTTTTTTGGCTCAGAATGGAGAATTTATGCCTTGGCTGATGGGGGACAGAAAATTCAAATTTACAACAGGTGATAGCTGGAATCCTAAAACAGCAGCATCTCACCCAGCAAAAGCAAATAAATTCACCTCCGGATCTTTTATCGACTTTAATGCTAGGTTGCAAATGCCTGAGTAACCTGCAGAAATAATATAAGGTCTGCTTGGGGTTGGAGGAGATGACCTACAAGGTCTCTTCCAACTCTGTTAATCTGTATCTGCATTTTTTCTCCCATCCATGTGGCAACCATCCAGCAATTTCTTCTTCCACCACAGGGAGGGGTGGAAAGTGTTGTTTTCACCTCAAAAAGAAGAGATCCTTTTTTGTATGTGCAAGGGATGAAAATCCAGTTTGACTTGAAATAATTAAAACTCTTCCTCCTTCATTTGGAAACCCATTAGAGGATTAAAGGAAGGGAGGGCCAGGAGGGGGAAAATTAATTACAAATCCTATTTGGCAGCCCAAGGCTGCTAATTTCAGAATCCCAGGGATGGATTTTCTTTAAGATTAATTTGCTGCTGTTCTTTTTTTTTTTTTTTTGAAAGGAGAAACCTTGAAGATTAATGAATCATTGTGCAGTTCTGTGCATTTTTCAGGAAAGGCAGCTGTCTCTAGGATTGCAGACTTAATGGATATGCATTGTTGGCTTCCCTTTCATACCAGCATCTACTAAATTCCCTCAGGTTCTCTGGATAATGGTGGAGCCTTGGTTTTATTTCAGTTTGACTTTCTATGAATTTATCAAAGCATAAAATGCGAGCATATGAAGAAAAATGAACTGCCTCACAGTTCATTAGGATTGTGTTGTGTAAATACTGCAACATGTGGAGCTTTTTGTTCAGGAAGCAAATCATCAGGTGTGTAAGCTGGCATTTCTTTTCCATATCTTCTGAGCTACTGGATATAAAAAAAAGAGCAAATAGCCAAGCAGCTTGGAACAGGAAGTTCTGCTGGGAATTGTAGTTCTGCTATATCTGGTGGAGTCCATAAGATTTAATTTTGGGCTTGTCCAAGATATTTGCAATATGTTTGTGGGCTTGTGCTGTTGATGTATAAGGGTTGGACTAGAAGTGTGATGATATTTGTTGATATCAACCCCTTTTCCGGATGTATCAGGGGCTCCCTGATTTTAAAGACAGAACTTCTGAATTGGTGGCTGAATTCATGGTGGTAATAGTGCCTAGATATACCATGGGTGTTCGTGCAAATGTCCCAGCCACTTCTACAAACAGTTTAATGGAGAAACATTGATGGGGACAAATTCCAGAAGATCATTTACAAACTCATGATTCAACCATGTCTTTGGGGAAGCAGTCCATGAAAACAGAAGATTCATTGATTAACTCTTGAATGAAATGTTGACTTGGAAAGTTTCTTGGTGTACAGACCATAGCTTGCTCCCTATTTTCCAGGGTTTTTTTTAAAGGATATAATATTGCTTTTGTCTACAATATTTCAAGCTGTATTGTCTTCTACCAGCCCTGCGGGGAAAAGCTTGTCTTTTTTATTTATTTTCCACTTAGTCTGGAGATCCTGGATATGGGAAGTTGTTCCATGCATCTATAAAAAGAGCTTTTGTATTTTGGAAATGATAGCTATGTGTGGTACGCTAGAAATCATTTTTGCCCAATAGTTCTAATTAATGTTCAGCCTCACGAGCCAAAGAAGACAGCTTGTGAGCACTTTAATTGAAAAGTTACATATCAAAAATGTAAATTTCTGGTGAGAGTTGTTGCAAATTATTGGATTGGTCTTGGCCATCATCAGGTTTCTGGTGTTGATTGGCTGAATTGAAGTGACATCATTTGGTTACTTTGGGAACATATTTTGGGAGGAAGAGAAAACTGGGGTGGATGGAGTAAATGGAGAAATGTTTTGGGGGCTGAGGAAAGCTAAGGAAACCCAGAAATGTGAAGATTCATGATGAGCACTGAGCAGACAATGGAGTGAATTCAAATTTAAGTCCAGATTTATTTATTATAGTGAACCACCCCAAAAATATATGAAAAGCTCAGCACTGGTGGCCAGATATAAGGCAGACAATATAACAGACCTTTAAAAATGCAATCCTAAGAACTGGACAAACAGAAACTTGAATAAATTACAAGAAAAGAAAAAAAAACTTTGGATAAAATAGAAATGGGGTAAAATGCAGTAAAATGAAAGAAAAGGGATAGAGAAGGGAATGGAAGGGAAGGAGGAGAGATTGGAAGAAGTAAGGGTAGAGATGGACAATCTCTAGGAAGCCAAGATCTGTCCATAACATTTGATGGACCTGGAGGTCATCTCACAAGTGGACAAAAGTTACTTTTCTTAAATGTGGTTTGTGATTTTAGGACTTATGTTTTTATGCCTTTCCCTTCCTCCCAATGGCAGGAAGTGTCCAAGGTCAGCACCACTAGGGGTTCCCCCCTCTCCAGACTCCCAACCCTCCACTAAGGATCCCAAGATGATCAAGAGGGACTTGGAAGATGTCTCACCATACATGAGGAGACAGGATGGAGGAGGAAAAAGGAGAAGGAGGCTAAACTGATTTCCAGCAGATTAGAAAATCAGGGACAAGCGATTGCCAAAAAGGATCTCGAAATTCCCAGAAGGGAGACCCAAGGACCCAGAAGCTAGGAGGGTGAGCTGCAGTGGTGGGATTCCAATAATTTAACAACCCATTTTCACCTGGATGATTTGTTCCAACAACCAGTTCAACAAATGCTCAGAAAGTTAACGACTGGTTTTCTTGAAGTGGTGCGAACCGGCTGAATCCCATCATTGGTTGAGTTGCCCAGCCGGTTCCTTCACACCCTTTGCATTGTTGTGTTTCCTAGAATCAGCGGCCCCATCACAGGCCAAGGAGCTTGGAGAGGACCTGAGAAAAGGAATTGCGTTTCTTTCTGGTGAGTGGAATCGGTGTGGTTTTTTTTTGTTTTTTTCTTCGTGCCTATTAGAAAGTCTCTTTTGAGAGGGGTGGACTGACTGTCAGAACACATAGCCTTTGTCTTCCTAGAGTCAGTGCAGCTTGAGAAGCAGAGAAATGCATTGTGGGAGGTGGGAAGGGGGTCCATCAGGTGATTTGGCCTTATTGGCCTTGTTCTCCAGAGACTGAAGGTTGAAGGTCAAGCCCTCTATTGACTCCCTTCTTATGAGTCTCAAACATATATGAGCCAGAGCTGTCTTCCGTTGCATAGAAAGGAGGGAGAGGAGGAGTTGGAGGAGGAGGAGGAGGAGGAGTAATAGTAGAGAAGGAGGAGGAGAAAAACAGGCATCTCTTTTTCTGTCTTGTTCTCCAGTTGTTGAGATTTAATGTACACAAAAACAGGTGGTGACTTTTGGTTGATGCCAGGAGAGGAATCAGTTGGGGAGGAGAGATTTCCATTCCTCATTGGAGGGAGGGAGGGAGGGAGGGAGGGAGGGAGGGAGGGAGGAAGGAAGGAGAGAGAAAGAGAAAGAAAGAAAGAGAGAGAAGGGAGGGAGGAAAGAAGCAAGGAATGAAGGAAAGAAGAAGGGAAGGAGGGAGGAAATATGGTTTTGTGAGTGATTTTGAGTCCCTTTTTCATTTTTCCTGTCTAGGTGGGAGAGGAAAAGGCAAAGAATGGATTGTCACATTTCCAGAAAATCCCACTTTCAGCCAAGTGCCCGAGGAGATCATAACAAAACTTCTAACCTACCTGGCATGGATCCCAAGGTATACCTCTTACCTTTCTCAACCCTCCGCATGGACCTCATTGCCCAGAATTCCCCAGCCAGCATAACCATGGGTGAGAATTCTGGGAGTTGAAGTTCAGACCCCTGGAAATTGCCAAGATTGGGTATCCCTGCTTTAGAATCCCATTGCAATGAAAATGTTTGCCTCCCAAAAGCAGGTTTTTTTAAAAAAAGTCTGGTTTTGCAATTCAGTGTAGATTTGATCCCTGCAATGTTAATTTTGTGCTGTCAATGGGTGTTTTTTTTTTCTTATCCTCTAGCCAACACAGACCAGAAAGCAAATTTATCCTCATCCTGGACAGAAGGTTAGATACCTGGATGTCAGTCAAGATGGCTCTCCAAAAAATAGCAGTAAGTTCTTGTGGATTTTGGCTTCAAGGAATAGAATTGAGCTGTGAGGTCCTTGATGCTCTCTGAGCTTCCTCATTTTCTTCCAAACATTTCCTCAGCCAACTAGAGAGTTGAAAGCCACATGTCTTAAGGTTGCCAAGACTGAGAACCACAAGGCCAATATTGTCCATTGGTACAAACCAGTTGCTACTTTCCAAGGTTCAGATGAAAGTTAGGTCTCCCATCACTTCATATTGCCACACTTTAAGTCGGAAAACCTATAGACTGAATCCAGATTCTGTACTTCTTACTCTCAGGTTGAGTTAAAAAGGCCTTCTGGACTAAAATCGAGTAGAGTAACCCATATTCTTCCAATCAACCATGAATAATCATCTTCAGATTTGCCTATTCCTGCCTACTTTCATAATGTTACTATAATTATTTTTTTTTTTCTTCTTCTTCTTCTTCTTCTTCTTCTTCTTCTTCTTCTTCTTCTTCTTCTTCTTCTTCTTCTTCTTCTTCTTCTTCTTCTTCTCCTCCTCCTCCTCCTCCTCCTCCTCCTCCTCCTCCTCCTCCTCCTCCTCCTCCTCCTCCTCCTCCTCCTCCCTCTTCTTCTTCACCTCCTCCCTTCTCCTTCCTTCTCCCTTCTCCTTCCTTCTCCCTTCTCCTTCCTTCTCCCTTCTCCTTTTTCCACGGCTATATTCAGAGTTGTCAGACATATCACGTGCCTTCTACCATCAATGGTACACATGTTCTACCAACCTTTCTGGTTGTAGAAAACACAAAGAAAATGATATTTTCCCCCTCATTCTGGAAAAAAAGACTTCTAATGCTCTGGGCAGGTTGGCTTCTTTGAAGAAGCACATTACTTCCATTGAGAAAAAGAACTTCTGCATTCCACCTTAAAAATGCACAGCTGTATTTGGCCACCGAGTGTCTCTCTTTTTCTCTCGGGTTTCTCCCCTTTCTCCTTTCCATCCTCTTTTACCGGTAGCTGGGCCAACAGCCATTCCTCTCTTTTTCTGGCACATTTGCTGGCTCTGCTTTCCCCAGCCTCAGGAATTCAGATTATCTGACGGGCCGTTTTTGAAGGGGTGAACCTCTGATTATGGGCATAGGTGGTTTCCCTGGGTGAAAACTCAGTTTTGCTGGGACTCAGCTGCTGGTGCAAAAGCCCAGGGTGAAAACCCCAGCTTCATTTGCTGGAGCCAATACGTTTGACAATGCCGCATTGACATTTGGGCAGCAGAGGCCGGCCGGCCGTGTGGGTCGCTGTGGGGGAGATGGCCGAGGCAGGTTCGCCAAGAGGGATGATGTGGTGCCGAAGAAATGCGGTAAGAGCCTGCAGGCTGTGTCATTTTGTGTTCCTTTGCAAACGCCGATTGGTGAAGGCGGCTGGTCTTTGGATTCAGCTGCAGGAATCCGGGCTTAGCATCTTCTATCTAAGACAAAGAAAGGGTAGAACATGGTGCTTAGAAAGGAGGCAGGAAAGGAACAGGCAGCAGAGGCTTCCTTGCAGCTGACCTTTCTTTCCGTCCTCCTTGGAATCATCCAAAGGGCTTCTTGGGGGTGACCTGGGCAGTTTGGCATCCAGGTTGAAACGTGGCCTGCTGGAAATAATTATCTGACTCTCCTTTTTTTTTTTTTTTTACATTCTGCTTTCTACCTCCTGGGAAACACGGATGCATTTGGAATTTGTGTGTGTGTGTGTGTGTGTGTGTGTAGAGACATAAATGAGAGAGAGAGGAGAGAGAGAGATGATAGATAGGAGAGAAAAGGGAGAGATGATAGAGAAAGAGAGGGAGAGATAATAGATAGAAAAGAGAGAGGGGGGGGGAAGGATGATAGACCCTCCAGGATACCAAAACTGTCCACCCTTCTTGGAATGACACCGCCACTCTTTGTTACATTTTTGGGATGGTTTCCTCTTCTCATGACAACCAATCGTCCATCAAATCCTCATTTTTCTTTTCCTTTTCCTGGAATGTATTGTGAGTGACTGCAAAAAAAAAAAAAAAGCACCTCTCAAGTGTCCCTTGACAGGAAATGTTAGAGAGAGAGAGAGAGAGAGAGAGAGAGAGAGAGAGAGAGAGAGAGAGAGAGAGAGAGAGAGAGAGAGAGAGATTGATAGATGGATATGGATGGGTGGATACATAGATAGATATAGATAGATGAGAGGGAGATGATAGATAGATAAATAGAGAGATAGAGAGATAGAGAGATAGAGAGATAGATAGATAGAGAGATAGAGAGATAGAGAGATAGAGAGATAGAGATAGATACATAGATAGATAGATGATAAATAGGTAGATAGGTAGGTAGGTAGGTAGGTAGGTAGATAGATAGAGATAGATAGATGCATAGATAGACAGACAGAGAGACAGAGATAGAGATGTAGATTGATACATGGATATGGATGGGTGGATACATAGATAAATATAGATAGATGAGAGAGAGATGATAGATAAGAGAGATGAGAGAGAGAGAGAGAGAGAGAGAGAGATGGATGGAGGAAGGGGGGGAGGGACAGAAGGGGGGACCAGTGAAAGAGAGCAATGATTCAAACATGCATTCTTCTTTCCAAGGCCTCCTGCACTCAATGGGGTAGAATCCTTAACAAAAAAAAAAAATCAGGCCAGGCTTTTTGACCTACTCATATAGAAGATTGCATGTAATATATTCTAACTGGCTTTATTATTAGACTTCATTATTGCTACTA
The DNA here is from genome assembly GCA_033807585.1 of Hydrophis major. Taxonomy (NCBI): domain Eukaryota; kingdom Metazoa; phylum Chordata; class Lepidosauria; order Squamata; family Elapidae; genus Hydrophis; species Hydrophis major. The sequence goes on from CM066335.1 coordinate 25,525,705, forward strand.
CTAGGAATAAACCTTTTTTTTTTCCCTTGCGGGTTCTCCCACCCCAATGTTTGAAGAAATGGCCTTTTCCTAAAAATAGAAAAGAAAGAAAAGAAAATTATTTTGGAGGCTGGTTTTGAAAACTTTATTTAGCCTGCCCTGAGGCGTGTGCCTGTGGAAGGGAAATTGGAGAAGCAGTTGAGAGTAGAATCTCCCAGGACAGTATTCTCTCTGCCTTTTGGTCTCATCTCTATCTTGCAAAGAGAAGGGAGGGAGGAAGGAAGGGAGGGAGGGAAGGAGGATGAATGGATGGAAGGAAGGAAGGAAGGATAGAAGGAAGGAAGGAAAAAGGAAGGAAGGAAGGAAGGAAGGAAGGAAGGAAGGAAGGAAGAAAGAAAGAAAGAAAGAAAGAAAGAAAGAAAGAAAGAAAGAAAGAAAGAAAGAAAGAAAGAAAGAAAGAAAGAAAGAGGGAGGAAGGAAGGAAGGAAAAGAGAGAAGAAAGAGAGGAAGGGAAGAGGGAGGCAGGGAAAGAGGGAGGGAGTAAAAGTAACAAACACCTTTATTTTCATTTTGGAATAGTGAGCAGGCCTTATACTGGGACTAGTTGTATCAGATATCCTAGATGGGAGGAAATCCCCCTTCACACCTCCAGGCACCAAACTCAGCCTGTGTGGTTCTAACACCCCCTCCCTCAATTAATGTCCAGGTAAAGGTGAACTGGAACTGACACATCCACTTCCCATCCACTTGTGTCTGGCTAATCTTCAGAACCTTCCTTTTGTGGTCCTCTGGGGGTGGTGGGGAGAACTGGGGGCAAAGATCCTCAGGTCTCGCCTTTGCAAACCATTCCTGAGCCTCCACTGATGAAGGATGAAGGGCTGAGTTTGGCTGATTCCTCGCACGCTGCATGGCATGAAAGAGCCAACTGGCAGAAATTGGACACCGTTATCAATTCATTTGCATCCGCTCATTCGTTGAGGCTTGCTTAAAAATAGCTCTTAGGAGTGTGATGTCTTTTGAGGGCGAGGATGGAAGTGGTCACGACATCATGATTAAGCGAGGTCATGTATAATGAAGGATTGAGGGAACTGGGTACGTCTAGGCTAACAAGGAGAAGGACTGGGGTGACATGATAGCAATCTTCCCAGACTTGAGGGGCTGCCCCAAAGAAGAGGGAGTCAAGCTATTCTCCAAAATACCTGAAGGCAAGGCAAGAAGTAAATGGATGGAGACAAATCAAGGAGAGATCCAACCTAGAATTAAGGAGGAATTTCTTGACAGTGAGAACAATTAAATCAGTGGGACAGCTTGCTCTATCACTGGAGATCTATGGAAATACTCAAGTCTGAACAGAGATGAAGAAGCTTCTTGGATGAGAAGCAAAAACTTCTTCAAAGAAAAAACAGAAAGCCCAGTTGCCTCTTGAAAAAAAGCACCTTTGGGAGGTCCATCACTGGAAATTTTTAAGAAGAGACTGGACAGCCATGTGTCCAGAATGGTATGGGATCTCCTGCTTGAACAAGGGGACGGATCAGCATTCACATGTTCCTCTCATCCAGAAGTTGACTTCTTCTGTTCTGAGGAAAGCAGAGGATTCGGTTCATCCTTGCTGTTGACATTTCTGTTGACTGTCGATGTGTCTTAATAGATTTACAGAGTTGGAAAAGGCCTTGTAGGTCATTTCTGAGAGATGGCGGTCCAGTCTCTTCTTGAAAGCTTCCAGTGATGAAGCTCCCACAACTTCCGAAGGCAACTTCTGTTCCATGGGTTGATGGTTCTCATGGTCAGTAAATTCCTCCTTATTTCCAGGTTGAATCTCTCCTGGTTCAGTTTCCATCCATTATTCCTTGTCTGGCCTTCAGGGGCTTTGGAAAATAGCTTGACCCCCTTCCTCCTCTCTGTGGCAGCCCCTCAAATATTGGAAGATGCTTTCCTGTCTCCTCTGTCCTTCTCTTCCTAGATTAGCCATACCCAATTCCTGCAATCATTCATCATATGTTTTAGCCTCCAGTCCCCTCATCATCCTGATTGCTCTTCTCTGCACTCTTTCTAGAGTCTCAACATCTTTTTATAGTGTTTTTTTATAATGTCTGTCAGATCAGAGTGCTATTCTACAAATGATACGAAATTTAAACCTTATTAGAAAGCGGAATTCAAACAGTGAAGGAATCCAGCTATTTTGTTTCAGTGGAAAAGGACTGAAATGCAGTATTTTGGCACAGCGAGTGAAAGGAAAATGTGCATTTCCATCTGGATTTCTGGTGTGAGGTCTCACGCTGGGGTACAATATCAATTGCCAATGATGTGAAACTTTAATTCGTGCTCATTAGCATTCCTTTGCCAAAGTGTCCGTGAGAGGGCCACCATTAAAACCTTGCTGAAATGAAAATGTGAAAGACTTTTCCCCCTCCTCCTATGTTTTATCACCAGCTTTTCTCTGTGTCCAACAAAAGAGTCATTAGTGGCTAAGAATTAAAGTGAGGTTGAGGCTGCTAATTTGCTAAAACTTTTATTCCAATGGTAGAAAATTCTAATAGGAGAGAATAACTGCAGCTGAGAGGTGAAGGGTGAGCTCAGTTGTCGTTCTGATCCATGGCCGTTTCCAACAAATCAAACACACTCCAAAAGGAACAGAAACCTTGCAATGCATTTACAAAATCATTAGCTGTGATAAACACAAGCCTTGCCAAACTGTGCGAGACTTGCCAAAAGATAACAGATCAGAAATAATTTGCAAAATAAGAATCTTCAAATACAAACTCAGGATACTGGAATGTCCACGAGGCTGGAGTCTCAAAACATCTTTGCCTTCTGCAAAGAAGGTTCGTTTCACAGCTGGGTTTTATCTTCTTTGAAGGAGGGGGCCGTTACCTTGCAGCCTTACTCCCGAGTTTCCCGTGCTGTTGTAACTGCTCTTTCCTGCTAGCAGACCTGCATGCATGTGCACTGGGCACAGGCTCCTCAGGAACCTCCTCATCACTGCTGCCAGCCCCCCCCCATCTCTGAAGGCAGCAGTCCACTCCCTGATGGTCCTGGCCCCTCACCTGAGTCCTCGCTCTCCTCAACCATCTGCACCTGCTGCCGGCTAACCACAACAGTTGTTTCTGTGCAGACATTTTATTACCCTACTAGGTAACTTCATCTGTGCAAGAGAGTGTGAGATTTGTTTCCTATTCATACACAGTAGTTTGTGCTGCCAGCATTGGTGGCGGAATAGTTTTCTCCTTGGTGGTTCCTTGATTAGCGTATTTTTTTTCCTACTTAATTGTTTATCTGGTGTTAATCCCTGCTTATCTGGATATGGGCTGCTGGAGAGGATGTGTTCTGGGCTATTTAGTTTTTTATTCTCTCTTTTGAGTGATGTGTGTCCAGTAAAACCTTCTTTTTGTAACTGGTTTAGGATTTGGTTCTTATGGGGAAGAATAACATTTATTTATTCGTCTTTCTTTCTAACTCCAGACTTCTTTTCCTGGGAATCTCCACCTTGTGATGGTTCTACGTCCCACTGGGTTTTTCCAGCGCACTTTTACTGACATTGGTTTCCGGTTTAGCCAAGAGGACTTCCTTCTCAAACTTCCGGTGAGATTCCCTGTTGCTTCAAATTGCATTTAATGCCGCAGCTTTGGAATTTGGGGATTTTTTTTAACAAAGTGGGAAATTTTAGAGCTATTTCTCATTGTGCAGTTTTAATTGTAATGGGTATAAAAGTGGAGGCAATATCTTGAAGGACAGCTGCCCTTCATTCAGAAGTATCCATATCAATTGTATGAAGCTTGAGATGTCCTTTGCCCAAGATGACTTCTTTTAGACAAGAGAGAGAGGAAGGAAACAGAAGCAGAATTTAGTTACAATCCTGTCTCTTGGCTGGTTCTGCCACAGCTCAGGATCCCCAGAGAACTGTAGCCTGATTTAGCTTGTAGGCTTTGCCAACTCATTGGTTTTCTTTTTAATGTCCTGCTTGGTGGTGCTTAGAAGCCATCAAGTCCACTGACTCTTCTGTTTACTTAGATAGACCCTCCTATGATGATCCTTCCTTGAGGTCTCCAACAATACTTTCAGTGCTTCTGTAACTGAGTCTATCTGCTTTTGCTTCTGATTGTCCTAATTCTTTTCACCATTCCCATCATCATCATCACAGCCTTCTCCAGAGAGAACTAGATCTTTGCATCTGGTGTGCAAATAAAGACAATTTGAGCCTTGAGGGAGAACACTGGGTTGATTTGTTCAATGATCCGTTTATTTCTGTGGTCTTCTGAGGAGATCTTCTACAATACCAAAGCTCAAAGGCATCAATACTCTTCCTCTCCTGCTTCTTCAGAGTTCAGTTTTCACTTCCATGGTGTGTCCCAGGGGATAACACAACTTGCATGACTCTGATCTTTGTGCCCCAAATTGTCTCTGTTTGCTCCTCAGCCTGAATCCAATCAATCCACGAACATACCTACAGTGGTCTGTCAAATGGAGCTTCTATGCTAAATGGACTTCATGAGGACAAGCAACTCCGATTGTCTTTTCTTTCTCCCACTCCCTCCACTTCCTCTAGGTGGTAATGCTGAGTTCTGTCAGTGAACTACTGACATACATCGATGAAAAGCAATTGACACCTGAATTCGGAGGCACCTTGGAGTATTGCCATAGTGAATGGGTCATCTTCAGAACGGTACGTTTATGAGGTTAACATTTTTATACCAATATTCTGGGTTTATGACTCCATATTGGCAACAGGAAAGGCATCTGGCCAGTAAACACTCAGCTTCACTCAGTTACCCTGACTCCATCCCGATGCAAGGGATTACGATGTCATTAAAAGACAAAAAAAAAATTCTGAGTTTATTAGCTGAGCCTCCGGGGCACCATGTCTATACATGAATGGACTGGAAGGATATGGGCAAAGTCTGCGTATAAAAACAACAACCTAGCCTTGCCTACATAATAAGAAATATTCCCTGTTGTCTGGAAATCATTGTCTGGAAATCAAACCAGCACTTTCAAAACACCAGTGGAGGGAAGGTGGGATCCATCAGCATCTCAGGGGGAACCGTAATCCAATTTTACTGAAGAAATGCCTAAAACAACAATGTTTGCTTGCTAGGCTATAGAAAGCTTTGCACTCACGGTGAAGGAAACCGCTCAGATGTTGCAATCTTTTGGCATGGAGTTAGCTGAAACACAACTGCCGGATGAAACTTATTCCATTGAGCGCATCCTGGCCCTGCGGACAGAGAAATACTATCAGCTAAAGGCAAGTTGAAAGAAATCGTAGCCATTTCCTTGCTGTTCCGGTATTAATTTGCCAACCTTCAGTCCTGGATTCGGTTCATCAATCATGGCAAACCCTAGTTTGTTGAGTAAGACAGGGGGAGTTGAGCCCCTCCTAGAATAACCTTCATGGTGGTTGGGGGAATCATCTGGATCAGAAGACCTTTGCTGTCTTTTGCAGGAAGACATCACTGCAGTTACCAAAGAAGGGAAGATGTTGTTGTGTAGTTTAGAAGAACCAGACATGGAAGGTTTGGAAGAGGACAAGCAACAAGAGAGATCCAGCGACTGGGAGACTGTTCATCGGTGAGTATCGTGAACCTGAAGCTTAGTTTTAGGCTGAGTGACTAGAAGTTCAGGTGGAGCTGCCCAAAGCGTTTCAAAGGAGAACGTCAGGTAAACATTGGCTGAGTCAAAGAAGTCATCTTAAGAGATATAATGTCACAGGAGACTAGGACAAGCATCTGGTTAAAGGGGGCTTAAACTCTCTTTAATTCATAGATTCCAGCCAATTGACTAAGTGTAAAAATTTCATGGGCCATCTCTGCTCACAGAACCTTCTTCCTGGCCTCTTTTCCAGTTTGTGTTTGTTAAGTTAAGGGCTAGGAATCAAACATGGTCATGCAGGCCCAGGTCAGTTCCTTCAAACACCAAGGTTAAAAGGTTGTAGAGCAGTAGATGAATTGGAAAAGGATAAATGGCCAATTTTGCTAGGGATTGTGGAAAGAGGTGGGTCAGAAGAATGGAAAAACTCCTTAGAATTAATACAAAGTGGTGTGCTGTGCCCCACAACCCCAATTTATGGATGTTCTTTTAGCCTTTGTCTACAAATCAGCCGCTCTTCCCCAATTCCAGTTTTCACTTAAGAAGGCCAGAAATCGGAAGGCTCCGTAATCTCAAAACTGGTTGACATGATAACCAAGGTAGACTTTCTAGATTGAGCTGTGGGTAAATCGCGATGAGTCCTTTGGATAGATGTAGGACAGAAGACATGGAGAAACATGCATGGATCCACCAAGTGATTGGCTTTGTTTGCTCCTGCGAGGAAAGTTTACTCGCCCAACTGCACGAGATGGAGGCAGCTTTTGATGGATTCTGGGAGAAACTTCGGCTGAAGATGGAGCAATACTTGCAACTGTGGAAGTTTGAGCAGGATTTCCAAGAGGTGAGAAGAAAAGAGAAGTGACTTTGGTCTTTCTGAGAAGTTTCAGAGAAGCAGGAGATAGTTTCTCATGATTTCAGAAAGGGAGAAATTAGCTTTCTAGTGAGATTTCCCATCAGAAGAGGAACATTTAAAAAATGAATTATTTTGGTGTTGAAGGATTGCAAGAAGTCCCTTGATAGCCAGTATAACCACTGGGCTGGATGTAATATTTTTGCCTTTTTTTCCTCCATATCTCTTTCCCCCTCTCTCTCCCCCCCTCCTTCCTTCCTTCCTTCCTTCCTTCCTTCCTTCCTTCCTTCCTTTCTCTTTGTTTCTTCCTTTTCTTTTTTCCTCTTCCTTCCCTCTCTCCCTCCTTCCTTCCTTCCTCTTTCTTTCTTCCTTTTCTTTTTTCTTTTTCCTTCCCTCTCTCCCTCCTTCCTTCCTTCCTTCCTCCTTCTTTCCTTCCTCTTCCTTCCTTTTTCCTTCCTTTCTTTCCTTCCTTTTCTTTTTTCCTTCCTTCCCTCCTTCCTTTTTTCTTCCTTCCTTCCTCTTCTTTCCTTCCTTCCTTACTCCTTCCTTTCCTTCCTTCCTCTTCCTTTTCTTTTTTCCTTCTTCCTTCCTTACCTACCTCTCATTCTTCCTTCCTTCCTTCCTTCCTTCCTTCCTTCCTTCCTTCCTTCCTTCCTTCCTTCCTTCCTTTTTTCTCCTTTCCTTTCCTTTTCTCTTCTTCCTTCCCTCTCTCCCTCCCTCCTTCCTTCCTCCTTCTTTCTTTCCTCTTCCTTCCTTTCTTTCCTTCCTTTCTTTCCTCCCTTTTCTTTTTTCCTTCCTTCCCTCCCTCCTCTTTTCTTTCTTCCTTCCTTCCTCTTCTTTCCTTTCCTTTCCTTCCTTCCTCTTTCTTTTCTTTTTTCCTTCTTCCTTCCTTCCCTCCCTCTCTTACTTTTTCTTCCTTCTTTCCTTTTTTCTCCCTTCCTTCCTTCCTTCCTTTTCTTTTTTCCTTCTTCCTCCCCTCCCTCCTTTTTTCTTTCCTTCCTTTTTCCCTTCCTTTTTCCCTTCTTCTTTCCTTCCTTTTCTTTTTTCTTTCTTCCTTCCTTCCCTCTCTCCTTCCTTCCTTCCTTCCTTCCTTCCTTCCTTCCTTCCTTCCTTCCTTCCTTCCTTCCTTCCTTCCTTCCTTCCTTCCTTCCTTCCTTTCTCACCAAAATAGCACACGCCAATACTTAAACCAAGTATTTTGATGGAGGTTTTTAATATATCCCATTTTTATCAATGCCTTTTGGGGATGGGAGGCACCAGATCTCACCCCCCACCTCCCCCAAAAAACCAGAGATGGACCTGAATTTTCAAGCAGTGTGAGAGCCACAGACTGCTTTGTGCCTGTTCTAAACAAATGGTGCCACCCTCTGTTTGTTTTGAGTTTATTTCCTTTGAAAGCAAAGTTTCTCTCTTTTTCAGCTCAGTAAAGCCCTGGAATTCTTAACAACCCAGCAGCGGGAATTGTTAGACACGGGAGAAAACCTCGCTCAAGTGGCACAAAGGCTCTCGGAGTTGGATAACTTGGAGCAAACAGCACAGGTGAGTCCTGTTGCCATGGAAAACAGACTTGTGAATATGGACCAGCCTTATGGGAGGTGACCTGGCCTCATGATTTTGACAATAACTCCATCTCCACCATTGTCGTTAAAAGGATTTAACAGCAAAAGCTCACGTCGTGATTCTTCACGGACACCAAATGGCGGCCAGCCACCATTATGCCCTCAACCTGATTTGCCAGCAGTGCAACGAGTTGCGCTACCATTCAGACATCTTGCTGGAGGAAATCAAAAGGAAACGCAACAGGCTCCAGCAAACATCAGACCTCCTCACTTCTCTGCAGCAGGTAATCCAAGGATGTAAATGCAGGAAGTCATCGCTTCAACCACCTTTCTCTTCAGTAGGAAATGGTGGAGATACCCATATATATTTTTTTCTGTTATTGACCCCGTAAATCCCTTGCTGGGTGGAGTCGGGGCAACTGAATGGAGCTAAGTGTTTACTGTTACCAATGTGGAGTTATATTCTCATCATACCCAGAGAGAGAAATATCTGCCTCTACCTAGGATTGAACTCAGAGCCTCCTGATTGCGGAGGCACCTCTAGGCCACCGCATGGTAGAGATACCAATGGAGATGGGATGATTGTTGGGGGCTTTCTGATTGATCCATAGACCTTCTTTATCCACCTTGTCTCTCTGTTAGGCCCTGGAATGTTGCGATGAAGGTGTGTATCTTCTAGCCAACCAGCCCCTGGACAAATGCCAGTCCCGGGAAGGGGCTCAGAAAGCTCTCCAAGATATAGAGAAGTTCCTTGAGAGGTCTTCATTGCATTTAAACATAGATCCTCAAGCCCTGTCTTCTAATTTTCATCTCATCTTAACACCGGAACTCAAGGTACGTGTAGAGGTCCTCACACACAATCAGTAACCGTTACGCTAATGAAACCTGGCTGCCTCCTGTGGAGAAATTGGCATGTCCAAGTTAGACTGAAAGCACCCAGCTGGCAGTCAAAGAGCCAACAGTTGAAGGCTCCAGAGTTGTTAAGCCTGATGGCCTTCATATGAGGTAATGGTAGCTCCTATGTTGGAGCAACTTCAATGTTTGAGTATCCCAGGTCCATTCAAGACAAGCTGCACCCTGGTGGTCAGAACTAAAGAAGAGAGACCCTAATTGAAGTAGGATTTGGAACAGTTCAAAAAGCATAACTTAGATGTACCATTTGACGCTCATTTTGATACCTCTGCTTCCCCCGAAAGCCTCCCTCTGGCTTCCTATTTGTGCCTCCCGATATATCAATGAAATAGAGGGACCAAACGGCCAGGTTCAGCCATTCTAAGTAGCATTTTGAAATTGGGAAGCGGGGTAAGGATATGTTCTTGCCTTTGAGGGCTGTCCAGATTCCAACTCTTTAACCCCCAAATAAACCCAACTGGGCTGAAAAAAGAATCTTCAATGAGTCCCTTTAGCAACATCCCAAGATAGTTTTCTGTGACCTTCCAGAAAGTCAAGAAGCTCCCAACCACTCAGATAATTGCACAGTTTTGCTTTTCCTGTTGCTCTTCCACTATCCATTGGTGAAGCAGAAGGACTCCCTCTTCCAGATGTCCTAGGTAGCTATTTTGAACCAGCAGAAAGTTCATGACGAAAAGCACCTATTGATCTGGAGCATCAACAACTAAGATGGTCTAGAAAGACAGATCCACTGCCCTGAGTCCAGTGGTAGGATTCAAAAATGTTACTACCAGTTCTGTGGCTTGATGGGCGTGGCTTGGCTTAGTCGGCGTGGCTCGGTGGAGTGGCAGGGGACGAATACTGTAAAATCTCCATTTCTTCCCCACTCCTGGGGGAAGGTTATTGCAAAATCTCCATTCCCTCCCCACCCACTGACCTGCTTTCCAGCTCCGTTCTTCTGTGCAGGGCAACCAAAGAAGACCCAGCCAATCAGCTGGGATTTGGGAGGCAGAGAAGAGATGGGGTTGGCAGGGCCAGTCAGAGGTGGGATTAGCCGGTTTTCCAAACTACTCAAAGTTTCCTCTACCGGTTCTCCAGAACGGGTCAGAACCTGCTGAATACCACCTCTGCCTGAGTCCAAGCAGTCTTCATCTACCTTGGACCTGGACCTGATGAAATGTAATACCCAGTTGCGATTGCTGCTTTTAAGATTCTAATTTTTTTGGGGGGGGGATCCACAGGCTCGGGTACAGATGGTCCAGATCAAGATGGAGAATGTGCGCAGCATGTTTGAGAACCGGCAGACTTGCTTCAGAAAGCTCGCGGACAAGCAAGTCCGTCCAGTGCAGCTTGTAGCACCCCGGCCAGAATGTCCAGCCCGGTTTAAATCTCCGCTGTTTTCCCCCAAACATGGTAACATGCATTTGAGTTCCATCGTCCAGAAATATTCATGAGTGGGAAGAAGGAATGGGATTGGGGGTGGGTTGCATGGGGGAGAATTTATCCAGTGGGCTGTATTGGAGAGCGCCAATGACATCCCTCTGCCATCTTTTCACCTCCATTCTCCAAACTTGTCTTTGCCCCATTTTGAAAAGAATACCTCAAAGGCAGTGGTGGGATTCAAAAAATTTTACTACTGGTTGCGTGGGTGTGGCTTGATGGGCGTGGCTTGGTGGGCATGGCAGGGGAAGGATACTGCAAAATCTCCATTCCCCTTCCAACTCCTGGGAGAAAATTACTGCAAACTCCCCATTCCCTCCCCACCCCACTAACCTGCTTTCCAGCTCTGCTCTCCTGTGCAGGGCAACCAAAGGAGACCCAACTGATCAGCTGGGACTCAATGGGAGGCAGAGAAGAGATGGGGGTGGAGCCAGTCAGAGGTGGCATTTGCCAGTTCTCTGAAATACTCAAAATTTCTGCTGCTGGTTCTCCAGAACTGATCAGAACCTGCTGAATACCACCTCTGCTCAAAGGTATTGTAGATACCACAGAAATGCACCGAATTAACTGAATTACTTACCAGGTACATTCTATCACATGTGGTGGATGTGTAACTATGCAAGAAAATACTGGAGATTGATGCAGACATGGGTGGAACAAATGGTGGGAGAGCATATTCCATTTAAACCAGAATTATTTCTCTTGGGAATAATGACAGAAGATTATAGGAAAGGTATAGCATATTTAATAATATACAGTATGTATTGACAGCGACGAGAATGATATACACACAGTATTGGAAGAATGAAATCATACCACCAGAAAGAGAGACAATAAGGACAATAATGGCTTGTGCAGAATCGGATAGGCTAATCTCAGAATTGAAAAACCAGGGGGAATCAGAGTACTAGGAAACATAGAATGTGTTTTATCAGTGATTGCAAAAAAGAAGAGAAGGTCAGAACAGAAATAACCAGGATGAATAGAATTTAAAAGTAAATACTGTATCAATAATATGAACGTTAAGGATCCAGTAATATTTTTGCATGTATGGCAAATGTTGCGCCAAAGCAGTGGCACTGTGTTGTGTATGTATGTGTGTGTGTGTGTGTGTCTATATATATGTATGGGATTCCATGGTCTTCCTCCTTCTCACTTCACTTCCATGTGGGGTGAAGTCCTAGAGCAGGGGTTGCCAACCTTTTGGACCTCAGGGACGACCAAACTCATCATTTTAAATCCCGCAGACCAGAGACCCTGGGAAAATCCTAAAAAAGTCCGCAGGAAGATCACCCACCCCGTTTTCCTACCAATTGATCATTCTTTATTTGGGATTGCAGGATATCATCTACAGCTCCATTCTCAGGGGGAGAGAGAGAGACTTTTGACTTCATGCAAGGAAAGCAGCAGAAGCAGTGGAAATCTTTCTTTCTCTCCCTCAAAACTCTGCCAGAAATGAGTTTTTGCCGGCGCAGCCTCTTGGAGCAGGAGGCCTTGCAGGGTCCCAAAGACTCCTTTCTGGCAGAGTTTGTAGGGGGAGAAAGAAAGACTTTGGCTGCTTTCCTTGCATGCAGCTAAAAGCAAAAGAAGAAAGAAGCGGAAAGAAGCAGCCTGGTGGCCAGGCCAGGCATGTGGGGTGAGTGGGGCAAGATGCCCTCTCCGCCCTTTCCCCCTCCCCTCACTATCTCGTGTTGATCGTAATGCAAACAATGCAAGCCTCATGTTCCCGTGGGCCATGTGGGCAACGCAGCCTTGTGTTCCCGCACAGCCTGGATTAATTGCTTTGGGGGTGACATTTCTTTGCGGTCCACCAAAATTTTCTCACGGACCACCCGTGGTCCCTGGCCCACTGGCTGGAGACCACTGCCCTAGAGAACTTCCTTCACCCCACAAGGAAGTGAAGTGAAAAGGGGGAGGAATGTGAAGTCCCATGTGTGAATTCGGTGCCTTCTGCAGTATCTCCATCGACCAGCTCCTCCTCCCCTCTTCCCCCCCCCCCGTCTCTCTCCTAATCCTGACCTAATTTGTACTTTCTTTTTTTTTATTCTTGCAACAGCACACTTTGACGATGAGACATCTTCTCTTCATATCTGTTTACATTCTTCTGCATCTGTTTTTTTCCGTACCTCTTTTGCCCATTGCTACATCCCAGGTGCTTCTTCTATATACCTGATATTTCAACCTTAAAATAACGGTAAATTAGATACCGATCACATTTGCATACTGCTCCTTTTGTTCCACCAAAGGTTTTTTTTTCTTTTTTAAATTTCATAGACATTAAATCTAGGAAAAAACAGTGGGGTGGAATGGTGAGGTCTTTCATGGCATGGCTGCTTACCTCTTGTTCAGGCGTTGAGTCCATTATGTAAAATTGGCCTCAATGTTTCATTGCCCAGGTGAATAATTTCATGTTGGACTCTGTTTCTCGTGTCAGCTTTGGATTGTAATCCTTTGTAAAGATTGGACTTGTTCCTGTTCACTGGGCTCATGTCCTTAATTGTCCTGATTTGGTTGGTGGCTCCCCTGAGAGAACTTTGACCAATCTTCATGTTGTCTAGGTAGAATGTTTTCCAACCTTCAGAGTTCCTTTTGGCAGGTGAGCAGCTGTATAAAGTTTATTTAATCAGTACATTACTGCTGGCCTTTGTTGGACATATCGCAGGAGGAGAGACAATAGACAGGTTGGAAAAATGGATGGAGGGATAGATGACTAGCTAGAGAGATTAGATAGATAGATAGATAGATAGATAGATAGATAGATAGATAGATAGATAGATAGATAGATAGATGATAGCTGGATGGATGGATAGCTGGATGGATGGATGGACCAATGGAGCAGCTGACTGATGAACTGATTGACTTATTGATTACTCCTGGGGGGAAGAAAGAGAGAGAGAGAAAGATATCATACACATACATATTCATGCATATATTCATTCTTTCACTCATTTCAAATCGTTTGATTTTTTTTCCCCCGTCTTTTTATTTTATTTCAACTTTCAACGAAATCACCCTCCTTTGGGGTGACTTTCCCCCCTCCCTTTTAAAAATTCCCCTGGGAGAGGGGGAAGAGGGATCGCTCCGTCCTCCTGCCATGACCGAATTTACTAAAAGAGAGCAGTTGAACAAGAAATGATCCCTATCTTTATGTCCAAGGTGTGGATTTCAATTCCAGTTTGAAATTCTCCTTCGATATCTCTCTACCGGGCAAGAAAACTTCAAGGAAATCTCAAAATTCTCGCAAGGTAGGATATACATATAAAACCAATGAAATGCCAGTGGAAGCCGCTACAATATTTTGTGCTGGCTAAAGAATTCTGGGAGTTGAAGTCCACACATTGTCAAGGTTGAGAAACACTGGCTGAAGGGCAGGATTCTAATCCATGAAGGGCATAATGCAGAGGCCATCTTAAAAAACAAGCTATTGCTTAATTGCCTCTCTTTCTATCTGTCCTCTCCAGATTGAAGTCGTCCACAATTACCAAGAGAAAAGAAATTCCTTGCAGTACTACATCACAGAAAGTGAAGACAGTTTAGACATGTTGAAAAGGTGTGTTGGCTTTTCTATTTATCTCCTATCCATCAAGTTTGCTACTTAAATTCTTTGATCCAGACAAAAATCCACCAAGATGACCATGAGCGTGAAGGTTGAAGTCTTTTATGGTTTCTACCAAAAGCTGGATTCAGTTGCTCTTCTTGTTTTATCAATTAAACAGAATATTTGTAGCTCAGGGTTGAAACAAGAGATCTGTGGTGCTCTCTAGCTTGGTTGATTTCTTGGAGATGTTTCATTACCCAGAGTAGGTAATGCCATCTGTGTGAGACGAGAGGAGGAGGAGGAGGAGGAGGATATAACTGTGGGATCCTTAGTGTTCTCTGAGCTTAGTTGTCTTCTTGCAGAAGTTTCATGACCCAAACTAGGTAACATCATAAGTTCCTTAAATTAGCATTTAAAGAAAACAACTAAGCTCAGAGAGCACCAAGGACCCCTCTTCTTGCTTTGTTGTTGATTTGTGAAATAGTTGTACAGTCATCTGTTCCTGCTTTTTGGTTTGATTTCATTCTAGCCACGTCATACACGAACTGATACAAACAGAACGAGTGTACGTCGAGGAACTTTTCACAGTTTTGATGGTGAGTCTTTATTTATCTGATTATTTTTTTACACACATAAGGTCGCACAACTCTAGGGCAATTTCTCAACTGTATTGCTCCATTAAATGTATCTAGTGTTCCTATCCTACTTCTGTGCCTGTCATCCAAGAAGCTTCTTCAGTTGAAAAACTGATCTGAAGAACTTGAATAATTTCAACTGAAGAAGCTTCTTGGATGAGAAGCAAAACATCTTCAAGGAAAAACAAAATCCAGTTGTCTTTTGAAAAACCACCTTTGGGACAACCATGCCCTGGATGACTGAGAATCTTCATAGACATTTGGCCACCATATAATTCTTTTTTTTTTTTTTTTTTCATCTTAAATCACTTTGGGAACAGATTTGAAGTATCGAATTTGATGGCATCCCCATCTTCATCCATTGGTTGAAAGGTTGCATTTGAAGTGGGCAAATGTGTAGTTGACAGTAGATGTTTAATTGTTGGACAGTCAAGGCTGATAGAAGAAGAAACCAGAACCTCTGGTTCAATGTATGGATTTGAGAAGGTTGGGCTTTCACAGAACAAGATAGCTGAAGAACAAGCTGGCTGGCATGGCCTCACAGTCTAGCTAGCCAGACTTCGTCTTTTAAAGTAAAAGTAGAGATTCCCCTTCCCATGCTTTTGAGCTGCTAGGTTGGCATGAAGCTGAGACAAGTAACGGGAGCTCACTCCATTATGCGGCACTCGGGATTCAAACCGCCAAACTGCCAACCATTCTGATCAACAAGCTCAGTGTCTTAGCCACTGAGCCACCGCATCCCTTTTGTCTCTTAGCAAATCAAAATAATCCTGAAGATCTCCCCAAGCAGTTGAACATTATATTCTCCTCGAATTTAATTACTGAAGGGTCCTTGCTGCTCTCTGAGCTTGCTTTCATTACCCAAACTAGATAACATCAGCCCTGATGATGTTATTAGTTTGGATAATGAAACTTCTGCAAAAAAAACCACCCTTTATTTAATCTACTTTTCCAAAGAGGACTTGACTTTGGCTTACCCAAGTCAAGATGATCTTGATTGCCAAGTGCTGGAAACTATCAAGCAAGAGACCAGGAATTTTAGGGAGATGCGAAGTCTTGGCTGCAGTTCAAAAGAGAGGCAGTACAAATATTTGCCACAGGAGTGGAACAGTCTGAATTATGTGCCAGTGTTTGAGCAAGCCAGCTGTCAACTTGGACTTCTCTTAGTGTATTTGACACAGCCAAGGAAAATTAGATCTCTTGGAATGGTTCACGGGCTCTTAGGAAAGTACTTTTGGATTTTTTTTTTTTTAAAAAGGGATTGTTAAATGCCACAAAACCAGATATCCCAGCACTGAAGAAGGTTGTGTGTCTAATGCTGCTTTTTGGCTCAGAGTACTCAATAGTAAGGTTGCCTAATGCTAAATTGGGTGATGCTGTTGGCAGGGGTACCGAGCTGAGATGGACAACCCTACCATGGCCTTCCTCTTACCTCCCCTTTTGAGAAGCTGCAAAGATGTTCTCTTTGGAAACATGCCTGAGATCTATGACTTCCACAACAAGTAAGCTGGCACGCTCTTCAAGTTTTCCCTTTGCCTTCGCCATCACTTCAGGAAGTTGATCTCTTCTCCACCCTTCTTTTCCCTTTTGTGCAGCATCTTCCTCCATCATCTGGAGAGCTGCCTTGAAGCTCCAGAGAGAGTTGGGTGCTGCTTCTTGGAAAAGGTTTGTAAGCACCTTTTTCAAACAGATTGTGGGGTCCCCTTATGCCAAGGCTGGAAATCCACTAGATTCAGAAAAGTCCAGGGACACCACTGACATTTCTCCATTTTTGCTAATTCTAAAATCTCCCTTGCCGTCTTTGAACGTAGATGTTGATTTTTGTCTTCATATATTTTTTTTGTTCCCTTCTGCAGCGGGAGGATTTTCAGATGTACGAGAAGTACTGTCAGAATAAACCACAGTCAGAATCTCTCTGGAGGCAGCACGCCGAGAGTCTCTTTTTCCAGGTATTGTGTCTTTCTACAACGAGTACAATAAATGGAATACCTTTTGAGACTTTCCGTGGTTTTCCATCTGCTGAGAATGTGGGTAGAATTATAACTGAGTTTTGAGAGGCATGTTTTTTATTTTAGGGGCTCCCCTAAGACATTCTGAAAAGCGAAAGACAAATTCTTCAAAAGTTTGCATACACATCTGAACCATTAAGTTGCAAGGCATTTCTTTGTTGTGTGTGTGTGAGACAGAGGCAGAGACAGACAGAAAGAGACAGAGAGAGATACAGAGACAGACAGAGTGAGAGACGAGAGACAATGAAAGATAGAGAGAGAGACACAGAGAGAGAGAGAGAGAGAGAGACAGACAGACAGAGACAGAGAAGGGTTGAAAACCCTAATCTGCGGATTTAGAAGTTGAATGTTTCAAATATATATATGGAGGGGGGGCGGGAAATGGACATATGTTGTTGTTCCTGCCCTGGCTATGTTTCGGGATGGGGGAGTCAAAGCATTAGAGCCCTATTAATTGAGAAATTTGGGGATCTGCCTCCACCCATTTGGTGGATATCCAAATTAAAAGAAATGGATGTCCATGTTCCAAATGGAAAATAAGTTGCGTTTCTTCTACAGGAGTGCCAGAAGAAGCTAGAACACAAGCTCAGTCTGGATTCATATTTGCTCAAACCAGTACAGAGGCTAACCAAGTACCAGCTGCTTCTCAAGGTATGGGGGCTCTTGGCTGAGATCTGTAAAAGGGGCTCTGGATCCACGTTGAACTGGAGGATTCTGGAATCTACTAGAAATTCCCTTGAGGAACAGCTAGGGAGAATATTTTTCAGAATTATGTCTTTGGAGGAAAAAAAATTAATCAACTCTATTTTTGTTCTTGTTTTTTTGTTTTATTTGCAGGAGCTGCTGAAGTATAGCACGAGCTGCGAAGGTGTGCAGGAATTGCAAGAAGCTTTAGTTGCCATGCTGGATTTGGTCAAGTCCGTCAACGACTCCATGCATCAGATTTCCATCACTGGCTATGATGTAAGATGTTCTCCATGGAGAGGGCTTGCTAGATCAATTCAATAGGAGCGGGATCTCCAGATAGCTTCAGTCTTCCGACTCAATAAATTTAAGGAGATGCAGCACAAAAGGAAATAGAAGTAGAAAGAAAATTCAATGAATTTTACAGCATATATCTCTGTATAGCTATCTGTCTATTTACCTATCTCTCCAACTATCATACCTATCTATCTATCTATCTATCTATCTATCTATCTATCTATCTATCATCTATCTATCTATCTATCTATCTATCTATCTATCTATCTATCTATCATCTATCCACTGTCATCCATCCATCCATATCTGTCTGTCTATATTTTTCTGTCTGTCTGTCTCTCTCTCTCTCTCTCCACACACACATACAGAAGGAGAGAGAGAATATAAAGCATAGAACACAAAACATAGAATCATAGAGCTGAAAGGGTCCTTGGAGGTCTTCTAGTCCAACTCCCTACTCAAGCAGGAGACCCTATACCACTCTGGACAAATGGCTGTCCAGTGTCTTCTTGAAAGGCTCCAATGACGAAGCACCCAGAAGTATATAAATACATATTTAAAAGTTTTAAAGAGAACCTAACAACTAACCCAAATTAATACAGAATAAAGAAAACACACAGAGAGAGAGCAGAAAAGATAAACAGCAAAAGTGCCAAACAAACAATGAAAGAAACAACAGAAACTTGTAATCCAAGAAGAACTGAATTGCTTTATGCGATCTGCAACTGTTCCAAAGGTGTTTTTTCAAGAGGCGATGGGACTTTCTGTTTTTTTTTTTCTTTGAAGACATTTCACTTCTCATCCCAGAAGCTTCTTCAGCTTTGACTGGATGGTGGAGAATGGAAGGATTTATACTCCTTGCAGACAGCTTGGTCATTTGCATCCTTTTAAGAGTTGTTGAGGCCACTTGGTGGTTTCTCTGTGTGAAATAGGCCATCTAGGTCCAAATCGAACAGGCCTTTCTCAACAGAGGGGGAGGAATACAACATCATCTATCTCCAGTCTACAACATAGTCCTTTCAGCAGCTCCAAGAAGGCTCTACGCCCATTTGCACTACTCTGAGGTGACTCTGAGGACACAAATAAACCTCCAAGTGGCCTCAACGATGTGCTAAAAAACACAAATGACAACTGTCTACAAGGAGTATCAATCCTTCCGTTCCCCACCATCCAGTCAGAGCTGAAGGGAAGCAAAATGTCTTCAAAGAAAAAAAAAACAAAGTCCAATTGCCTCTTGGAAAAAAAAAACACATTTGGGACAACAATGACCTGGATGACTGAGAATCCCCACAGATATTCTGCAAACAGTTCCTTTATCTTCTTAATACCTTGTGCTCGGGGTCTGTTTTCTGCAAACGAGGCATCTCAGAGAGAAGCCCAGCCTTGGAAAGCAAGTGCCGGGTATAAACCTTTCTCCTTTCTTCCAGGGAGACCTTGGTGAGCTTGGCAAAGTCTTGATGCAGGGGTCCTTCAGCGTGTGGGTGGGCCACCGGAAGGGCCCAACGAAGATGAAGGACCTGGCTCGCTTCAAGCCCATGCAAAGGCACCTGTTCCTCTACGAGAAAGCCCTGGTCTTCTGCAAGAAAAGAGAAGAACACTGTGACAGCTATGACAAGAGGTCATCCTACAGCTTCAAGCACTTTTTGAAAGTAAGGAAACACCGAAAGCTCTGATACGAGTGGCTTCTGGCATGCTGGTTGTATTTTCAGCGGTAGGATAGGCAACATCAACTCCAGAGTGGAGATTTTAGATTTAAAAAAGACATGTAGCAATAGCAATCGCACTTATATACCACTTCACAGTGCTTTCCAGCCCTCTCTAAGCAGTTTACAGAATCAGCCTCTTGCCCCCAACAATTTGGGTCCTCATTTTACTGACCTCGGAAGGATGGAAAGCTGAGTCAACCTTGAGCCTGGTGAGATTCGAATTGCCAAATTGCAGGCAGCCGGCAGTCAGCAGAAGTCCCCTGCAGGACCACACTCTAAGCACTGCGCCACCAGGGCTCGTGCAAATCCCACTGTGTTCCATAACAATGGAGAACTCCATTCTACAACAAACTGGACATGGAAGATGTCCCTCAGGAGGGGAATGGGGAAATTCACCAAAGCCAACTCACCATGGGACAATGCGCTGCAGGGCAATTGTAACAATTCAATGTCATTATTTAAAATAAATTAAAAATGTATTTCTATTGTCATACACATTTCATTCTGTCCTCCTTGTTGCATCCTTTAAGGCAGGGGTGTCCAACCTTGGCAACTTTAAGACTTGTGGACGTCCACAAGTCTTAAAATTGCCAAGGTTGGACACCCCTGCTTTAAGGAGTCTATTCCATTTCTTTGATGTTAGTATAACTGTTGTCCTGCAGTGCGTTGTCCCATGGTCAGTTGGCCATAGCAAGTTAACGATGGTGAGTTGGCTGTAATGCATTATCATAAACCCTTCTGGAGAACTATTGTGAACCAGATGAAAGTGCTTCTCCCATGCAGAATGCTCTCTGCCTTCCCCTGTCCTCTTTCTGCAGTCCTGAGGACTAGAATCTTGCCTACTTTTCTCAGGGCTGGCTTGCTAAGTGTACCTCCTACAGGTAATCATTGAACTTACAGAATTGGGACCAGATTTTCTATTGCTAGGGAGGATGTTGTTAAGTGACTCCCATGTGATTTTACGATCTTTAACAACTCGATGCCATTATTGAATGAATCACATGGTCCTTGTTTTTCCTGCTTGATCTGTCAATGAAAACCTGAAAGTTCTTTCTTGGAAAGGGGATAGAATTGGCATTTTTATCCCGCCTGGCTGCTTTTTGCATCTGGACACGGAGTCCATAGCTCTGCTAGTTGCTCATCCAGCTGAGGATCTGATTTGTTTATCCAGCCATGCCTGGAAAGCTCATTTGCAGAGACAACGTTGCGATTGGCCAAGGCTGTCCTGAGATCATCTATCACAGTGGCTGAAAGCAATGTCCAAAGCAGAGGAGAAAGAGACAATAGACTGTCTCCCAGATGGTCCCATTTGTTTAATGCCTCCTGCCCATGTTGTTTTGTGCATGCAGGCGGTACAAGATGTCATCCGGAAGCATGAGAGAAGCTCTGAACATTGCCATTCGTATTTACAGGGAGCCTTGTTTATCTGAATCGACATTCGAGGGTTGGGGTGCAATGAAGCAGCTCTGAAATGCAGGCTGGAGGGCCATGTTTGCATGACATGACTCATCAGCCATCTTCTGTCCTTGGCCAATGACTCAGCCTCATTGGCAGCCTGCAATCTGGAATAACTAGGCCAGTCAGGGCGACTTTTCAATCTTCCCAGTTTTGCCTTGCTTAGAAAGAAGAAAGGGGAAGGAGGAGGAGGAGGAGGAGGAGGAGGAGGAGGAGAAGGAAGAAGAAGGAAAAAGAAGGAAGAAAGGAGGAGGAGAAGGAAGAAGAAGAAGAAGGGGAGAAGAAGGAGAGGGAGAAAGAAGAAGAAGAAGAAGAAGAAGGAGAAGGAGAAGGAGAAGGAGAAGGAGAAGGAGAAGGAGAAGGAGAGGGAGAGGGAGAGGGAGAGGGAGAAGAAGAAGAAGAAGAAGAAGAAGAAGAAGAAGAAGAAGAAGAAGAAGAAGAAGAAGAAGAAGAAGAAGAAGAAGAAGAAGAAGAAGAAGAAGAAGAAGAAGAAGAAGAAGAAGAAGTAGTAGTAGTAGTAGTTACTATAAGGAAGACTTGAAAGGGAGAGTCAGTAGTCACTTGGAAAGGTCACACAGGAAGGTGATGACCAGCTAAAGTTGTTTGTTTAAGTTCTGCATGTGAATCTCTTCTTTCTTTTAGATGAATGCTGTTGGAATCACAGAAAATGTGAAGGGAGACCCTCGCAAGTTTGAGATCTGGTACAGCGGCCGAGAAGAAGTCTACGTTGTGCAGGTAGGTTTCCTGGAACATCTGGAATGTTCACATTGAGGGACAAGAACCAGACATTTCTGAAATTGAAACCCAAATTTCACCTCTTGGAGGGGAACCAGCAAGTTCTTGGCCCTCCGTAGGATGAACAGCCCTCAAATAAAGCTGGCATGATATGAAACTTTGCTAATTAAGTTCTATAAAATTGAATGAGCTTTTGTCGCCATTTGCCTAATCGTGACCATTTCCTTGATGTGCTTTTGACCTGGCTGAGTGATGCACACATCCAGCACTGATGATGTTACTTACCTGGTAACATCTTCAAGAAAACAACCAAGTTCAGAGAGCACTAAGGACCCCTCCATTCAACCCTGAACCGTAAATATTCTCGCCTATCGATACACACCACTCCCGAGAGGAAAATAAATTCAGGTCCTTTGAATGTTTCTACCAGATTCTAAAGAGGAATTTTGATTTTAAAATCTTACCATCTTCTGTTAGGCACAAACCTTTGATCTGAAGATGACCTGGCTAAATGAAATCCGAAAGGTTTTGTTCAAGCAGCAACAGCTTATCAAAGGTAAGCTATCCTAGTTTAGAAAGTCCTCAAGACCTGGATTATTTTGGCTCTAGAGTCTGAACTGGGAAATGCGTGTCCATTTTTGGAAAGCTAAAAAGAAGATATCCTTAATGGTGGGGGCCTTTTGTAAAGTTTTTTTTTATTTTCTGGACCAAACCAAAAGATCTAATCCTGAATTGTCTTCCCAGATCTGGATACTGACAAATTTCCCCATTTCTAACCATGAGAACATTTGGTAAACAAAAGATATGGAACTAACACAATGTTGAATCGTGTTCACAGATGAGAAGCAAGTGTCACCTTTGTGTACTGATACAATTCAACTTTCTCCTCCATTGAGTGATGGGTAAGTCATGGAAAAAGAAAACACCCAAGCAATCTTCAGATAATTTATTTGTTTTTTTTGATAAATCACTACCGTTGAATTTCTATATCATTCTGACTTTTGGAAAAAAAATTCCCAACCTGTAAAGTCATTATTTACATATGCCAACAATTTCAGTGCAATGAAATCTTTATCAGGCTTCAGTTTAATGGACACAGCGTGGAACAAACCAATATTCCATGCTAATTACTATTATTGGCCTAAGGACATGATTATCTAAATGACAGACTAGCAGGGCGACTTCCTTCCATAAATGATGCAAATGGCATCGTTTGTTCCATTTGCATAATGAAGTCCTTATGCAAATGCCCTAAATTGCTCAGAAGGAAATACACTTCCATTCAGTGAATATTTGGGATTAAAGGATGCTTTCCCCTTCCTGCACTGCCCTTCCAAAAAGAAATTTCAATATATATGCATTTTTGCCTGGAAAATTTCATAATGGGCACATTTTGCCTCTCAATTTTTTTCAAAAAAATTGATCCAGTTTTCAAATGGAATCCTGGATCTCAAAATCTGAGAAAAACCTGCAACCCAGAGCTAATTGTGTTGTGGTCCATTTTGACCCAGGAAACATTGATTAAGTCTGCTCTGTAAAAGATGCCAAACCAAGTTTTTAACCTTGTTCCTTCTGAACTCCTGAATGGACTTTGTGTTGTTATTTGTCGTTTAATGACCCCATAATCCCTTGTGGGATGGAGTCGGGGCAACTGAATGGATCTGAGTGTTTACTGGCCAGATGCCCTTCCTGTCACCAGTGTGGAGTTTTGTTCAGTAGATATATTCTCATTGTGCCCAGAGAGAGAAATATCAGCCTCTACCTAGAATCGAACTCACAGCCTCCTGAATGTGAGGTGAGAGTTCCACCTCTAGGTCACCGCATCACTCCTGAATGGACTTTGTGTGCTTCCAGGAAAAAGTCCAGAGCTTCTCTAAGCTCAGAGGAGAATGATTCTGAACGTACCAGCCCCGTAGTGGTGGAGAACTTAGCTGCCTCTTCCCAGAGCAAGCCTAGCAAACGTATGTATCTCTGTAGATTCTTTTTTTCCCTTCTTTCTTTCTTTCTTTCTTTCTTTCTTTCTTTCTTTCTTTCTTTCTTTTTTTTGACTGATCATCTTCGGGAATTTGGTGGTACTTTGGTTTGAGGAGGATGTCAACAACAGGAGGTACAATGCACATTTTGGGGTGGGGTGTAGCATTTTTTGGAGGACTTGTGAAGCTGAAGGAGCAATGAGGCGTCTAGGACAGAAGTCTTCAAACTTAACAACTTTAATATTTGTGGACTTCAACTTGCCAGAATTCCTCAGACGGCCATGCTGCCTGGGGAATTTTGGGAAGTTGAAGTCTAGAAGTCTTCAAGTTGCCAAGTTTGGAGACTCTTTTTTTCTGGGGCATTGTGTTTCTGGGGTGTCTGCTATAACTTCTGGTTGCAGAGATTGTCAGAGACAAAGGAGAACTCTTTTGTAGCGTTCTATAAAAGCAAGCTTTAGTGAGCAGAGAAAACAGATAATAAATATCTAAGAATCTTTCCAGTGACCTTCCTGTCTTCCCGTGGATCTAAATTGGAATCTGTGTTTTCCTAATCCTTTTATCACATGTAGAGGCAAGCAATAAGGAAAAATGGAGAAAAGTACAATATGGAGGTTGCAAACCAAATGGAAGGAAGAAATGGCCCATCTGTTAAGGATTCAGGGGTGGAACTTGTTTCCCTTTTCTGGAAAGAAATTCTAAAATTGAGGTGGCACCATTAAAAAATCCCTCCTCCAACCATATTTCTTTTGGCTGATAATATTTAAAGCTGGAGATCTTAAAGTTGATCCCAGGAGTAAAGTCATGGAAAGGGATGACCCTTTCCGTAGCTTGACATCTTAAAACAAGGATTATTCCTTCTCTTCTCATGCAGCTTGGACGGGCATGTCCCATTCATTAGAAATCTGTGAAGGTCTTGAAGAGTGGTCCAGTCACCATTACTTCTCAACCTGCTCTGACACTGAAGAAGAAGATGACAATCAACTGGTTAGTGGGCACATTGGGTTGAATACACATTGGGAATTGTAGCCCAACGTAACTTCAAAGCAATAGGTTGAGGAAGGTTATCCTAAACCAGAGCTAGGCAAAACTTGGGATGTTTCACATGGAATGTTAACATGGAATGATCCAACTTGGAAAAGCGTTGTTCTGAAGGTCACAGGGATGATGGGGCCTTCTGTACCATGGCTGGATGGGTTTTGGATCACTCCGAAGAGCCAATTTTGAAGTTAAAATGGTACATTTTAAGGTGGAGGGTTATATTTCTGGTCTAAATCACATATTCATTGTTCGTGCTTTAGTCTCCAGGAAAATATAAAGCCTTAGCAGATTGCAAGAAGAGAGACTCAGATGAAGTTCTGGTGAAGAATGGGGATGTCATTCAGCTCTTGCATGAAGATGGAAAGGGTCAGTGGTAGGTGCTCCAGAAGTCGAAATTCTGGTCTACAAAAAGTAGGCAAGAAGAAGGGTGAGAGTGTTCTACAGCTTTACAAAGAGTTTTTTCTGGCTTGTTTCATCTTCACCATCTCCTCCCTTCCTTTATCTGAAAGGTTGGTCAAAAACCTCAACCGAAGTAAGGAAGGCTGGGTGCCCTCCAACAGCCTGCAGATAATCCTTGGGGACTGTAGGTTTCGGAGCACCGGAGTCACAGGTATTCCTGTGAGGACAAGTGACTTGCTCACCTGAACTGTTTTTGGCATTAGCATGCGCAGGAGTTTGTAGGCCTGGGCACTGCTTTGCTTGCTTGCTTAGAAGAAGCCTGACTTTTGCTCAAATATAGCAGAGGATGTGGAGAGATTAATAATCTAATATGTTTCAGGAAGTTATATTTAGCAATAGTATTAGGCACTCTTTCTTCACTTTTCTCCTCTTTGCTCTTCTCTTCCTCTTCCTCCTCTTTCTCTCCCTTCCATTCTTTTCCTTCTCCTTCTTGTCTCCCTTCAATTCTTCTCCTCCTCATCTCCCTTTCATCCATCCTTCTCCTTCACTTTCTTTCTTGTCTCCTTTCAACTTTTCTCCTTCTCATCTCCCTTCCATCCTTCTCTTTCTCTTCTTGTCTCCCATCAATTTTTCTCATCTCCCTTTCATCCTTCTCATTTCCCTTCTTTCCTTCTCATCTCCCTTTCATCCTTCTCCCTTCTATCCTTCTCATCTCCCATCCTTCTTCTTCTTGTCTCCCATCCAATCTTCTCATCTCCCTTCTTTCTCCTTCTCCTTCATCTCCCTCTTAATATACTTCAAGAAATTAGCATTTAGCAATAGTATTAAACACTTACATACCTTCCACTCTCCCTGCTCTTTCTTCCTTGTCCTCCTCCTTCTCTTATGATTTTATTTGGAGGACAACAGCTGAACTGATCAAGACTTGAAAAAGAAACCTACTTGAATGAGAGGACATAATGTCCAGCCCAAGCAAGCCATATCTATGACTTGCCGTTGGGTATAGCAGATGTGCCTATGAGAATTGCTATCTTTTGCCAAATCTGGATGCATGAATTATGTTTTGGTCTGTAAGTTATGAGAATTAGAAGCATGCTTGCTTGTTCAGACTGGGAATGAAGATGGTTTGCTAAGATCCTGTGGCAAGAAGCTGAACCTGCATTTTTTAAATTAAAAAAAAGAGGGGAATATATTGTATTTTATCATCTCCATTGTTGTCATGGCCATAAACATCTCTGAAGGGGCTATCAGGTTTGACAAGAGAATCATAAGAATCATGGCTGATAGAAACCAAATCTTGGATGTTACGGAAAGAGACTAACTCTATTACTCTGTGGGATAACTCCAGTGACATCCATCATTCATTGCTCAAAATATTTTAAATCATTTCTACATCTTTAAGAGCATTTCTTTCATGTATTCAGTTTTTCACAGTGTCCCAATCATTTACAACTCTCAATGGTGCACAAAACCATTTATTTGCTTCCATGTTAGGTATTGTAAGATTGTTATATTCCTTCTTCATTGATATGGAAAAAAAATTTCCCCTTTGCTTCTGGAAAAATAAACAATAAATCTCACCAATAAGATAATCCTTTTATAATTCTCCTAACTAGGGGATTTTTGATGTTTACACATTTTAAAGTTGCCAATGCTGAGAGACAGTGTCCTAAAAAGCACCTGGTTTTGCCAAATCTTGCCAGACCATCTTCTGTTTCCTCACCAAAAATGTTTGATTAAACTACTGATGGGGACTAGATTGTGCAAGACTTGGGGTTCACCTTGTCCATTCTTGATACGAAGCACCTCAAATGGAAGACCTCTAAGGAAGCATCAGTGGGAGGAAACTTCCTTTGAGAATGGTTGATGGCATGACCTTTCTCATCAGGGTTCAGGGTAAGAAGGTTAACAAGCCATGGTCTAATCTGGTCTTCTGGTAACTTCCTTAGTATCATCCAAAATGATCTCCTTTGAAACATCTCCAAATGAGACCAATTATGAATCCACCTGGATGAAGAACCCATCAGAAATGTCCCCAAGGTGCTTTTTCCAAAGGCAACAGGACTTTCTGGGTTGGTTGGTTTGTTTGAAGACATTTCGCTTCTCATCCAGAACTGGAGAAGTTTCTTGGGTGAGAAGCAAACATCTTCAAGAAAACAAACAAACCAGGACATCCAGTTGTCCCTTGAAAAAGCACCTTTGGAACAACCATAACCTGGAGGACTGAATTTCTCCCAAGACAACTCATCAGAAACTGACTTTTCAGAACTGACAAAGTCCAATTAGAGATTAACTCCTTACAATTACAAGAGCTCAGGTCATTTAATGCTTGCTGGCCCATGAGCTGCTAAGAAATGTCTTAGAGAACACATCGCTTTGTCTCTGAAATTGCCAGCCATAGTCGCTGGCAAAATGTCAGGATACCACATCATTAGACCATGGCTGATTAGCCCAGAAGCTAATCACGGTTTGATTGACACTGACCATGAAAGCCTGCACCAGTAGAAATCCAGCTTTTTTTCATTTACACTGGAGTTGGGATGCAGGAGAGACCTGAATTCCAACTTTTTGCAGGCTTGCTGTGCAGGTAGTGGGGTGGGATGGGGAATTGGGGAAGTGGAGAGGGAGGGTGTCATTGTTCCAAAAATTGATCTGTAGCCTTGCCAAGCGTTCAGTTGCACTTCCTATGCACTTTAAAGATTTTTCTGTTAGGAGCTTGTGTGCAAATAGCCTTAATTTAGGTCTTGTCTTGTTGTCTGCTAAGGTAGCTTTAAACAACCACACTTGTGTTTATGATTCATTCATCCCTTAGTTAGGAATTTCAGGAGAAGCCATGCACTCTAGGATCCGTGCCTTCTGATGTTTAATGTTGCTCTCCGTTGCTTTTTAGACGCTGCCCAGGATAGGCTGAGGAAGTTAAGCTCCCCCTGAATTTAATGAATTAAGGCCCAGCCCTTTGTGAATTCTCCATTGGAGACCCTGGAATGGTAACAAGGGACAGAGTGGCCAATTAGAACTTATTCGGTCATCTATCATGCTAATTAAAGGACAGCCCTTGGCTGTTCTGGTCTGGGCTCAGAAGCTAAGTAGGATCGAGCCTGGTTAATCCTTGGATGGGAGAACATCAAGGGGCTAGGCTAGAGGGGAAGTTGGAAAACCTTCCAGAAGAAGATGATGGCAATGTTGTTGAGGAAACTCTATGGACCTGAAAGCATCACAAGTTGATCTCAACTTGAAAGAAGCGTTACTTTTTCTATCATCAAAACATCACATCCTCACCAAGTGGGGCCATGACTGGGAGCCATTCTTTCCTCTTCTTTTTCATTTTCCTTCCTTCCCTTACTTCTGGGGAACCTCCATTGTTTTTGACTCAAGGATGGGACCTCATCTTCCTCTCCATAGCATTCCTTTGAGAAGGCATTGATTTGACGGTTCCGTGGCTTTGGGGCAGGTTGAAGGATGAGGTTCTGGATTTTTTTCCAACCACCCTTTGCTGGGATTGGCTGATCTTGACTAAGATCTTGTGGGGTCTCAAGGAAGCCAACTTCAGTAGGTTTTGCAGGAACTTGGAGGTCAGTAAAATGCCCTTCTGTTTTTGCTATCGAGAGTCTAAAGAACTTGGCATCCATGGGTTGTGTCTCAAGACTTGGTCATTTGGCAGTTCCAGATTGTAGACATTTCACTGTGGATTCTGTGGCCAAGGGTCTAGCAAAGTTTGCACGGGGATTTTTAAGGGGTTGGGGGGAACATATGTGCCATAACTAAATCCAGGATCCCATTTGCACTCTATGTATTACGAATGTCCTTGTTGGTAGTAAAACTATAAGCTTTGGCTCTTTAAGAGCCCACTTGTACTTAGGCAAGAATTGAAGGCTTTTTAAAAGGGACTTTCCATCATTTATTTTTGGGTGCACCTTCAGGATTTTTACATTTTTCTTTGTAGGCTCAGGTAATTCGGTGTCTACAGACAAACGGTTACAAATTTAACCTCCCAAAGCATTTCTAATCACAGGGTAACTATTGTGACAGGCTACTCATAACCACTCAGGGCAGTGAACGGTGTGTGTAAAGGCAAAAAAAAAAATTACTGTCAATGTAAGTTGTCATAGATCTGTTTTCTTTGATGTGTCACATCCAATTTTGGGACAGGGGTAGATTATTTTGTTTCAAAAGTCCAGATTCAACTGGACCTCTGAAAATGTTGCTGTATTTCTCTTAATCTCCATTTATACGTACGTTCCTAGTCTGCTGAAGATCACACTGTTGCTGCACCAACAAGCCATTTTCACACTCTTCCCCTTGTACATGAAACATCATTGAAATCACGGTAGTACACTTTTAAAATGAGGATACGTTCATTAAAGTGGGATGGCCTGGGGAACCCAAACAAAGGTCATTTTTAAAAGTGTTCATCCTCATATGTACAGCACAGTTTGGTCTTTTTAACTTTTGTCTACCAGGTTCTAAACTGTACATGCTTTGGTTTACCTACGTAGCAAGTCTGAATCTAATGTTTTAGGCTGCGCTCAGAGATCTACTGCGTATAGAATTGCACTTCTAAACTCCAAAAACTTTGCACAAACCTTCAAGGGCCTGTTAAAAATAGGCTGGTGTTAAAATGTCAATGCAACCCTGAGCTGTGGAATATATGCCTTCCCTGTCCCAATTATTTAACGGATTCTGTAAATGCCATTGTAAGAATGAGCTGACTCTATATTTAAAAAAAAGAACTATGAACCTTGTTAAATAAAGAAATATACCTGAAGACTTTTTGTTTGGTGCCGAGAGTTTTGTGTCTGCTTCCTGGATTCAGAAGAAAGATGTGTCTTTCTTTTCATGTTGCAGTTCATTTGCTGGTTTTATTGTGGTTCATCACAAAGCATTTGCTCTGTGAGTTAATTTGGCGTTGTAAATGCATATGCCTGTTAATTTTGCCATGTGCTTTTCAATACTGTATTTAGCTCTGAATGAAACTCGTTGTTGTTGTTTGTGAAACTCGTTGTTGTTGTTGTTGTTTTAAAAAAGGGTAGGGAACTTAGGAAAATCCACCCAGCCTTGCTTCTTGAAGAGTGGTCCAGTCACCATTACTTCTCAACCTGCTCTGACACTGAAGAAGAAGATGGCAATCAACTGGTCAGTGGGCACGTTGGGTGGAATACACATTGGGAATTGAAGCCCAACGTAACTTCAAAGCATAGATAGAGAGAAAGAGAGACAGGTAGAACTTCTTCAAAGTTAGTGATCCAAATTAAGTACGCATTGGCTACTTCACCTTTTGAAAATGATGCCGTACTTTTCTTTTCTTAATCTCCATTTCTACACTCTTTCCCAGTTGCTGAAGATCACACTGTTGTTGCTGCTGGAATTCCTTGCAAGAATTCCCATTCAAGCCATTTTTATTCCCCTTCCCTTTGTGTTTGAAACACCAATGAAATCACGGTACTCCATTTTTTAAATGAGGATAATAAGTTCATTGCGGTGGGAAGCCCTGGATAACCAAAATTAATCCACTGGGCTGTTATGCCATGAATTTTCTTTGCTCTTACAACTAGTATTTCCCTAATAATTTTTTTTTTCTCTTTCTGGTAGACAGGATTCCAGCACTGAGCAAAGGGCCAGACAATAGATCTCCAAGATCCTTTTCAATTCTTTTATACAATTGTTCTATGATTTTAATTCCCTCAATCTATCTCTGGGAAGCAATTACAGTGTCAGGATTCTGGCACTTAACCCCAATTAAATCATGAGTCTTGAGCCAAACTTCCAAAACTTCAAAAGGATTTATTGGGCGTTAAAAGATCTGGCATTGCCTGGGTGTAGCTGATTCTGAGGCACATCATTCATTGTCACCCTTGACCCTGGTATTCCCCACCCCCTGGGTGTATTGTAATTCATATTCTCCAATGGGACACATTCATAGCCCAGAGTCATCACTCATGCTCTCCAGTTAGAATTTTGCATGGCAGAAACTTTGGTCACCTAGTTACTATCTTTGAAAATCTACGTATGGAATGCACTTTTGGTTTCCAAGCTGCCACACTGCTCCCCCCTACCTTTCTGTTGGCAATTCTAAAAGACCATAAAAATATTTTATGAGTTGACATACAGTTGTGTGTGGATACCCTGCTCCATAATTGTATGGTTCTTGAGAAAGGAAGAGGCACACTATTTGGATTTTGGATACATTCATTTATGTAGTTTGGTGGTCTCTCTTATCCACTTAACGTATCTGGAAATGCGGGTGTAGATTCCATATTTATCCTTCTTGGCACATTGCTCCCCCCAACTGGTGATCCCTGTCAGAAACCACACGTGTTCGATGTCCGTGGTATATGGACCCCCGCTGTCCCCTTGGCAAGTATCCTTGGCGCCATCGGGGTGACCCGCACAGAACATATTTGCCAAGATGGGATAACTGCTACTCCTCAAACAGGTTGGTCGGTCAATGAACCGGATTTGCAGGACCTGAAGGATGCTAGCCTGCCGGCCTTGGTAAGCCAGTTTCCCCCATCCGCTCACGGTGCCTAGTCCGAACTTAAGGAGACTGTTGGTGAACTCTTTGTCACCAATGCAAATGGGGATGACATAGTGGTTGAACTCCAGAGGGTTGTCCAACTCAAGGAGGGCGATGTCGTTGTGGTACTTGTTGGTGGTGTTGTATGTAGGGTGAGGGATTGCTCTTACCACATTGCGGTACTGTTCAGTGTTGTCCACAATGTAGACATTGTGTTCACCTGGAGGAGGAAGAAGGAGAAAGAGGAAGGAGGGAGAGGGAGGAGGAGAAGGAAGAAGAAGAAGAAGAAGAAGAAGAAGAAGAAGAAGAAGAAGAAGAAGAAGAAGAAGAAGAAGAAGAAGAAGAAGAAGAGGAGGAGGAGGAGGAGGAGGAGGAGGAGGAGGAGGAGGAGGAGGAGGAGGAGGAGGAGGAGGAGGAGGAGGAGGAGGAGGAGGAAAAAACTTCATTAAAGCAGGAAAGGCAAATCTCTTAACATGCTAGATGCTAAAAGCTAAATAATATGACCAGGAACTTGAGGGGAATTCTGTGTTATTACCCCAAAATGCTTGAAAGAGATGGTTTTTTTCCTCACATTTGTTGATGTTTAACTATGCCTACCACTTCTGTCTGTCTCTTTCTCCACCGTGGCTTCTTGGATTTTGTCATAAACCAAGTCCATGCGACACTATACATTTACTTAAATATATAGCCAAGAAAAGGGCATTGCAACGCAAAAGGTAGCTGATGGATTACCTGCTACAATCCTTTGGGGCTGAAACTCAAGGCAATGAGCTGCTGTGACAATCCACTTTTCATTGATGATGGTACCAGCACAAAATCCTTTCCCTTCAGAATTGAGCAAATGAACCTTGGAACAGGAAGGGGGAAAAAAACGTATCAAGTCAAGTACTGTTGGTTGAGAGCAGAAGAACTCAATGGGTGAAAGGGAAAGCCAAAAACTTGATGATGAAATTGAGGTGAACTCATGCCTCTCTAGACTGTGAGCTTCCGGAAAGCTTCTGGTGGGACATGATGGGAGACAGATAGGATCCCAAACTATACTTGCTGATGGCCTGGCCTTTAGAAATCTGCATGTTGGGCAGCACAAATGAAAATCTCAGCAGGTGACAGCACCTAACTAACTTTGTCTAAGTTTTGGAAGCTAAACAGGGGCAGGCCTGGCCAGTATTTAGATGTGGGGTTATTAGAAAGTCCTGGAACTGTAAGCTACACTAGGAAATATCTCAGAGGAACACGTCTATATTGTTGTTGTGAAGTAGCTGTGTCCATGAAGTCATCCATAGTTGGCTTTGAAGTTGAGTTGGGATAAGTTGAGTGTCAAACTTGACTACAAGTAAACATTGACCTCTGAGTATTCTGAAAGGGCCTCAAAACTGTTTTGAAACCTTGTAGATAAATACACAGGTTATTTCTGGCCATTTACACAATATCAACATTTCTGTGTTAGCAACAATAACCAGATTTTGGATGGATCTTAACCCATTAACCAAAGAGCTCCCTGTACAGTACATGAAAGTTGAGGCAGTTTTATTACAGCATTATTTTTGGTTCCAAGGAGGGTTATAAAATGCTATAAAATAGCTCAAGCCATGAATGAATGTGCTGTAGAAAGAACAAAGAGAACATAGCTGTTCTCAATCAATCAGAATGTGTTTTGTTATATTACGATGGATAATATTCTTAGAAACGGGTCTCAATTCCTTCAAAATAGCAATGAGAAGAGTTGCCTTTAGATGGCACCAAAGTGATATTAACTGGGCAAAACATAATTTACATCATTAACTCTTCACAAGGTTTTGGTAGAATTTGCATAGGACTTTGGGACTATAAAGATAGGGTTTGTTTTAATGCATTTTTTTGCCATGTCCTTGAATTTTATGATGGGGGGGGGGTAAAGGGGACACAGTTGCGTTAATTCACCTGGTGCATTGATCCAGAGGAAATAATAAAGCCACTGAGTGGCTGAAGACTGATGAATAGAAATAAAATAATTGTTCAATCTGGTTAGTTTGGGGAGGGAAGAGAACTGGAAGTTCCCAGGAAGAATTAAGAAAGGAAGGTGAAGATATTGAATGAAGATGTAAAGGACTAACTATCACTTAATATCATTTCTTTGCCGTGTCCCTGGTGGAGAGCAGCAACTCTGAACCAATGGTGGAGACGTCTCAAGGTCCTACCTGCCAAGGAATTTCTCCTTTCTTGCTTTCCATGCCTCCAACCACTCGCATCCTAGCCGACAAATGAAAGGAAACTTGTGTGTGGTTGTAGCCTTCTTCCCAGTCCTCAGTGGCATTGCTTGAGGAGATCCAGTGATCAAATGAGTTGGATGGATGGGAACGAGTGAATTTGATCTTGGCTTCTGGAGCTTGGATCATTCCACAGGGAAAGGGCACTGAAGAAGACACCAGATACCAAAGGGGAGAAAAACAGTTGGGAAACTGTTAGAAAACTGCCAGCCAGGCTGGAAGAAGGAGTCAAGCAAGGGTATAGTTTGGCATCCTTGTACAGCCACAAGCAGCATAAGCCTGACATTCCCCAAGACTCATGAAAGCTTATCTGGTTATTACCAGAAGAAGGCAATTAGTCCGGGGAGATTCTTGGATCACAGGTAGAAGTCCCTAAAGTTGCTGACTAAAGCTATTCACAGGCAATTGGTTTCTTGAGCCTGAGAAAAAAGAACTGGGCTTCTGAAAACCTTCTTGTGAACCAAAGATGGAGCAAGATCATCTGTTACATTCCAAGATGATTTTTTATAGTTTGGTAAGGAGATCAGTTATGAATCTTAAAAGAGTTCAACAACACAAGTAAGTAAAATAGCTACTCCAATGCTCGACAGTTGCTTGTTTTTCATCTTCCACCCCCTGAAGATCAGACTGAAGGTGAGTTGGTTGCCTTCCAGCTACTTTTTTGTTTCTCAGCCAACCTGAAGATACTGTTCTGCCTAATGTTTGCAATTTTTTTTTTACACATTTTGCACTGCTTTCCAACATTTGCCCTACCTGTTGGCTCACAGGTTTTCATGTCTTCACTCAGCTTGTATCCCGCGGTGCAGGAGCAAACTGCTCTTTCAACTTCGTTATCCTTGCAAAACTGTTTGCACCCCCCATTTTTGGTTTTGCAGGTAGCATCTAAATGGGAAGAAATCAGATATATTCCCCTGAAGTGCTTTGGACACGTGATTCAAAGAACCAGCTTGCCAGAGATGCTGGGGAAAGTAGGAAGAGAAGAAGAGGATGGCTACCAGCAAATTGGATGGACTCATGTGCAATGGTCCCGGGTACATTTTTAGAAGATCCGAAAGACCAAGTTGGGAACAGATCATCATGGAGAAAATTGATCTCAATAGTCACTAGTAATGACTTGATGCCACATACTGGCCAATCAAAGCTTAAAATCTGAAGGCAGAAGAATCTGCAAGGTCAAGATGGACAGACTGAAAATGTCTGGACTATTCAATGATGCTTACTTCCCAACTGCCATTGAAAAAAAAACATGAGTATTTTGAGGTTGGTATGGACCCACAACTGACCTATGTATGCATAGGTCAGAGTGTGTGGAGGTTTGCTGCAAAGTCACACAACATGTGACACTCCAGATATTGCTAAAAGAGCAGGAATTGTAACTCAGCAACATATAGAAATATCCACAGACACATTGAAGGGCATTTCATATCCATAAAGTATGTAGACTTTATGAAGATAAAGTCTTCAAATTGGGTTCAGGAGCACTATTCAGGTGACCCTGAGGACACAGTGCTTCAATGACCCTCTAAAACAAGGGTCTTCCAACTCAGATGACCCTGAGGACACAGTGCTTCAATGACCCTCTAAAACAAGGCTCTTCCAACTTGGCAAGTTTAAGACTTGTGGACTTCGACTCCCAGAATTCCTGAGCTAACATGACTGGTGGAGGGATTCTGGGAGTTGAAGTTCACAAGCTTTAAAGCTGTCAAGTTTGAAGACCCCCTGGAATAAATAGAAGTAAAAGAGATAGGGAGAAAGAGAGACAGATAGGATAGATAGATAGAGGGAGAGAGAGAAAGATAGGATAGATAGATAGATAGATAGATAGATAAATTAGATAGAATAGATAAAGAAGTAGAATAGATAGAAAGAGAAAGATAGAATGGATAGGCTGGATAAATAGAATAGAATAGAATAGAATAGAATAGAATCAAACTTGGCAAGTTTAAGACTTGTGGACTTCCACTCCCAGAATTCCTGAGCTAACATGACTGGTGGAGGGATTCTGGGAGTTGAAGTTCACAAGCTTTAAAGCTGTCAAGTTTGAAGACCCCCTGGAATAAATAGAAGTAAAAGAGATAGGGAGAAAGAGAGACAGATAGAATAGATAGATAGATAGATAGATAGATAGATAGATAGATAGATAGATAGATAGATAGATAAATTAGATAGAATAGATAAAGAGGTAGAATAGATAGAAAGAGAAAGATAGAATGGATAGGCTGGATATATAGAATAGAATAGAATAGAATAGAATAGAATAGAATAGAATAGAATAGAATAGAATAGAATAGAATAGAATAGAATCAAACTTGGCAAGTTTAAGACTTGTGGACTTCCACTCCCAGAATTCCTGAGCTAACATGACTGGTGGAGGGATTCTGGGAGTTGAAGTTCACCAGCTTTAAAGCTGTCAAGTTTGAAGACCCCCTGGAATAAATAGAAGTAAAAGAGATAGGGAGAAAGAGAGACAGATAGAATAGATAGATAGATAGATAGATAGATAGATAGATAGATAGATAGATAGATAGATAGATAGATAGATAGATAGATAGAATGGATAGGCTGGATAAATAGAATAGAATAGAATAGAATAGAATAGAATAGAATAGAATAGAATAGAATAGAATAGAATAGAATAGAATAGAATAGATCAAACTTGGCAAGTTTAAGACTTGTGGACTTTGACTCCCAGAATTCCTGAGCTAACATGATTGGAGGAGGAATTCTGGAAGTTGAAGTCCACAAGTCTTAAAGCTCTCAAGTTTGAAGACCCCTGACCGAAAAGGATGCAAATGACCAGCTGTCTGCAAGAAATATCAATCCTTCTCTTCCCCACCATCCAGTCAGAGCCGAAGAAGCTTCTTGGATGAGAAGCAAAATGTCTTCAAAGGAAAAAAAAACAACAGTCCAGTGGCCTCCTGAAAAAGCACCTTTGGGACAACCATGACCTGGATGAATGAGAATCTTTACAGACACCTAAGTACCAATTGTAGGGCTCAATATAGTTTTGCCATTGGCTGAAAACAAAAAGGAGAAAGGGAAAGCCGCCATTGAGTCATAATAAAAGGACAAGATGAACGTCTCAGCATACCAAGTTCACAGCTCTTTCCATCAAAACCACCTGGACACCAACAGGTGTAATCATTTGTCCCATCTTCGCAACGGCCTCCATTCTTGCAGGGGTTGGGCACACATTGATCTCCATCTTTGGAAGAGAGAATGGATAATGAACGCAGAGTGGCTGACTCCATTCTTTTATACATTGTTTTTTTAGGGTTCTTGTCCATTAATCTATAAGACTGTCTGATCTCTTCCGACTGGAACAGAAATATTTTTTTTATTTTGAACTTGGGAGCTCCAGTATACCATTAAAACAAGAAGGGGGAAAATTAAATCACTTACCAAGATAGACTGTCCAAAATCTCATCTGCAAAGAAAGCAGAAAAGTGGAATTCAAACAGAAAGGCTTTTAAATATATGGTTTGTTTTAATAGATAATGACGATGGCTACTTTTAAAAAAAAAATCTGTACAATTTCACAAAGTTCTTTGTGAGTGTGTAATTTGTACTGTTTCCTTGCTGTAATTGTCCAGGGTTGTTCTTTGGATAGGGGTGATTTACAAATATTGCAAATCAATCAAATCATTGATGGTACACTTTAGAAAGAGGTAATTTCTGACTTCATTTGAGAGACAAAGAGGGTTTTACACCAAGAATAGGGGTTACAAAAGATAGGGATGCACTGGAAAGAAAAAAAAGAAAGAGAGAGAGAGAGAAAAAGAAGGAAGGAAGGAAAGAAGGAAGAAAAAGAAAGGGAAGAGGAAAAGGAAAGGGAAGGAGGAAGGGAAGGAAAGGAGGAAAGGAAAGGAAAGGAAGGGAAAGAGGAAAGGAAAGAAGGAAAGGAAAGAAGGAAAGGAAAGGAAAAGAAAAGAAAGGACGAAAGGAATGGAATGGAAAAGGGAAGGAGGAGAGGAGAGGAAAGGAATGGAATAGAATGGAAAGGGGAAAGGGGAAAGGGAAAGGGAAAGGAAGGGGAGGGGAGGGGAGGGAAGGAACATAACTTTGTCCTGATGCAAAAGATAAAATCAATATAAATAAGAACTGAGAATTAATAGAATGTAGAATCCCAAAGGCAACTGGAGAAAGATTGTCAATAATTTTGGCATTAGACTGAATGGCCGCTTCTCATACCCACCAAAATTAGAAGGGTGACAGAATCATTAAAAAAACAAAATCTATTTGAGGACAATAATATTTGTCTAAAGGACCTCAGCTTGCAAAATCCAGTGCTAATTCTGCAAAAATCCAGTGCTAATTAGCAGACTCTTGTCTCTTGCACAAGTAACATCCCAGGCCATTTAATGATATTTCTCTGAGCTTGGAGCACGTTCTAACTTCTAAATAAATATTACCAACCCTCTATGGATTTAACAAGAGGGGTATTTCTGTGGAAGCCATGAATCAGCTGACCTGAAAGCCAATTCAAGCCCAACCCCCATCAAAATTCTAGATTTCCCACCAGGTGTTTGTTCTCACCGTTTGTTCATCATTTTCAAAAATTTCTCTTGCTTCTTCAAAGTTACATACTTCTTCCAAACATTCTCGTTCCAGGTTTCCTTGAAGCACTTCCTCAAGTCGCCCACTGTTGAATCTTTTGTATCGGTGCAAAACGGTACTTGCTTTTTCCTGATTTATAAAAACTTCAGGATGCCAAGGAGGAAGAAAGCAAGTGGGAGTCAGAGAGATACTGTTTGGATCAACCCTAAGCAATTCCAAGATTGGGACGAGGCTGTATAGTTAATCCTCGATTTATGACTGTCATTGAGTCTGGGGTTATAGTTGGGTCGTAAGTCAAGGCATCACATGACCAAACCTGACATTTTTGACCAGTTGTTAGGTGTTTTTTACAGCCAATCAATTTTTCCCAATAGATATATTTTGCTAAAAAGAATAGAGTAGAGTAGGGTAGAATGGAATGGAATAGAATAGAATAGAATGGAATGGACTGGAATAGACTGGACTGGAATAGAACAGAACAGAACAGAACGGAATGAGAATAGAATAGAATAGAATAGAATAGAATAGAATAGAATAGAATAGAATAGAATAGAATAGAATAGAACAGAACAAATATTGGAATGAAAAATAGAGTAGGGTAGAATAGAGTAGAGTATAGAGTAAAGTAGAGCAGAGCAGAGCAAAGCAGAACAGAACAGAATAGAATAGAATAGAATGAGAAAGAATAGAATAGAATAGAATAGAATAGAATAGAATAGAATAGAATAGAAGGGACCTTGGAGGTCTTCTAGTCCAACCCTCTGCTCAAGCAGGAGAACCTATACAATCTCAGACAAGTGACTGTCCAATCTTCTCTTAAAAACCTCTAGCGATGGAGCATCCACGATTTCTGAAGGCAATTGGTTAATTGTTCTTATTATTAGGAAAAGCTGGGAAATGGGAAATCAAGTGCCAAAAACATCATAAATTGTGATCCTATGGTGGACTGTGGGATGCTACAAATGGCCCTCAAGATGAGCGGGTTGCCAAGCAACCAAAATCTGACTGCAGGAGGTGTAGCCATCATAACTTTGGGGGGGGAAAGGGTCATAATTAGCTTTGGAGAGGTCTGTCATAACTTTGAACGATTGTTAAGCCACCAGTTGTAAATCGAGGAACACCTGTAATAATAACAATTATCATCATCTCCTTTAATGAGCTTATAATCCCTTGTGGGGTGGAGACTGGGCCACTGAATGGAGCTGAGTGTTTACTGGCCGGATGCCCTTTCTGTCACCAGTGCTGAGTTGTACTCGGCAGACATATTCTCAACATCCCCAGGGAGAGAAGAGCATCTGTAATCCAGCATCCAAATGTTTAGGTTTAATACCAGAGCAGTAAATCTCAACTTTCCAAACCATTAATCTGTGATTCAGGAACAGGCGGCTTTTGGCACAAAGCTGCAGACACCCAACTTAGCTCAATTAAACTCTGGGTTGCTGACAAGAACGATGTGTTAATCATAAATGCGGAGCCGCCTCTCCGCATTGCAGAACAAAGTTTGATGTTGCTTTATGATCCAGCGTCTACACTCTGTGCTGCTATCACCCAACTTTCCAAGTTAAATGATCATGAGCCTCTGTCTCTCTAGCCTGGGAAAACACCACTTGCCACTTGTCTGGATACAGCCCTTACATTGGCACCGTATCCATCCCATCGGATCGCGGTAGCTCATGTGGTCAGGATCCTGGTGTGACAATCAGCAGGTTTGTGTTCAAGACTCAGTTGCTTCCACCGTAGGTTTGACCGGTAGCTAATTATCCGTCCCCCAAAATAAGATTAATAATTAAGCTTCCAGTGGTGACCTGTGATTTCTTTGTCCAAGATAAAGTAGACCAGGGGTGGCCAATATTTGGACTTCGGGGACCACCAAATACATAATTTTAAATCCCGCAAACCAGAGACTCTGGGAAAATCCCCCCAAAAATCTGCAGGAAAATTTCCCGCCCCATTGTCCTACCCATCGATCGTTCTTTATTTGGGATTACAGGATACCATCTCCAGCTCCGTTCTCAGGGGGAGAGAGAGAGAGAGAGAGAGACTTTGGGCTTCATGCAAGGAAAGCAGCAGAAGCAGCAGAAGTCTGTCTTTGTCTCCCCCAAACTCCGCCAGAAATCTGTGACACACTTCTGGAAGAGTTTGGGGGAGAGAAAGAAAGACTTTTGCTGCTTTCCTTGTTGTGCAGCCAAAAGCGGAAAGAAAGAAGTGGAAAGAAGCAGCCTGGTGGCCAGACAAGGCGCCTGGGGAGAGTGAGGCAAGTTCCCCCTCTCTGCCCTCTCCCCTGTTCCCTCACTACCTCGTGTTGCTCACAGTGCAACTGACACAAGCCTTGTGTTCCTGTGGGCCATGTGGGCAGTGCAGCCTTGTGTTCCCACACAGCTTGGATTAATTGCTTTGGAGGGGGTGACATTTCTCTGTGGACCACCAACATTTTCTCATTGACCACCAGTGATCCCCACTGAAGTAGACCAATCCAAACAGGCAAAGCCTGAACTTGCTAAATGTAAACAGGAGTCCCTACAAACCCCAATATTTGGTATGGAGAATCTCAGTCATCCAGGTCATGGTCGTCCCATAGGTTCCTTTTTCAAGAGGCAACTAGACTATCTGGTTGTCGTTGGAGGTCACTTCGCTTCTCATCCAAAAAGTTTTTTCAGCTCTGAATATCTATGGAGAGTCTTGGTCATCCAAGTCATCATTGTCCCATAGGGGCTTTTTCAAGAGGCAACTGGACTTCCTGCTTTTTCTTCGAAGATGTTTTGCTTCTCATCCAAGAAGCTTCTTCAGCTCTGAGAGAAGCTGAAGAAGCCTCTTGGATGAGAAGCAAAACGTCTTCGAAGAAAAACCAGGAAGTCCAGTTGCCTCTTGAAAAAAAAAAAAAAGCAGCACTTATGGGAGGTTTGATTGGCTCCTGCTTGTAGTCATCTTTTTGTTATCTTGCGATGACAGCATCTTAAAATTAAGAAGTTCTGAAACCCACGGAACAACATTCAATCAAGCTGATTAGATCCTATCATCTGAAGAGTAGATGTGAAATATCAGTGAGAGGAATCAAAGAGTCAATTGATGCAGAAGCAAACATTTTTTGAAATGATCATCCTGCAAATATCCCAACCTGTGTTAAATAGCCACTGGAGTTCATACTTCAGTGCGGAGATAATTATATTTATTGCCTTTCGCTGTTCCTGGCCCTGGGTAGCTCTTAAGAGGTCCTTAGAGTGAGTGTTTTCTCCTTTGTGTTGTGCTTTAAAAACAAATGAATCTCAGCCAATTTTCTACCACACAGAGTGAAGAGCCATCGAGCTTCAGGAAAAATAAACCACTTTTCGATAAGAGAAATCTGGCTTATTGGTCCCAGACTGACCCAACCACCTACTTTTCTTTTGTATTTCTATACAAAAATGAAAGCTAATGATCACACTTCTTACGGGTGTGCATGTAGAAGATAACGTGCAAAATTACATATTAACAGAGTTGGAAGGGATCTTGCAGGTCATCTAGTCCAAGCCCCCGCCCAAGCGGGAGCCCCTACACCATTTCTGACAAGTGGCAGTCCAATCTCTTCTTGAAAGCCTCCGGGGATGAAGCTCCCACAACTTCTGAAGGCAACTTCGGTTCCATGGGTTGATTGTTCTCAAATTCCTCCTTACTTCTAGGTTGAATCAGTTTCCATCCATTATTCCTTGTCTGGCCTTCCAGTGCTTTGGAGAATAGCTTGACCCCTTCCTCCTCCTCTCTGGGGCAGCCCCTCCCTCAAATATTGGAAGATGCTATCCTGTCTCCCCTGGTCCTTCTCTTCCCCAGACTAGCCAGGCCCAGTTCCTGCAACCATTCTTCGTATGTTTTAACCTCCAGGCTCCTAATCCTCTTAGTTAATAGAGGTAGCTTAGTGATTCAATTAAAAGGCACGACAAAAAAGGACATAAAAGCTGGGAGGACTCACTTAACAAATGTTTTGCTTAGCCATGGAAATTCCAGGCCCCAAATTATGGTTGTAAGTCAAGGACGACCTGTAAGCACAGCTTCGTCTGTCACTCACTCACAGGCTTTGAGCTGTTGATTCCTTCTCAAAGTGTTTCTCTTTACCCAAGCCCAAAACAAAATCCAGAGGTTGTTTCTTTACCCCAGCCCAAAACAAAATCCAGAGGTTTGTTAAAGAGATGTAAAATGGACCGACCTGCACACTCGGAGAGGAAGACGCAACCCAGCAAACCCAGGGCAGAGACCAAGATGCTGTTTGCCATTTCTTTCAACTTCACAACTCTGTCCTGATGCTCGGGGGATACGAAGCCACAGGATCGATAGCTCCAAAGGGCAAGTCAATATTTGTTCTTGCAGGCTTTTATCTTTCTGTGGAAGATTTCTGAATAAGCTTCTGCAGCTGGTCTTCAAACAGCAGCCTCCCACCCCTGGCAAACCCTGCGAAGGGTTTGGCTGAATATCCACAAGGTTGTGTCAAAACGCACACTAGAATTCCCAGGCGCTGTGGCCATTCAAGATCCTTCCTCAGATCTGTTGCCAACAAAGGCTTCCATTTTGATGTTTTGATCCTTAAAATCCACATAAAGAGCCGTGGTGGCGCAGTGGTGAAGAATGCAATATGACAGGCTACTTCTGCCGACTGCCGGCTGTCGGCAGTTCGATTCTGACTGGCTCAAGGTTGACTCAGCTTAAGGTGGGACTAGAACTCTCAGTCTCCTGGTGATTCATCCAGCCGGCTTTCACACCTAAGGCAGGACTAGAACTCACCATCCCGTGGGTTGTAACCTGGGACTTTAACCACTAGACCAAACTGGTTTGCTTTAACCTTGCTAAGGTTTTCTGTCATGGCATTATTTGGGTGAACCCAGGCCATCCATGAATCAAAGCTGCAACTTTTTAAATAAATTACTAAATCCAAAGGATCTGGGCTGTCATTGTTCTTGCAAACATATATTAAATCTGTATTTTAACATGGTTTCACTAGCACTGATGATGTTACTAGTTGGGTAATGAAACATTTCCAAGAAAACAGACAAACTCAGAGAGTACCAAGAATCCCACCATCCTCCTCCTCCTCTTCTTCCTCCTCACAAACCCTATTCCATTTGAGCACTGATAACGTTACTTAGTTTGGGTAATGAGATATTTGAAAGAAAACAACCAAGCGCAGAGAGCACCAAGGACTCCACAATTTCACCTTATTAAAACAGATAAGAACACATTTCCGTGATCTTTTTCATGTTGCCATTTATTTATTATTTTCATTATACTTCATAATCATACAAATTTCCACATTTCAACACTTTCGTCAGGCTCTTTTGCCATCCTCTTTTTTCTACTCCTGTGTTTTGACTTCATTCCAGCCAGGTAAGAAGGTGGCGGTCCTTAGAAAACTGATGGTGTGGTAGGATTTGACTAAACTCAGAAGGATGGGATTAAAAATGTGTTTTTGAAATTCTCCAAGCCAAGGGCTTTAC
This sequence comes from Hydrophis major, assembly GCA_033807585.1. Lineage (NCBI taxonomy): Eukaryota > Metazoa > Chordata > Lepidosauria > Squamata > Elapidae > Hydrophis > Hydrophis major. Next base: position 25,569,252 of record CM066335.1, read on the forward strand.
CCATTGGGCTCTGCCACTTCTCCCTTTATTTAGTTCCCAGCTAATTTCTGTGCAAATTGGATCTGATTTCAGTGAAAATAATGCCCCCGGAATGAAGCATGATCCATTTTTGTCTAAGTGTATGTAGTGTAATTAAATGAAAGGGGCAAAGGAATTGGAAATCATATATGTCTCCTCCCTCACATGGTCAGGAGATAACAAAGGAACTGATAGACCACATTATGCCTCTTCCTCACTGCTCCTCTCTTATCACACGATGTATCCATTCAATAGAATTTGTGACTGAGGTGAAGATACTGTATGGTTTGTCCCCGGTACACTCAGCTCCACAAGTCGCAATGCCCGTTAGAAACCATGTGCCGTTCCTTTCTGTAGCTACTGGAGCTCCACTGTTAACTTCATAGACTTTTTTGACAAAGGTAGGATGGCCTGCACAAAAGGTATTGGGAGAAGATTGGGTTTCGTTCTTCTGCAGACAATTGACCTGTTTGACATATTCAATGTCGGCATGCTGAAGGGTGGTTGAGACCTTCGGTAAATAGTCAAGCTCCCACCAACCACTCACGCTGCCTCTTCCTTGCTTTAGCAGGTACCTTGTGAGCATACTGCTCCCAATGCAAATGGGGGTGATGTAGTTGTCCAGGAACAATGGTGGGCGTAGCAATAGGAGAGCAAGGTCGTTTTCATATTTGGAAGTCTTATTGTAGCTAGGATGCTGGAACACCCTCGCAATTTGACGGAACTGCTCAGTGTGCTCGAAGATTCTGGTGTCGTATTCACCTGATTCAAGAGAAGAAGAACAAACCCATTAGGTGTGTTTTCAGATTGACCAAGATGCATCCAGGCTATGTCTCTCATAGCCCCCTCAGCTGGTATCTGTAACTCAGTGGGGAGATTGAAGGGAAGGAACGTAGTTTGAAACACTTTCTTTTTTTAAAGGAAAAGGCACCAGGATCAGGGTTTGGATGATGTTGTGACCCAGCTTCCCAAACACGACAAACCCTTTGATGTGAACTCAAAAGATTCCTTTATTAGGATTGCCAGCAGCCCTGGGAAAAAGTTTCTCTCGCAGGCTACAAAGGTGACAGTGGGAGAATCGACTTTCAGACGTGCAAAATTCTGTTAATGTAGCTTTACAACAAAGTAGAATTAACTGGTGGACTTCAACTTGAAGTCCATAGCTCTTAAAATTGCCAAAGTTGGATACCCATGCTCTAGACCAGGGGTCGCCAACCTTTTGGACCGCAGGGACTACCAAACTCATCCTTTTAAATCCCGCGGACCAGAGACCCTGGGAAAATCCCCAAGAAAGTCTGCAGGAAAATTCCCCACCCTGTTTTCCTACCGATCGATCGTTCTTTATTTGGGATCGCAGATACTATTTCCAGCTCTGTTCTCTGGGGGAGAGAGAGAGAGAAGAGACTTTTGGCTTCGTGCAAGGAAAACAGCAGAAGCAGCAGAAGTCTCTCTTTCCCTCCTCAAAACTCCGCCAGAAATGAGTCTTTGTGTGACTTGTCGCACTGGCCTCTTGGAGCAGGAGGCCTTGCAGGGTCCCAAAGACTCATTTCTGGTGGAGTTTGGGGGGAGGGAAAGAAAGACTTTTGCTACTTTCCTTGCATGCAGCCAAAAGCAGAAGGAGAAAGAAGCAGCCTGGTGGCCAGGCCAGGTGCCTGGGGCGAGTGGGGCAAGTTCCCCCCCTCCACCCTTTCCCCCTCCCCTCACTACTTCGTGTTGTTCGCAATGCAAGTGATGTAAACCTTGTGTTCCCGCAGGCCATGTGGGTGGCTTGTTTTCCCGTGCAGCCTGGATTAATTGCTTTGAGGGTGACATTACTCTGCAGATCACCAACATTTTCTCACAGACCACCAGTGGTCCCTGGCCCGCTATTTGGCAACCACTGGTCCAGACAATTGCTTTCTTACCTGTCACAACTGTGGTAGGCTCATTCTCCATGCAGTGCGCTGCGGTGAGGACCCACTTATCACTAATCAGCACCCCTTCACAAAATCCTCCTGCATTAAGGTTGAACATGTAAACCTGGGAGCAGATAAATTGTGTCAGATTGTGACAGATGTACAAAGCCAGGACAGAGGAACTGCCAAAGGCTGAACATTTCCCACCCATTATATTTTGGGTTAAATTTTCCCTGGGTTAAATTTCAACCTGTTTATCTTTATCCTTTTCCAAGCGCTCTCTAGTTCACTAGTGACTTTCCCATGTTGGCTGTGGAATTCTGGGAGTCAAAATCCCTCCTGTCTTAGAGTTGCCAAGTTTGAGGAGCATCGTTCTGCAAGTTGTCTTCAATTTATGACCATAACAGAACTTGCTCATTATGATTGTAAAGTCATCATGGTCATAAAACAGTTCAAGTGATTGGACTCATTTTATGGCCTTTTAGCAATGTTCATTAAGTGGACATTACTGTTGCAAAGTAAATCTATTGTTCAGTATGGCCTGATTTTATTGAAAATTACAAGCAATGCCAGATTTCAGCAAAAATGTCATAAAATACACTCATGTGACCACAGATGTTGCAAACAACTGTACGTTGGGTTGCCAAGTGCCCAACATGTAGTCATGTGAGGGGAGGGCAGGCCATCAGAACTTCAGAACTTGTTCATAGGTACCTTTAAAGACTATCCATCATACTTCAAATGGTTACTAGCTGATTGGTGGTAATTGAAGAACTACCTGTACTTTCTCATTCCAGAGTAATGATGCCCATTTTAGGTTCTTACAAGAAAATAAGAGGTGGAGCTGAGTTTGGCCTACATAATTGCTGTGGTCAGTGGAGTCGGACAGCGAGGAAGAAAGGGGACCAGTCAGGGTGTCTAGAGAGGACTGTGCCTGATGCAGGGAGGGAGCCAGGACCATCTGAGAGTGGGGTGCTGCCTTGGGAGCCTCTGGAGTCTGGCAGCAGCGAGGCAGAGGAACAAGGGGAGCCTGTTCCCAGTGTGCGTGTGTACAGAGCTGCTAGAAGGTGAGAGCAGCTGAAACAAAAGGGGCAACTTGAGAGTAAGGCTGGGAGGTGATGGCCCCTCCCAAAAGGGATAAAAGTCAGACCTAAATGATGAAACCTATGCAGGAAGCAAAGTAGTTCGATCAGTTCCAAGTCATCCTCAAGCTCTGTGTACTTTGGTGGGTTTTTTCATGTACTTCAGTTGGTTTCTTTTATAGTTAGTTGGATACTTCTGTTTTTGGCAGCATTCCATAGCATTGAAAGGTGTGTGCTTATCTTGGGGAACTGTTTAAGATTAGTTCTGGCTGGGAATGAAAACAATTCCCAGCGTTGCAATAAAATAGGTTTTGCTTTTAAAACAAGTTTGTGATTAATTATGTTTGATGAAGCCTGGGTCAGAACAATAATGATAGCACTTCAACCCAAGGAACTGATCATTTTGATGGATTCTTCACAAGAATATGTGATGCAGAAATGTAGAGCATGTGATGGAACCCATAATTGAATTTGCCTACCTGCCATGGAACCTGTCCTTTCCAGCTGTTAAACTGATCCCACTCTTGAGTAGGAATTCTCCTCGGGAGGACAATCTGAGCAATGCTTGACTTCATTTGGTGGCTTTTGGTATCGTTGATGTGGCTCTGATCCAATGAGAGTCTGGGTGTTATAGGTTCTGGCAATGTAATTGCTCCACATGAAAAGGGTCCTGGAAAGAGGAGGCAGAAGCACTGTTCCATGAGAAACGAATTGTCCAGCCACAATCTGAGTCTTATCCAAGCTTAGAACAGAGTTGGGGTTGATAACCATCTAACTGAGTCTTATGAGAATGGTGCCACACAACATCCTTCCTCGGAGAGAAGGAGATGGTGTCCAAGAAGAATGAAGCTTGGAGATGCTTGGTCACTACTGTGACTCTTCAGAAGTTCTGGCTTGGTGAGTCAAACCATCTTAGCAATGCATCTCGTTCTCAAATTATTATACAACCACAGCCTCAATCAGTGGTGGGATTCCAAAAATTTTACCACTGATTTTGTGGGCATGGCTTGGTGGGCACGACAGGGGAAGGATACTGTACAATCTCCATTCCCACCCCACTCCTGGGGGAATTAGAATATTTTATTAGAATACTTTATTGGCCAAGTGTGATTGGACACACAAGGAATTTGTCTTGGTGTAAATACTCTCAATATACATAAAAGATACATTCGTCAAGAGTGGAGAATCATAAGGTACAACAATGATAGCCATAGGGTACAATAAGCAATCAGATCATACTAGGAAACAGTTTACTGCAAAATCCCCATTCCTTCCCCACCCCATTAACCTGCTTTCCAGCTCTGTTCTCTCCTGTGCAGGGCAACCAAAGAAGACCCAGCCAATCATTTGGGACTCGATGGGAGGCAGAGAATAGACAGGGCTGGGGCCAATCAGAGGTGGTATTTGCCAGTTCTCTGAACTACTCAAAAGTTCCGCTACCGGTTCTCCAGAAGTGGTCAGAACCTGCTGAATACCACCTCTGGCCTCAATGCATAACAGACAATGGAGATCCTCAAATCAAAGATGATTGAGATGAGCAGCTACAGAAATGGAATGAATAAATAAATAGCTCCCCAAGTTTACCTGATGGTTCGCAGGTCTTCTGGTCTTCTAACAGATTGTATCCATCAACACAGGAACACACTACCCTTCTTCTTCCCTCATTTCTGCAAATCTGCCCGCAATCTCCATTGTTCGTTGAGCAAACATCTTCAATAATGAGAGGGAAAGAATAGGAATGAACATATCAGGATGACAAGGAAGATGCCTATCGGACACTTAGACTACTTTACCAAAAGTACTTTCCACCTGATGAAAATGTGACCTGCAAAATGGAAGGCTGGAGGTCTGGCGGGCTGAGGAATTCTGGGAGTTGAAGTCCACCAAGTCTTTATGAAAGGAGACCTAGTATGCTACCCTGTTTCCCCCAAAATACGACTTGCCCTGAAAGTAAGTCCCAACTTGATTTTTACACATGCATCCAATATAAGCTCTACCTATAAGCCCTAATTAAGATCCTACCCACTCCAGAGGGCACGGGTAAAAATTAAGCTAGGGTGGGGATTGGGGAGTGGAGCTGTCCAACGACTTACTTTTGGATAGTTATAGCCAGGCCTCACACACCTTGACACCTGCCTTGCAGGCCCATTTCTTCTGCAGCTGGCAAGGTTGGCAAGGCTTTCCTGAAGGCCTCTGTAGTAGCTGATAACAAAGCTCAGGATCGATCCAGAGCTCTGTTATCAGCTGCAAAGGCCTTCAGGAAAGCCTTGCTGGCCGCAGAAGAACTAGTTCCTGAAGGCATCCGACAGCGAAAAGCAGGCCGACAGGCGACGCACGCAAGTGAGGTTAGTCAGTGGATGACATCCCCCCAAAATAAAACCTGGTGCCTTTTTTGGTGGCAAAAAAATATATAAGACAAGGTCTTATTTTGGGGAAAACATGGTAGATGTGTGTTGATGGTTCTTTTAAAGGAACACTTACCAATATAAGTCTTCCAAAATGCCACCTGCAAAAACAAACCCGCAACAATTTACAACATTGCATTCGAATAGAAGTAAGATTTGATTCTAAATTCAGACCCAAACTTCATTTGTGGTAATGATCTCATTGTCTCTCAGGTATATACTTCCTAACCATGTCTATCAAATAGACAATATATCTACAAGCCCCATCCTTTGAGAAGCTCATCTTGATCATAGAGTCTCTCCTTTGGTTTCAAATCTAAGCAAAGCTTCTAGACAATATTGGTCCATGTAGATACCTTGGAAGAATAAAGGTATGCTTCCTGAAATTGAAGAAGGTCATGTTGGACCTGATCTTGAAGGCTATGTTGGATCTATTCTGCAAGCTATTGCATTGGTAAACTACATACATTTCTCAATGCAATCCACAGGGCCAGTTCTGAATGAGAAAGGATCTAATTTGGCACCCTTCTATCCCAACTCAATTCCCCAGGAATATTATTCTGGAAAAAGCTATTTAGGGCACCCTGATCAGGATAGGGATCAAGAGAGTGGCTATGTAACAACCTGAAGTGCATGACCTGGGATTGTCAAATTTGGTTTGGTTAGTAGGCATTTTGTTAGTTGGGGGTGGGGGTGGGAGAAAGGAGGAAGAGGAGGAGGAGGAGGAAGAAGAAGAAGAGGAGGTGGTGGAGGAAAAGGAAGAGGAAGAGGAAGAAGAGGAGGAAGAAGAAGAGGAGAAGGAGAAGGAGGAGAAGAGGAGGAGGAGGAAGAAGAGGAAGAGGAGTAGGGAGAAATTAAGTTCTCTTGATGTTTATAATCACCGTTTGAGCATCATCTTCAAAAACTTCCCTGGCTTCTTCAAAATTGCATACTTCCTCAATGCACTCTCGTTCAAGATTCCCTTGACGAAGCTCTTCCAGGTGTCCACTATTATGCCTTCTATATCGGTGCAAGACAGAACTTGCCTTTTGCTGATTAATAAAAACTACAGCAGGAAAAGTAATGAGATAATCATAGACACAAAGGTCCTCTGGGCAAACACCCCTGAAAAATATCAAAAGATGTTTGGGGTTTCCCAGTTTTGCTTCATAACTGTCCTCCTGTTTTTGTATATTATTTTATCCAAATGAACAATGCAGCCATTTTTATGCTAGCTTAGTATGGAATTCAAAAAATGAAAATACTTCATTGGCAATATGGCTACTTATTGCCAATGAAGTATTTTCTTTTTGTGAATTGTGAACTAAGCTCCTATTTTTATTTTATTCAGCCTGACATTCACAGGGAGGCCGTGGGTTCGTCTTAATTGAGACAAGGAACTTCTTCCAACTGTATTAATTTGTTGTACATTTCACTGGTCAATATCAAAACACCAAACTATGGTTGGCAAAATCAAAGGCAGCTCTGCAATCTTTTATCACCTTCCCCAGGTAAGTAATAATTAAATTTCCAATTTAGACTGGTGATTTTTATCGCTAGTCATCAATAGAAAAGATTTCCACAGGGGCTCAGCAATCACGATCAAAGCAATAGTACCATACAATACCCTAAAATGAATAAAAGGAAGTCATAGTAATGTATGAAGGCTATAATTTAGCCATTTTGAATTAGATTTTCAGCAAATAGAACCCCAGTGCATTGAAGAACCATTTCAGTGTAAATTCCTTACAAACAATCCAAGGTTAGATTTGAAATGTACCTTTGAGGTTACTCATTCCATTATTGTAAATGTGGTTCTAACTTTTTAAAGGGGTTTTAATAATCTCTTTTCCCATTTATTATTTCCCAAATGCCTGTGGAGTTCTCAGTTTCCAGGTCATAGTTGTCCCAAAAGTGTTTTTTCAAAAGGCAGCTGGACTTTCTTTTATCTTGAAGATGTTTCACTTCTCATCCAAGAAGCCTCTTCAGCTCTGACCAAATGGTGGAAGATGGAAGGATTTATAATATATCTAAGCTTCTTGGATGAGAAGCAAATTATCCTCAAGACAAACAAAAGTCCCATTGCTTTTTGAAAAAGCACTTTGGGAACTATTTCCCAAATCTACATTTTATTGGTTGGGTAGAGGCACCAAACGTATACACAGCAACTTGGGAGCGAGTCCCATTAAGTACCTACACATTGAGTTGCAATTGAAATGAATGAGGGTTGTTTGGTTTAATGCGATATCCCTGCTATCTTTAGAAGCTTTTAAGTTCCACTTATTTCCTCTGGCTTCTTCCTTAAGTGGTGACCGAAACAGGTTTTCATTTCCAACCAAAAGAAACTTAGCTGAAAAGGGAACCAACCTGAACACTCGGCGAGAAGAAGATATCCCAACAGTCCGAGGACCAAGGCAAAGCCGTGGTGGGCCATTTTCCTTCACAGCAGCTTTGTTTAACATCACATGAATGGCCACCTCTAGATCACGCATTCCAAAGGGCAAGTACATATTTGTTTTGGGTTTAACACAGAGGTCATTTTCTTCTCCCTCAAGGACCTTCTGTGGACCTTGCCAGATGCATAACAGCAGATTAAACAAGGTGCATTGGTCTGTAGGATATCGCACTGCTAAAAGGGATTAGGTTTTATTCACCTAGATGAACACTGGTTAAGAACTGATTCATCCATTTCATAAGCGTGTTAATCAGAGGTGGGATTCAGACAGTTCTGACCGGTTCTACAGAACTGTTAGCAGAAATTTGGAGTAGTTTGGAGAGCCAGCCAATACCACCTCTGACTGGCCCCACCAACCCCATCTCTTCTCTGCCTCCCATTGAGTCCTAGCTGATCGGCTGGGTCTTCTTTGGTTGCCCTGCATAGGAGAACAGAACTGGAAAGCAGGTTAGTGGGGTGGGGAGGGAATGGGGTGTTTGCAGTAACCTTCCCCTGCCACACCCAATAAGCCCACTACTGGTGCTGATGGACACGCCAAAGGAGCTTTTTTCAAAAGGCAACTGGACTTTTGTTTATCTTGGGGATAATTCACTTGTCATCCAAGAAGCTTGGATATATTATAAATCCTTCCATCCTCCACCATGAAGCAAAATGTCTTCAAGGAAAAAGAAAGTCCAGCTGCCTTTTGAAAAAGCACTTTTGGGACAACCTGTGATGACCTGGGGGATGGCACAAAGGCAACACAGTCATATAAGAAATAAGAGTCTCTTTATTATCTCCAACTTTGTCCCCAATGTCCAGGTTACCTTCTGGCTGGAGAAAAACTCTTACAGGAACAGCCTTTGACTAGAGATAATTAAGTCCAAAACATGAGCAACACAAACTGTAACTTAAAGTCCAAACAAACCAAACTAAAGTTTGGCAGGGCAGGAGCAAGAATTTCAGACTTGAAGGCATGGCAAAACTCACATGGTTGGGAAGACACCAGGAACACAGATAAACCACGACAACACAGAATAAAGTCACTTTTGCTCCCAGCAGCCTGCTTTTCTTATCAACTGTCTTCTCAGGTGTGGTTAATGAAGGGAATCAGGGCCCTTTCCTCCCCCGTAAGCCACGCAACCCACATTGCTCTCTTCTCCATTCCTCCCTGCATGCCCTAGGATGAAGAGGGGGTGGGCCTGGGTCTTCCTCTGATTGACTCTGACAGGGGCATGACATAACCATGACCTGGATGAAGGAGAATCTCCACAGACATTTGGGAAATAAAAATGGGAAAAGAGATAGATTATTAAAAACATGGGTGCTATTCAAAGAAATACCCATTAAAAAAAGTTAGAACTGCATTTACCATAATGGAATGAGTAATCCCAAATATACATTTCAAATCTAACTTGGATTGTTTGTAAGGAATTTACACTGAAATGCACTGGGATTCTATTGAAAATATAATTCAAAATGATATAAATTATAGCCTTCATACATTTCTATGATTTCGTTTTGTTCATTTTATGGAATTGTATGTTACTATTGTTTTGATCAGGATTGCTGAACCCCTGTGGAAATCTCTTCTATTGATGACTAGTGATAAAAATCAGTCCAAAATTGGAAGTTTAATTATTATCTTTCTGGGGAAGGTGATGAAAGATTGCAGAGCCTTTCCAGATGCATAACAGCAGAATAAACAAGGCTCATTAGTTTAGCTCGCACTGCTAAAAGGGATTAGGTTTTACTCATCCAGGTCAAGAACTGATCCATCCATTTCATAAGTGTGCTGATGGACACCGCCAAAAGGAGCTCTTTTTTTTTTTTTTCAAAAGGCAACTGGACTTTCTTGGTTTGTTTTGTAAGGTCCCAGAAGTTTCCCTGAGCCACAGTGATGCCAAAGAGTGAGGCTCGAGATGAGGTTTGCAAAAATAGCAGCTTTTTTTATTCTTTTATTCTTAGATCCAGAGCTCTGTTATCAGCTGCAAAGGCCTTCAGGAAAGCCTTGCTGGCCGCAGAAGATCTAGTTCCTGAAGGCATCCGACAGCGAAAAGCAGGCCGACGGGCGACGCACGCAAGTGAGGTTAGTCAGTGGATGACATCCCCCCAAAATAAAACCTGGTGATGCCAAAGAGTGAGGCTCGAGATGAGGTTTGCAAAAATAGCATCTTTTTTTATTCTTTGGCCAAAGCAAAAAGTCTGGGTGAATGCTATGTCCAAAACGCAAAATGCATGTAAGGAATAGCCACAGCCTGTGAAAGTGGCTCAGAGTATTATATATTTTTTACACTGATAGAAACAAAGTTTATCCAATCAGAGATAAAGGTTTGTTATTAATGTGGCCAACGTAATCTTGGCCTAGCACCCTCCAAACAAAAATAAATAAGTGCAAAACCAGCCTTGAGAGGTCTCCATTCAAAAGCGCTTTCCCTTCTTGAATGATACCAAGACAGTTGAGAGATGAGTAAATACAGTGAGTAATTAATCAAGCTGGCATTTCCTGCTGGCATGCTAATAATGTTCTCATCTGTTTAAAAAAAGACACTTAGATGTATTTTTAAGGCTGGGCAGTATTAACCGAAGCATTGTATCCAGATCAGTGGGAATTCCGATGGTGGGAATGTACCTGGAGGCTGGTAATCCAGTTCCTTTAAAAAGGATACAGGAAAGCCAGAAATGATTAGGAAGTCTGGAACCCAAGGCCTCTGAGGAGCAGTTGGGGTCATCAGGGTGTTTAGTGTGTAAAAGAAAAGAGTGATTGTGATGCAAAGAAATATTTATTTTGATTCACTTCTTCTCTCAGTGTTTTGTTTTGAGCATCCGGAGGGAGGGAGGGAGGGAGGGAGGGGTGGAAGGATGGATGGATAAAAGCAGGGAGGGCGGGATAGGAGATGGGGGGAGGGATGGACGGATGGAGGAATGGATGGAATTCTAATGATAATATAGCACTAGAATAACAAAGTTGGAAGAGACTTTGTAGGTCTTCTAATCTAGTCCAAACCTGTTCAATCAGCAAACCCTATTCCATTTCACACAAGTGATTGTATCCAGTCTCTTCTTTAAAACTCCAGTGTTGGAGCACCTACAACTTCTGAAGGCAAGACATCCTACTGATTGATTGTTCTCACCGATAGGAACTTTTTCTTTGGTTCTTGAAAGACCAAACAAAAGTTTCTTTATTGATTCATATATATTTTTTTAGTTATATAAGCATATCCAAATATGTTCTTTCTGGTAAGCAGTATTGTTGATTTGTTTCTGGCTTCTTTCAAGATAATATGATTTCTGGCCTCAATAATTGATACTTACAATGAAGCAAGCCAAAAAAAAAAAAGATTTGCTGTAGGATAATGGTGCCAGTGAAAGGGATCTGGAATGAAAGGGTAAAACAATGTAAGCAGGGAAAATAGATATAGTCTCAACTAATAAAAAGAGGAAGATGTCAACTGAAAATCCAAGGAAGGACAACAGATGGCCCATCCATCCACTACCAAACATGATTATCTTGACTGTATCTTCTGGTTTTTCTCCTTGAGTCCCTTCTCATTTCATATTTCAAACTCTTCAAATCAAATTTCAGAAACTCTGGGCAATGTTTTGGTCAAAAGCCACTCAAGTTTCATTCTCCTTGATGGTACTAGAGAAATCCTATCAATTTGTTATAATCAAGAGTTGGTGGAGCAGTTTGGAGTCAGAAAATGTTTCTTCCTGAACATTTCCTTCTACCGCCAGTTGGTCCAGACCAATCTTTCAAAATAGGCTTTTCTTCTCAAATTCTCTTCCAAAGTTGGCACTTCTTTCTCTGGCATCCATAACTAGCTCATCCATAATCCACTTCTGATGGATACACATCAGTATTCTAAACCTGGATTTGTATGACAGTTAAGTTAAGGTAGTGACAGATTTTATCTTCCTGGGCTCCAAGATCATTGCAGAAGGGGACTGCAGCCAAGAAATGAAAAGACGCTGGCTCCTGGGGGGGAAAGCTATGGCAAATCTAGACGACATACTAAAAAGCAGCAACATCACCCTGCCAACAAAAGGGTGTAGAGTCAAGTCCAGGGGTGGGATTCTACCAGTTCACACCTATTCGCTAGAATTGGTTGTTAACATTCTAAGCAGTTTGGAGAACCGGTTGTTAGAAGAAATTACTGGCCTAATCCTGTAAGGAAGGCGGGAAGGAAACATTCTGGTGTTGCTTACAGAAACTGCCTCTCCGTTAACCCTGATTACATTCTTGTCAGGACTAGACTTCCTGTCTCTGGAACGTCTCTGGAGTTTTTACCCCCTCCTTTGCTGGTACTTTGCTTGTGTGGAGTGACCATTCAAAGTTACAGCAGCATTGAAAAAAGTGACTTATGACCATTTTTCACACTTATGACTGTTGCAGCATCCCCACAGTCATGAGAAGCCAGGCGAGGAGATGTGTGCCTCGATGTGAGTAATATTGAGTAGACCACACCCAACTAATAACATGACCACCAAGCCATGCCCACCCAGTCACATGACCACCAAGCCACGCCCACCACCTAAGCCATGCCCACAAAACCATTTGTTAAAAAGAATTGAATCCCACCCCTGGTCAAGCCTATAGTTTCCCCAGTTGTAATGTATGGCTGTGAAAGTTGGTACCATAAGGAAGGCTGAGCACCAAAGAATGGAGGCCTTTGAACTCTGATGCTGGAGAAGACTCCTGTGAGTCCATTGGACTTCAAGGCTATCCAACCGGTCGGCCCTAGAGGAGACCCACCCTGACTGCTCTTTAGAAGACCAGATCCTGAAGATGGAACTCAAAGACTTTGGCCACCTCATGAGAAGGAAGGACTCCCTGGAGAAGAGCCGAATGCTGGGAACGATGGAGGGCAATAGAAGAAGAAGGGGACAGCAGAGGAGGAGGGGGATGGTAGGAGTCCCTGAAGCAGTCAGTGTGAGCTTAAATGGACTCCAGAGGATGGTAGAGGACAGCAAGGCCTGGAGGAACGTTGTCCATGGGATTCTGATGGGTTGGACACAACTTCGCAACGAACAACAACAAGTTAAGGTCCCTGGACTGATTGATGCCTTTTCCCAGTGAATTCTCTCTTTCCACTTAATCCTGAAAATGTTTCTTTTTTTTTTTAAACAGATTTGGGTACCCACTAATATAATTTAATTCAGCATATGAGCTGCGAGGTTGAATATTTCTGGGTTTTCTGCTCCTCTTACCTTGCAAAAGAGTTACACCGGCTCTGTTTCGAATAATGAAAAACATCCAAGCAACGAAGCACTTCAGATACAGAAGGTTGGTGCTTCTCACAAATACAAGGAAAAGCTAAGGAGGCAAATGAAGAATTCTTACCGGGGTGCAGAAAAACCGTTTGCACGCCCATTACTATTTCTTTACATCCTTTAGGAGAGGGAGGCCTGTCTTCTTCTCCCCCTTCCACCAAGATAAAGGGGGCGCCTGAGTCTAATTAGCATGCAGGGAAATGTGTGGTTGTAGCTTGCCTCAAGACTCACACGCACACAAACACACATACACTCAACAACAAAAATCTCACAAGGTTTTGTTTTTTGGGGTCTGACTCTCAAGAGCCGCAGCATGAAGGTAATAGAACACCTGTTTTTAACACCTGTAACCAGGAACAGATTAAAACAGCACTGCGATGAATGCTGCAAATCTCCTCCAAAGAGCAAAAGGATGCAGCCAAGTTCTTGCCATGGGCTCATTTGTCCCTTTGCAAGGGGTTGTCCTTTTTCTCCTGCTTTCTCCAGATTCCCACCTTCGCCCATCACCTGGCTAACTCCATTCTTTCCATCGTGCTGCCTTTCAATGGTGTACCTCTGTCTGGTTTGGTTTGGTTTTTGTATTTCCTTTCGCTCTCTGTGTTCAAAAGGGCTGGGCTCACCCTCCTTCCTGCTTCTTCGGGAAGGAGAAGCAAAAGGTTCCTATTCTTCACATGATCGGCTCCTTGGGTGGAAAGCAGAACTCGAGGTAGGAAAGGTCTATGATTGTATTCACAAGTTTTGACTTTGGCAGGTTCTGTTGGGCATAGCCTAATGTATCCCATTTCTTATCTCCCACTCTTCTCCTCGTCCTCCTCCCCCTTCTCTTCCTCTTCTTCTTCTTCTTCCCCCTCCTCTTTTTCTTCTTCCTCCTCCTCCTCCTCTTCTTTCCTTTCCTTCCCTTCCTCCCCCTTCTCCTCCTCCTCCTCTTCCCATCCTCCCTATCCTCCTCTCTTCCCACTCCCTCCTCCTATCCTTCCTCTTCCTCTTCCTCCTCCTCCTTTGCCTCTTCTTCCTCCCTCCTCCTCTTCCCCCTCTTCCTCCTCCTCTTCCCGCTCCTCCCTATCCTCCTCTCTTCCCCCTCCTCTTCCTCCCTCTACCCTTCCTCCTCCTCTTCTTCCTCCTCCTTCACCTTCTCTTCCTCTCCTCCTCCTCTTTCTCTTCTTCTTCCTCCCTCTCCCTCCTCTTCTTCCTCCTCCTCTACCCCCTCTTCCTCCTCTTCTTCCCCTTCCTCCCCTCCCCCTCCTTCTTCTCCCCCTCCTTCTCCTCCTCTCCATCCTCCTCCTCTCTTCCCTCCCTTCCCTTCTCCTCCTCTTCCTCCCCCTTCCCTTCCTCCTCCTCTTCCTCCCCCTCCCCCTCTTCCTCCTCCTCTTCCTCTTCTCTTCTTCTTCCTCCTCCTCCTCTTCCTCTTCTCCTCTTCTTCCTCCTCCTCTTCCTCTTCCTCCTCTGAACAAGGGTCTGGCAACCTCAAACAGTGGCCTTTCAAGAATCTTTTGTTTCCAGAATGCTGATAATCAGCCCCAAAATTGGCCAGGCAGGTTCTCAGGTCTGAAATCCCCACCAATGATTTCCCCCCACTTGCAGAGTGGAGGCGAGTGGAGGACCATGGTTTGTTTGTTTGTTTTTAAACCTAAAGAACACCTTCCTAAACGTTTTCTGCCTCATTCAGGAATGCAGTGAGCGGTGTTTGTAGATATTGGTGGCCAATGTTACCATACATAGACAGATTTAAATAACAGCAGTGGGCTATTTATAGCCTCGCCGCGGGCACCTTTCCAACATCTCGCTCCCACCCCGGCATCATTGTCTGTTGTTAAATAGCTGGTCCAAATTAAATAAATAACAGCACAACGGGCGACTGCTAGAAAATGAGGTTTCTCCTCTTGGTTTCCATGACATCCAGTCCATCGTCTTTCGCATCCCAGGTGGAATCACAGACCAGCCTGTGGGACAAAGAGATTATTTCTTGGCCAGTCCTAGAGCTGAAAGGGCTTTTAGGCAACCCCACCATCAATGCCTATTGTTTCAGAGACCCTCCCAACCTTCTCCTCCCCCAAATAAGGTTTATAGAGGTTTTGTTTTGTTTTAAGCAACTCTTGTCTATTTTTAGAAGTATTGGCTCCATTGAAGCCAACCTTGGTACAGAAGTGAAAGTGATCCACCACTGGAGGAAATTGGACGTTTCTTTGGGACAATTGCAGTGTGAAGCTCGTTAATTAACTCCGGACCTCTATCTGAACCTGCATTTACCTAAAAGAAAGATCCTTCCACCTACTCTCCCCTCCATCAAAAAATAATAATAATAAGTGCCCCCAAGAATAGAATAGAATATAGAATAGAATAGAGTATAGAATAGATTAATAAATATAAATTCAATAAATGAATAGAATAGAATAGCATAGCATAGAATAGAATAGAATAGAATAGAATATATGGAGTGGAGTGGAGTGGAGTGGAATAGAATAGAATAGAATAGAATAGAATAGAATAGAATAGAATAGAATAGAATAGAATAGAATAGAATAGAATTCTTTATTGGCCAAGTGGGATTGGACACACAAGGAATTTGTCTTCAGTGCATAAGTTTTCAGTGTACATAAAAGAAAAGAGACATTCATCAAGAATCATCAGGTACAACACTTAATAATAGCCATAGGGTACAAATAAGCAATGGGGCATCCACCTTCTCCTAAAATCTGAATTTCAGCAATAAGAATTATTGTTGAAACTTGCATTTGGGAAGTCAGAGAAGTGTAATTTCCAAATGACTGCAGGTGGATTTTGCTTCTCAGTCTACAGTCTAGGCTCTGTCCCTTGTGAATGCTTGCAGAGTCTTTCATTTTCAAACTGGACAAAAGCCAGTTTTAAAAATCGCTCCCCCTTTTGTCTCCAGGATTTGCAGCCTTAACAAGGACCTGGCTGGCTGGTTCCTAGAGTGAGCCTGGATCATCACAAGGGGCTTCTCATCCTTTTGAACCCCCTTCACTGCCAATATGTTTGGCATACACCTGTTGGCAAGTTTGTCTCTCTCTGCATCGTACGTGGGGTTGGGTTACACTGAGGAATTGACCATGGCTTCGTTGCCTCTTAACCCTTGGCAGATGCAGCTCTGGTTATTTCTCTTGAGTCAGAGGAAAGGTTTGGGCTGGAGGAAGAGGTCTCGTTTTCAGAGGGGCACTTCCTATGCAGACTGAAAAGCACCAGGCAAGGAGAAGGTGGTATGGTGTGACAGTGGAGGTGTTAAACTATCTCTGCGTGTCTGTTGGAGGCTGGTATTTTGAGTGAATTCTGGTCCAAATTATTGAGAACCTATTTTGAGGTCCAATTATGGTTAGAGCACCAAGCTGGAAACCAGGAGAATGTGAGTTCTAGTTCAGCCTTAGGCATGAAAGCTGGCTGGGTGACTTTGGGTTAATCACTAGGCAACTGTGAGTTCTAGTTCCACCTTAGGGGTGAAAGCAGGCTGGATGGCTTTGGGCCAATCACCAGGAGAAGGTGAGTTCTAGTCACAACTTAGGCATGAATGCTGGCTGGGTGACTTTGAGAAATTGAGTGGCAATGCAGAAGACTATTCCATTCCAAGGATTTAAGTGAAATATTTTGATTTCTCCTTCATATTAGGACATGACTAGAAGTTTGAAGGGGACATGGTGGCGGCTCAGTGGCTGAGGGATTCGAACCACTAACCATTGTCATTCAGAATGGTTAGCGGTTCGAATCCCTAGCGCTGCATAACAGAGTGAGCTCCTGTTCCTTGTCCCAGCTTCTGCCAACCTAGCAGTTCGGAAGCATGTAAAAAATGCAAGTAGAAAAACAGGGACCCCTTTGGTGGGAAGGGAACAGTGTTCCATGCGCCTTCGGCATTTAATCCTGCCAGCCACATGACCACGGAGACGTCTTTGGACAGCACTGGCTCTTCGGCTTTGCAGTGGAGATGAACAGCGCCCCCTAGAGAGGAAACAACTAGCACGGATGTGCAAGGGGAACATTTACTGTTTCCTTTTAGAATTTTGGAGCTCCTTCTGAATTAACCTGCTTGTTTTTCACTCATGCTCACTGAAGAAGGGAGGAGAGGAGGGAATCTTCCCAGAGACACAAAACATTTCTCCTCTGTAAAAGTCTGAGTTGTTCAGGTCAAGAGCTACCTGGTAAAGATCAGGTCTTACAATGTGACCACAGAAGGAGGGCCGTGTAGTCATGACGCCAGGCTTAATAAAATATTAGTCCCTCCCTTGATCTCGATTGTATCCCTCTGTTAATGCAACTCAGGATTGCGTTGGCTTTTTTGGCGACTGCTGCACACGGCTGGCTCCTATTTAGCTGGTTGTCCACAAAGACTCCAAGATCCCTCTCCCAGTTCCTGCTATTGAGCCTGGTTTCACCCAATCTGTATGTGTCCTTTTGGGTTTTCTTGCCTAAGTGCAGGACTTTACTTTTCTCTACATTGAATTTCATTTTGTTTGATACAGCTTGTTTTTGAAGCTTGTTACGTCACCTGTTGGAAATAGAAGGGCTGTTGCAACTGGGATAAAATTGGGATTTTGGAGAGCTGCCTCGAATGCGTAAATGGAAAGATGGGGAAACGGATCTGTGAAAAATAATGTCATAAGTGAGAACACCAATGGTTAGCATCAACAACACACACACACATATGCCTGAGGTTTGTTTCCCTGTCTGTATCTCCCCAGCGTCTTCAGAGTGCCTGAAGAGGTTGCCTTGAAGCTGTAAAATGAGACGTTCGCAGCTGCTCTTCCAGGCACCTTCTGGCAGGGCAATTCTGGAAACCAAAACAACTTGGAGGATTCTGCTTTGCTAAAAATAGCAAGAGAAGGCACTGTGTGACTTGCCATTTCTTCGTCTGGGAGCAACAGGTCTCCAGATTGGGCCCCCAAACCTTCACCCCGGTCAGGGGGGGAAAGAGAACAAAGCTTCCATCCCATCATTCTTCTCAGTGGGCTTCCTGAGCTGGAGATTGTTTCCCTGAAGACTGCAGGAGAAGCCAGGAAGGAGATACTGAAGGACCAGGATTGATGTATTCATGGGTAACGAGCAAGAAAGAAGCGTGGTATGGATTAATCTGGGATTTTTCTAAAACCTAGGGTGGTCTTTGAACACAAGGCTAGCCTCTCAACTTTCAGCTCACCTCTTTTGCTGATCGAGGTAGGTGGCAGCAATAATTCAGGGGCTGGGGGCAATGGGACATTTAGTTATGGAGTGAAAGGGTCCTGTCCATGGTTGTAATTTCAATGGATGGAAGGCAGCTCCATACATGGAACTCTTGAAGTTGCATTTTCCCCATGCAATCAGGATATGTAATCATGAGAGCCAACTACAGGGGAATTGGACAACCATAGAAACTTGTTTCATAAATTTAGCACCCAGGAAGAGAAGGGATTTCTGTCCCAACCTACTTTCTCCAAACGTAGCTTTCTGAAACTTCTTCTGTTTACCTCTCGGTCTTTTCTTAATCTTTTTCCCTCCATGCAGAAAGGATGTTTTAAAAGGAAAGCATCTCAATCCACCTCCTTTAGTTCTTTCTCATGAATATTTAACCTCTTTTGTTCCTCAGTTCTCTGAAGGAAACAGCTCTCTTCTTCCTAGTGTTTGTCAACAATAACCCTTGCTCGGATAGTAAAAATAATACATGACCATATTGGAAAAACTCTGCAAAACTGGAGAACAGCCAGCAATGAGAAGATGAGTTTGCTATTTCTTGACACCCTTTTGCTTGGATTCTGAGAATTCCTGACTGCTTTCTTGAAAATATAAACCCTTTCAGAAACATTTCTTGCACTGGAGATTTGGGCTTTCTGGTTAAGCAAGACACATCCATCTTGGCTCTCTTGTGTCTTTTAGGAGCAAATTAAGCTTAAAACCATAAAAATAGGGTTACTGATTTTCTTGTATTTTTAAGCTCTCTTCCAAAAAAGGAGAATATTTGTAGCTTGGGGTTGAAATGAGGGGTCCTTGGATGCTCTCTGAGCTTGCTTGTTTCCTTGCAGATGTTTCATTAGCCAAACTAGGTAACATCATCAGTGCTAGTAGTCGGACTAGCACTGATGATGTTACCTAGTTTGAGTCATGAAATGTCTGCAAGGAAACAAGCAAGCTCAGAGAGCATCCAAGGACCCATCAAACTCTCCCCCAGCTCAGCGCCGATGATCCCCTCCCTCTGAGTAATTTCACCCTCACAACAGCCCTGAACAGCCTTTGGTTAGTCAAAGGATTCTTGTTTGCTAAATGAAGATGTTGGATCAGCTTCCCTTACAATGCGTCTTGTGCTGGGAGCCAAATCAACAGGTCCTCGCAGACAATGGACAGTGTTGAGATCCTGAATGATCAGTGAGTTGAAGAAAATACTTAGCCATAACAAGCAGTGCAGCACAAACTCTTCTGAATTTTCATTCCTGTATAATGTACGGGGTGTGATCATTCCTCTTGAAACTTGGTATGACTATTTAGACCACAAGGTGATTGAATTACAGTCGGCTTAGAGTCGGAGTCAATTTGGGAGGGAGGGAGGAAGGAAGGAAGGAAGGAAGGAGGGAAGGAAAGGGAGGAAGGCAGGAAGGCAGGAGGGAGGGAGGGAGGGAGGGAGGGAGGGAGGGAGGGAGGAAGGAAGGAAGGAAGGAAGGAAGGAAGGAAGGAAGGAAGGAAGGAAGGAAGGAAGGAAGGAAGGCCAAAAGAAGGAAGGAAGGAAAAGGAGAGAGAAAATGGAAGGAGGGAGATAGAAGGAAGGAAGGAAGGAAAAGGAGAGAGAAAAGGGAAGGAGGGAGATAGAAGGAAGGAAGGAAGGAAAAGGAGAGAAAAAAGGGAAGGAAAGGTAGCAAAGAGGGAAGGGAGGGAGAAAGAAAAGAAGGAAGGAAAGAAAAGGATAGAGAAAAGGGAAGGAGGGAGGGAAAGGCAGAAAAGAGGGAGGGAGGGAGGGAGGGAGGAAGGAAAAGGAGAGAGAAAGGGGAAGGAGGGAAGAAAGAAGGAAGGCAGGAGGGAGGGCCAAAAGAAGGAAGGAAGGAAAGAAAATGAGAGAGAAAATGGAAGGAGGGAGGGTAGAAGGAAGGAAGGAAGGAAAAGGAGAGAGAAAAGGGAAGGAAAGATAGCAAAGAGAAGAGGGAGGGAGAGAGGGAAGAAGGAAAGAAGGAAGGAAGGAAGGAAGGAAGGAAGGAGGAAGGAAGGAATTGTCAAACAGGTTCTACAGTGAAGAATGAGTGGTCATTGGTGACTCAAGCAAAGAATCAAATGGCCATTTCATTTGCTGTTATTGTTTTTACACTATTCTTCCTCCAACAGTAGACAGTATGGTAGAATGATGGATTCCACCCTAATCCAATCCGGCTTCTGGAGTTCATCCATTCCAGACCTTGGTCTAAATTAGTCCTTCAACTGTAGCAGAAGGTTTTCTAAAAACAGAAACATTTGGGGGGGCATCTCCAAAGGTTAAACAATTCAGAAATAAAAGGCTTGTGTTAACAAAGCCCTACCAAATATATCTTCCTGCAGTGAATTTTGAAAAGTGAATTAACTACCAGCAAGCAGGACAATTCAGATGGGAAATCTTTCTCTGCTCATTAAATTCTGTCTGAGAAATCCTTAGCTCTGATTGGGCAGTAGACGAGTGACATCATCTGGGAATGCACCTGTCATCTATCATCAGACACTCTTAAAGAGCCGGCCATCTCTTTGACTCGAAAGTGTGCAAATTGCTGCCTTTTTAGCCTGTAAGCTTTCAAGCAATAACCCTTAAAGAAAGATTTTCATCCATGTTTGAGATGACTGCCTCAACTGGGTTTGTAACAACCCCATTGGATAGCTTGAAGGAAACTGAGAAGTCTAATTGCAGCAGAAGCCTCTTTGAAAGCATAGGGTCAGGTTTGTGGGGTCTTCTAGAAACGCAATGTGCAAATAAGTAAGCATGTGGAAATACTCAGCGCAGCTTTCTCCCAATAGTCCTTCAACTATTGCTATTGGACTTCAGCTAGCAGAGTTCATGGTAGGGTAAAATGGAGGTCTAGGAATTGAAGCTTCTACATCTAGAGCAGGGGTCACCAACCTTTTGGACCTCAGAGACCATCAAACTCATCATTTTAAAATCCCGTGGACTAGAGACCCTGGGAAAATACCAAAAAAAAAAAAGTCTGCAGGAAAATTCCCCACTCCATTTTCCTACCAATCGATCATTCCTTATTTGGGATCACAGGATACCATCTCCAGCTCCGTTCTCAGAGGGAAAGAGAGGGAGAGAGAGGAGAGACTTTTGGCTCCATGCAAGGAAAGCAGCAGAAGCAGCACAAGTCTTTCTTTCTCTCCCCCAAACTCCACCAGAAATGAATCTTTGCCGGCGCAGCCTCTTGGAGCAGGAGGCCTTGCAGGGTCCCAAAGACTCATTTCTTGCAGACTTTGAGGGAAAGAAAGACTTCCGCTGCTTTCCTTGCATGCGTCCAAAAGCAAAAGAAGAAAGAAGCGGAGATAAGCAACCCAGTGGACAGGACAGGGGCGTGTGAGGCAAGTGGAGCAAGTCCCCCCCCTGCCCTTTCCCCCTCCCCTCACTACCTCATGTTGTTCGCAATGCAAACGACGCAAGCCTTGTGTTCCCACGGGCCATGTGGGCGGTGCAGCCTTGTGTTCCCACATAGCCTGGATTAATTGCTTTGGGGGGGGGGGACATTTCTCTGCGGATCACCAAAATTTTCTCATGGACCACCAGTTGGCGACCACTGATCTAGAATAGACTGTTGAGGTCTTCCATGAAGGATGGTTGGGTTCGCTTAGGTAGAATACAGAATATAGAATAACATGGAATGGAACTTCCACAATTTCTGAAGGAAAGCCATTCTCACCTGTCTCCTGAGTTCTAGTTTGCTTCTCTTCTTGATTCATTTCCATCCACTGGTTCTTGCCTTGCCTTCTGGTACTAAGTTTGACACACACACACACACCCTTGAATCTTAGCATTCGGTTTGCAGAGTTGCTCTACCTTTTGAGAGGTCTTTCCTTCCCATCCTTTCATGCCATTGGGAAAGCTGTACTTTTGCGGAAGCGTAATTCAAGGTTTTCTAGGTCTAGAATTTCAAGCCTGGTGGTATGAGGTATTCTACAATGAGTAGAGGAGTGGAGAACTCTTCTTGTGAAATATTTCTGGACTTTCTCAACTGTGCTAATATCAGATATGTATCTGTATACAATATCAGATACCTTCACAGTCTTCTTTTCTACAAATGAGAAGGTATAGAAGAGAAATGCTTCCTTGGTTTTGGAAATAGGTAGTTTTGGCTAATAAAGGAGAATATTGGTAGCTCAGGGTTGAGCTACAGTTTTGGCCAAGTTTCAAGTTGTGTTTCCAGGCTTAATGAAGCCAACTGGACTCCCAAAGCTAAAAAATAATAATAATTGAGGATCAAATTTTCAAAAGTCAGCATCGAGAAAGGCATAAGCTTAGGTCTTGTTTTCCTGGTCTAGGAACAAAAAAAAATTCCTGAGAAGCATGTCAGAGTATTGTGAAATATGGAAGGGGACATCTATTATTAAACTGCAAAACCAAATTCACAACTGAAGGGAGAAGTGGGTGCTGATTTGTAGGCATCACAGCTCCACAGCTTCAGATCAGCAGTGCCAAAAGTAGATGGACAAGGTGACCTTCCCAGAACCAGAGGTCCACCATTGGAAGTTGTAATGATGCCCTCAGAGCCTCAGGGGTAGTCTTTGGGGGCCTCCCAAATTCTTTCTGATTCTATCTATCTATCTATCTATCTATCTATCTATCTATCTATCTATCTATCTATCTATCTATCTATCTATCCATCCATCCATCCCTATATTTCTCTCTAGCCACCCCATCCATCTATCCATATCTATCTATCTATCTATCTATCTATCTATCTATCTATCTATCTATCTATCTATCTATCTATCTCATTTCTCTTATCTCTCTCATCTTTCATCTTTCTCATCTGTCTATCATCTATTTATCTATCTCACGCATCATCATCATTACCCCTCACGCATCATCATGAAATCTCCAGAACCGTAAAACCTACAAACTTATAATTTGGCACATATGTTCCTCTTGGCTTCTAAGTGTTCACTAAGAAAAGATTTTTCAAAATGATGATCAAAACATTAGTATTTTGTATATTATTATTATTATTAACATGCTCTGATGCTAAGGAGTGCTACTCCCCCTTCCCACCTGAAAAAAAATCTCTTCCAAATGCAAAACACAAGCAAAGGAGTTTCAGTTTTAGTTTCAGAGCACCAAGCAGCTTTAGTACAGAACAGTTGAGCTAAGCCACGCCCAAGCTCCTTGCTGTCTCCTTTTTGCTCACACAGCAAATACTGTTTGAGTTTCCAAAACAGCCCTTGACTCTCTGACAACTGATGGGACACTAGCCAGAGGAATACCAATGGATGTTGGTAGGCAGACACACAATTTTTCCCCTTATTTTCCTCCCCCAAAACTAAGCCCGATCACCTAGTTTCTCAGCGAAGCACAGATATCGAGCTAGTTATAGACAAAGTTATTAAACACATGCATGAAGAGGACTTCGATGAACTATATTTAATTTTAATTAAGCATCCAGCCAAATGGAATCGATCGTTGTTTTTCTCCCTGGCACCAGCTGTCCCCTTTTGAGAATGTAGCTTTCAACACATCACTGAAGGACACATCATACCACTCAGTCCTGGTAACACGGCACCCTCTGTCCTTGAAAATAGTTTAGCCTATCCCCAAATTTTAGGAGAATCAGGACTGTCCCTTTCCCACTGGATGAGTGGGGAAAAGACCAAGACGGAGCTCTTCCTCCTATGAAGTTCCTGGAAAGTCAACAGAAGGAAAAATGGGGCAGTTTCTTCTTGTCCCACCCTTGGAAATCTTTTTAAGATGACGTTGATGGGTGGGAGTGCCTACTTTTCTTGGCTGATTTGGGGGGAAAAACGGAGTTGGTGATTCTTGGATGGAAGCCACCAGAACACAAGTCTAGCCTGGGACTTGTGAAAATTATCCTGGAAGAAGATTATATCACATTGTCTCGAAGGCACTTTTCTCCAAAGGGAACTGGACTTTATTTTTCCTTGAAGACTATTTCATTTCTCATCCAAGAAGCTTCCTCCATGGACGAGAAGCAAAATGTCTTCAAGAAAAATAAAACCAAGGAAGTCCAATGGCCTTTTGCAAAAAGCACCTTGGAAACAACCTGGACGGCTGTCTTAAAAACCTCCAGTGATGGAGCACCACAACTTCTGGAGGCCAGGTGTTCTCCTGGTTAATTGTTCTTCCTTCATTCCAGGTTGCTTCTTTCCTGGATTTAGTTTCCACCCGTTGCTTCTTCTCCTGCCCTCAGGTGCCTTGCAGAACAGGTTGACCTCCTCCTCTTGTTCATAAGAGCCCCTCAAATATCAGAATGATGCTCCTTTGTCCCTCCTTCTTCACTCCCCCAATTGCATAAGGAAGGACTCCTTTGCGATAGGTGATTATCAATTCCTAACAAGGTCAATCAATACCTTTCCTATTTCAGACGATAATCCCCCTTGGCTCTGGATCCCAACAGGTAGGTTCTGCTTGCCTCACCTGAAGAACTAAAAGACCTCAACATCTCCTCTGGTCCTTCCTTGAGATTCCTGATTATTATTATTATTATCATTATTATTATTATCATTATTATTATTATTATTATTATTATTATTGTTGTTGTTGTTGTTGTTATTATTATTATTATTATTATTATTATTATTATTATTATTATTATTATTATTATTATTATTATTATTATTATTATTATTGAAACTTGGCACGTTCCGGTGAAGAACAACCCCTCCCTTCTCTCTCTCCCCACCCCTTGGGCACTTCTCTAGACTTTCCAAAGAGGAGTGTGGGGGACAATTCCAGCAAGGCAATCCTAGCCAGCTGTCGGCCACCTCATGGTCTCCAGACCATCCAACCTTGGGGGTTGGAGAAGGGCCAAAAGAGAGGGGTGTGACTGCCTTCCAGAGGTATCTGAAGGTGGGTTCCTCATCCAAAGCTTAGGTTCTCCAGGACCGCCAGGTCTTTGTGGCTTCTTGAGGGGGGGGGGGGGGAAAAGGCGGTTGGTGAGGAGGAAGAGAATTTCTTCCAGCAAAAATAAAATAAAAATAAAAATAAATCGGGGAGAGGTGGCGGAGTGCACGGAGGAAGAAGGAGGGAGGAGTGGGTGGCTTGAGAGCCAGCTTTTCTCTCCTGCAAACCTCCCAGCGGGAACCGAGAAAACCTGGCAGATGTGCAGGAATTAAAGAAACCTTCTTCTGTCCCCCTTCCGTCCTTCCTCGAAGGGGAGGGGGTGGGAAGAAGGCACCCCCCCACACCCCCTTCGGCCCGTCTTTCCTTCCCGCCCCTCCCCAGCAGCGCTTCCCAAGCCCTCCAAGCTTCCGTGGGGGTATTGGGCGCATTCTCCTGCGCCAGGCGCCGAAGGAACCAGGCAGCCAGTCAGGTCTCGGTTTCATCCGCGATTGATTCTTCGCCCTCTCTCTTTCCCCCACCCCCTCGCCCCCCCCCCCGCCCACCCCACTTCTAGGGTTTCCCTCCTCTTCAGTCCTCCTCCTCCCCCTGATCTACGAAAGAAGGAAAAGAGCAACAACAAAGACCAAAAACAACAAAAAGGACCAAAGGAAAGGGAAGAAGGAGGAAGGAAGGAAGGAAGAGAAGAAGAAGAAGAAGAAGAAGAAAAACCCAGCCAGCCAGCCAGCCTTCTCTCTCTCCTTCTCTCTCTCTCTCTCTCTCTCTCTCTCTGCGCGTCCCTCTTATTCCCTGGTTTCTTGGAAATCCGGCTGGCTGTGCCACGCGGTATCCTGGGGGAATCTTTACAACCAAACTGGGATCTATGAGCGGGAAGGTGATCAAGTCGAAAGAAGAGAAAGATGCTTCTAAAGGTAAAAGGACCTCCGCTCGCTCCTTCCCATCCTTCTTGCTCTCCCTTTCTCCATCATTCCCTTTCCGTTGTCTTGAATGGTCCTTCAGTTTTCCACCACCACCACCCCTTCCAAAAAAATCCCCCAAACCCCTCTTCTCTTTCCATCTTCCCAGGCTTGGCTGACCTTTGCTGGTGGGGGGAGGAAGCGGGGTGGGATGGGGGCAATGAAAGGATGGGGGAGAAGTGGCATGCCAGCCCCATCACCCACTCACCCACTCACCTCCTTCCCGCTGCCTCCTCTTCCTTCTCTTTGTGTCTTTTTTTTTTTTTGTTTTATTTGGTTTTATTTGGTTCCCTTGGCTCCTCAACCTTGTCCTTCCCTCCCTCCATCTCACTTGCCTTTCCATCCCAGCCCTGGAAGACGAGGGGAGAAGGGGGGGAGGAAAAACGAACCTATTTACACCCCCTGCCCCACCCCCGTGAAGGAAAGACCTCCTATAATACTGCGGTCTTCCCTTTTGTGTGTGTGTGTGAGAGAGAGAGAGAGAGAAAGCGGCGTGGTGTGCCACGAGTTGTCCCCTTGCACGGCTGTGGCTACAGACCTTCCCCATCGCCCGGGTGGGAGGGGCGTGTGAGAAACAGAAAGCAGAGCCCACTTTGGGGAGAGGAGATTGTCTTTGCCAGGAGGACCCTGAGTGGGGTCTGTAATGTAGCTCATATGAGGAGGTTGGGGAGGGGGGCTGCTTTGCTGAAATAAACCAGGTTGAGTCGAGAGCGAGAAGGAACATGGTGTGCTCCTCGGCCTCCCTTGACTGCCGTCCTTGCACCTGATAGACACTTGAAAGCATCTGGTAGGGTTAGGAAGTAGCACTTTACCTCCCACCCTCCCCTGGAAGCTTGGGCCAGGGACATCTTGCCCTGCCCTGCCTTCAAAACCCATGGACCCCTGTAGCTACTCCACGTTCAAGGAGAAACAGTAGAGTCCTTAGGATCGCCTGAAGATGGATGGGGTTGTTTCCTTTCTGTTCGAGCTGCAATGGGTAGGGAAGTGATGTCCTAGCAGGGTGCCATGGAGCTCCTCCCTCCTTCCCTCCCTCCCGCCCAAAAATTGGAACTTGGTTTCCTACGTTGAGATTGTGTGGGGTTTTGGATATTCTGGGCATTGCATTCGGTTGATGGTGGTGTCTGCAGAAAGCAGAGGCATAAAATCTTACTAGGGTTGACCATCGAAGAAGGAAGAGAGATGCTTTGCCGTACAATGGACCGATTCGCTTCTGAATATATCAACTGGCCAACAATTGCTATGGAGACGGAAAGAGGGGGGGGAAGAGGAGGAGAAGGAAGAGGAGGGGGACTTATGGATTGGAGGGTTCCCAGGGACAGCTCCGTTGTCCCACTTCTGTCTAGGTTTGTCCAGGGGGAAAAGGTCAAGCTAAAAATCCAGATGTCTGGAAGGTCCCTTCCCCTTTTCCGAGGTGTGTGTGTGTGGGGGGGAGGGTCAGGCAGCCATCCAAAGAGGGTTTCTACCTGATCATCTCACCTCCCGCCAGGTGGGTGCTGCGAGGTGTTTCTGTTGTGGCCTCTTTGGCGAATCACCTAGAACGTCTCTCCCCTGTTTTGCTGCAAAGCAAGACAAATCTTAGGTTTCAACAGTTTGATCTTCAGCATCCGTCCTAAACCCAGGAATGTTCATGAGGACTCCATTACTGGGCACAATCCTGAATGTCTCAGACCATACAGGGAGGGGATGATGGGGGTTGAGTGAATGGCTCTCCGTTTTTCCCAGACAAATCAGGGCCTAAGAGGGGAAAAAATGCTTTGTGATCTAAAGACCATTGTCTTGAAAAATCAAAGACTGAGGGGGTCGGCTTCAATTGGCTTTGTTCCTCTTGTACAAGTCTTTCTTCCACGAGGTGATCACCAAGTGGTTGGATTCAAACTCTCATCGTGTGCCCAGCTCTGCCCCAAAGGCAGAAGGACTGGAGTCTATGGCCACCAGCATGGCTGCTTCAGACCTTGGCTGTACTAAACAATACCCACAATGGGTTTGGGTCCTTTTATTGCTGGGGGGGGGGGGTTTTCCTAGAAGCCATCTTTTTCATGGGTGAACTTTCTGCTTTTGATAGACGAAGGCAAACAGGCAGGGAGGACCTAAATTCGTTTCTGGAGGGTTACAATCTTTGGCGATGTTTTCTCCCCACACCCTCCCCATCTTGGTCCAAGTCATCTGAATGAATTTGTCACCTGTGTGAGAGAGAGGGGGGGAGAGGGGGCAGAAAGAGGGGGAGAGAGGGAGGGAGAGAGAAAAAGAGAGAGGGAGGGAGAGAGAGGAGAGGAGAGAGGGAGAAGAGGAGAGAGGGGGAGAGAGAAAAAGAGAGAGAGAGAGAGAAAGAAGCTCCTTCAGATGCCTTCTCCCATGTGCCATTATTATTATTATTATTATTATTATTATTATTATTATTATTATTATTATTATTATTACTACGTCCCAACAGGGCAATTTTGATTTGCAGAGAGCGGTGCGGCCTCAGTGCCCGTCATTCTTGGCTAAGCGATTTGTGCACTAACTTCTTTTGTTCTTGAGATGCGTCCATGTGACAGACATGTGCATTGATAAGCTTGGGGCTTCTGGAGGGGATGTGGAGGCTGGGGGGAAGGGCAGGAAGTGTTGTGGCTGCTCTGGGAAGCTGTGCTGTAGTCCCTTCGGTGGTTTTTATTTGATGGTCTCCATTGAGAGGGTGGAAGGCAGATTTCCATCCTCAGGGTCTGCCTGCGTTTTGCCTTTTCGGTTCCATTGTCCTTTTTGGGAGGTGGATGGGGATCTGGCACATTTTCAGACTGGTTGATAGAAGAGGGTTGAAAGAGCCATTTCTGTTAAACGTAGATTAAAAGGAAAAAAAAAAAACAGCCAGCCAGCTGACAGTCTCTGAAAAAAGCAAGATTTGTTGTTTTGGGTGTGGACGTTGATTGGTCTGGCATCAGATGAGTAAAACTACTTCTCCCTCATTCACACATGATTTGGGAGAGCTGAACAGATAGTTTTGGCACCCTGCCCTGATTTATTTTGGAAAATCCAGGAAGCGTTGCATTTGGGTTGGGGGTCCTTGCTGCTCTCTGAGCTTGGTGCTTTTTTTGCAGACGTTTCATTACCCAACTAGGTAACAGCATCAGTGCGAGGAGGAAATAGGGTGTATGTGGGTGGAGGAGGAGGAGGAGAGGCACAGTTGGGTCCTTGCTGCTCTACAAACTTGGTTGTTTTCTTCACTGAAGTTAAAGTTAGCAACATTGTCGTTAAGTGAATCTGGCTTCCCCATTGATTTTGTCAGAAGGTCGCAAAAGGGGAAATCACATAACTCCGGGGACACTGCGACGGTTGTAAATAGGAGTCAAACACCTGAAGTTTGATCATGAGACCACGGGGGAGGCTGAATGCTCATAAGTGTGAAAAACGGTCACAAGTCCCTTTTTTCAGGGCCATCATAACTTTGAACGGTCACTAAATGGACTGTTGTAAGTGGAGGACTCCCTGTCTTCGTTTTAGACAAAAATAAATGAAAGGCAGAGCAAGTGACTGAGTGATTATTTCCTATTTGATGGCAGAACTTCCCCCGAAGGTGGCCGTAACGTAAATATTTCGGTATTTTGTAGAGGTTGCAGGAATGGCACCCTGGTCCCTGAGTGGCAAGGAATAGATTTACACCAATCGCAGGTTTTTCATAGGACATTTGTTGCAAAACCCTTTTGGGGAAATTGCATGGGCTCTCCCTGGTTTAAAACTGGGCTCTGCAAATAATATTACACAAACTTCGTGCCCTCTAAATCTGGGAGGCTCCACTGCCCCCAGTTAGGAAGAGACAGGTGAACGTTGCGGCATGCCTCCAATAAGCTGAAGGGAAGTTTTAAAAATTTTTTTAAAAAAAATGTATATGTCAAATCCAGAGACTAAAACATAGGAAGAACAGTTAGAGGATTTGAGTATGGACAGTCTAGAGAAAAGCAGGAGTGATAGGATGGCAATATTCCAGTATTTGAGGGGCTGCCTCAAAGAAGAGGAAGTCAACTTATTTTCCAAAGCACCTGAAGGTAGAATAAAGAAAGAACGGAGGGAAAGTAGTCAAGGACAGAAAACTGGGATTAAAGAGAAACTTCTTGACAGGGAGGACAATTCAACAGTGGGACAGAAGTTGTGGCTCCTCCATCATTTCAAAGAGAGATTGGGCCATCCTTTGTCTGACAGGGTATAGGACCTCCTGTTTGAGCAGTGCGTGGGCTAGAAGACCTCCAAGGTCCCTCCCAGCTCTATTCTGACCAAAAGGAGAAATCCTTGCTCCACCTAGGTGGAAATATGAAGCCATTGTGAACCTTAGAATAAGAAGCTTAGAATAAAGAATACAGCTTTTTTGAAAAAAAACAACAACAATGGTGTGCAGCTCCATTTAAAAGGCACCCAATCATGCACCAATAGTAACATTCCCTGCCCGAAATACATGGTTGGTCAAGCCAACCAAATGTATCTGGTGATAGTTTTAATCATTGTGCACGAGAGTGTGTGAACAGATCTGCTGCAAATAACCAGAGTGTTTGAGTGTTTCTCTGCCTATTGTTGCAAAGATAGTTACTGACTGACATAAGTGCCATGTTTCCCCGAAAATAAGCCCTAATACATCTTTACGAGCAAAAATTAATATAAGACCCGGTGTTATTTTTTGGGAAACACAGTACTAGCTAATGTTTCCTGTATTTGACAGAAAACAGGCTAGCCTAGATGAATTGATTTAAACACCATTCTTAGCAGGTCCAGATGTGTTCATTTATAAAACCCATGATTATGTCAAATTCCAGCTTCTGTCTAATGTTACTGGTGTTCTCTGGAACGTAATGAATTCTTCAGGGATCTCTTTGCAAAGAGGCCAAACAAACCTTTTCCACCCCAGGGTAAATTATCTCTACTAGATTGTGATGCTGAACAGCATTCATTAAGCTTGCCACTGTAATTTGACTACCAGGAGCCTATTAAATTAAAGTACCTTCCCAAGGAATCTTGGGAAATTATATTTCCCAGGGATCTTCGCTACCAAATATCTTTTATTTGATAAATGGAATTGGACAGCCTTGGGGCTGAAAAGATGGCGATGGTCAGGAAAGGTCCTTCTGAGTAGAGACGCCTGGAATTTCACCCTGCCGTTGAAAAAGACTAGGGGGTAAAAAACCAGCTATTGATCGATTGATATTTGTCATGAGAAACAGTCGTATAATGTGAGATGCTCGGTCTCCGTTTCATCAAATTCAATAAGATCATTGGTATAGAATTGGACGGATTTCTTATTCCTCACTCTTTACATCTGTAAAATGGGAACAATTTGCAGCAGCATTTGCACAGCATTTAGGTGGGGAGAAAGAGGGAAGAAATAAATTTGGATGCAATATTCCAAGGGATTTTAAATTGGTGTTAAAACTTCACGTGATCTTGATTCTGTCCCTCTGTTAATGCAGCCGAGGATTGCATTGGCTTTTTTTATACTGTAGTTATGACTGTTGTTAATTCATCAGTTCAACAATGTATGTTTTTGTCACACCCGGCAATGATGTTGTGAATTGCCACTGTTGAAAAAGTAATTATTGCGATCTAGTACCTTTGGCACTGAATTTCCCTCCGGCCCAAAATTGTTTTCTGTCTTCCGCCAAGCCAGGGATCTAAAAATACTCCAACCCTGGCTAGATGAAGTCCATGAACTTCCTGTTATAATCAGCTTGTTAGCCTTGAAAGAGCTGCAAGACAATTTGAGCAGAACCTTTCTTGCAGACTTCACAGGCCTGCAAAAGTGTTTGGGCCAAGCCAGGGTAATTAAGAGATCCCTAATCAGCATTGCCAAGAGTTGATTAGACAGCCCGGTTTGCAAAAGGAAAGAGGACAGACTGTGGGGTTTTTTGCTGTGTGTGTGTGAGAGAGAAAGAGAGACAGACAGACAGAAAGAGAGACAGGAGACAGAGAGAAAGAAAGACAAAGAGAGAGATAAAGAGACTGAGAGAGAGAGAAAGAGAGACAGAGAGAGACAGATACAGATACAGAGACAAGAGACAGAAAGAGAGAGAGAGGGTGTGTTTATACTGTTTGTCTTGCAATCCGACAGAGAATTGGCGTCCATCTGAGGTTGCCACAGAAGACAAGGGTGTTTTAAAGAGCTGTACAGGTAGACTTCAACTTACAACCACAATTGTGTTCCATAGCTAGGTGAGAACTTTGTTAAGTGAGTCCCCCCCCCCCCCGTTTCATGAGCTTTCTTGCCACAGTTGTTAAGCAAATCCTTTCCTGTCAGAAGGTCGCAAAGGGGGATCCGGGACACTGCAACCATGTCTGTTAGTTCATCTTCCCATCCTCCTCTGCCCACTTTTAAATATGAGCAAAAGTTATCACTGCTTTGCTTGTTTTCCAACCTGGTTGGAAAGAGAATCTCTTTTGAAGACGAGGAGGGGGTGCAAACACCTTACTTTAACATGCAAAGAGTTTAATCTGGATAGAGCATGGTTTGTGGTTGGCTTCCAGAAGCTTATCCCAGTTGTTCAGTGTCAGAAGAGAAAGAGGAGAAACAACCAGACCAGGGATGTCCAATATTGTCAACTTTAAGACCTGTGGACTTCAATTGTCAGAATTCCCCAGCCAGTTGAAGCCCATAGGTCTTAAAGTTGCCAAGAATGGACACTCTTGGAGTAGAGCGTAAACAGTCTATTGTGTGATCTTCAGGGGTCCCAGATTTGCATCCTTGTCACTTGCTTGGCTTCCTAACTGGATGGTGTTAATCACATAATTCTCACACAACAGCAACCTGTTCTGCATCCAAAGCAGATGAAAAACTGGGAAGACATGTCTAAGACAACTCTGAGCTTACCATATTAGTATTAATAGGTGCTGGCTGTGCTTCTCTGCCAGTACGAACCTGGGCCGTGAACCTGTCAGACTCTCGGTATTTTATTCCTTCCAAAAATAAATCCACACCCTTTGCATCCAGTTCTACTCTCAGTCTAATGCAGTGGTTCCCAACCTTTTTTTCGCCCCGCACCCCTAAAGAAATTTCACTCAAAACTCACACCCCCTGAAATTTAGGAACTACTGAACGCGTTAAATATATGGTAGGATTGAATCTTTTCAACTATGTATGTGACGGCCACTAAATAACGATACTTAACTCTAAAATGAAAACAAAGTTAATCCATTGCATAATAAATAAAAATGCCAACATATAGCCAATATCCTATTATTTACCTGGACTTTTCTTGCACCCCCTGGAATATCATCTCGCACCCCAGACTGGGAACCCCTGGTCTAATGGCTCTCCCCACTTTGCTTTCGAGGTCACTCCACCTGACTAGACTCATATTTTGCTTCCAAAGTCCTGTACTCAGATTCAGAATAGAGCTGGAAGGGACCTTGGAGGTCTGCTAGTCCAGCCCTTTGCTCAAGCAGGAGACACTGTTCCATTCCAGACAAACGGTTGTCCAACCTCTTCTTAAAAACCTCCAGTGATAAAGCACCCACAACTTCTGGTGGCAAGCTGTTCCCCTGGTTAATTGTCCTCACTGTGAGGAAGTTTCTCCTTAATTCTAGGTTGCTTCTCTCCATGGCTAGTTTCCATCCATTGTTTCTTATCTTGCCTTCTGGTGCTTTGGAGAATAGCTTGACTCCCTCTTCTTTGGGGCAGCTCCTTGAATGCTGGAAGACTGCTATTAGTCCTTCTTTTCTCTAGACTGGCCATATCCAAATCCTGCCACCGTTCTTCAGATGTTTTAGTCTCCAGGCCTTTCATCACCTCACCATTGTGCAGTTGTGGTACGAGAGATGAATTAGGTGTCATCAACTGCTGTGACCTTCATGACAGCCGGGTGGCACCATGGATAAATTGTCAGCACAATTCCTCCTTAACCCTGAACAGTAGAGTTTGGCAAAAATGGTTAGCCTTAAAAAGACGACAACCCAAGGTTTCAAGCGGGGAGTCACTTCACAGTTAAAGCTAGAAACTGGATTTATGGCAAGAAAATAAAATAAATAAGAATAAAATAAAGACAAATCCTCGACTTATGGCGACGAGGTAGCCCAAAATTTCCGTTGCTAAGTGAGACAATGTTTAGCCCTGTTTTACGACCTTTCTTGCCCCTGTGGTTGGGATAATTTAAAGAATGAGACCTCCCCACCCTCCTTAACTCTCTCAGGTCACCTGGGCCAATTGGTCCAGTTGTAGGTTCCCGCTCAACTTCAACAAGTGTCTGTTGACAAGACCTTGGTTCTCACACAGGCTGGTGGATGTTAGGGCGAACCAGCTGAGGCACCCCCATTCCTGAGTCCTCTTCCCCATGGTCTCCCCCCTCCCACTTGAATGCAGAAGTGGTTATTCAGCAAGTTCTGACCAGTTCTGGGAAACCGGTAGCGGAAATTTTGAATAGTTTGCAGAACCAGCAAATCCCACATCTGACTGGCTCCACCACCCCCATCTGTTCTCTGCTTCCCATTGAGTCCCAGCTGATCAGCTGGGTCTCCTTTGGTTGCACCCTGCACAGGAGAACAGAGCTGGTTAGTGGGATGGAAATTATGCAGTATATCCTTCCCCTGCCATGCCCACCAAGCCACGTTCACAGAACCAGTAGTAAAAAAAAATTGACTCCCATCACTGCTTGAAAGGCAGCCAAGAAATGAAGTAAGCATGGCTCCAGCTGACATTGTTTATGCAGATGGACACCCTGCCTAGATGACATACATAATTTGCATCAGACGAACGCAAATTAGTTGGCACCATGGGCTTTGTGGATTTCTTATGTCCCCAGGTCCCTTGGCTTATTGCCCTACCCATGCTGGGAAAGTCTTCAAAGTTTCAAAGGTGCAAGCTTTCAT
The DNA here is from genome assembly GCA_033807585.1 of Hydrophis major. Classification (NCBI taxonomy): domain Eukaryota; kingdom Metazoa; phylum Chordata; class Lepidosauria; order Squamata; family Elapidae; genus Hydrophis; species Hydrophis major. Next base: position 25,604,095 of record CM066335.1, read on the forward strand.
ATATCGGTTCAGAAGGAGAACCTTGCAACACCAGTAGGTCCCGCTGATAAGAAAGTGTATAAAAATAGTTCATAAATATAGAAAACCCTTTGATCAGATTTGACTGTAAAGAGGATTTAAGTAAATCATTCCAGCATTTGCCTTCAACAGTTAGGCACTGAAGGATGAGCCTCAAATACGGAATTAAAATGGTTGAGTTGAGAAAGGAAAAACCTGAACAAACATTTGCAGGACTTGGCCAAGTATGATATCTCTTTTAATTTATAGAGAGTCAGAAACCATTAGATCTGGATTTTATCATAATTTCCTTGTCAAATGAGTTTTAATCAAATCATTTGCATCTGTTTCCCATTCCGGTTTCTATTTTTAATCTCCCACAATCAGATGCGAAGTAAAAGTTCCACTTGAGCATGAAATTGGACTTCTTGGCCAGGCCGTGTCATCTTTCAAAAGGATTTCTTTTTTTTTTTAACCAAGTCTGGATGTAAATGCCAAACAGCTCTTTGAAAAGCAATCAGCTAACAATGTTCTAGAATTTAGATGCATTAGCTTGGCAGAAAAAGAGGGACGGTATTAAATCAAGTTGCTTGTTGTCAAAACCTAGCATTGTGACACAGCTAATATTGTTGCAATTAACACAACAAGTTAGGGGCAAATAAATGTCTGCATAATCGCCTTCAAGATAATATAATCCCGTCTTTCTGCAGTGAGATTGTAGGTGTTTAGCATAGATGTTTCTTTTCAGAGGTACCTCTGGATTCAACCAGGCGTATCTCAAGTTTCATTACTATTTCTTTTTAAAAAGAAATGTTTCTTGATATATTATTTTATTTCATGAATTTAGATCTTGCTCTTCCTCCAGGAACTCAAAGTGATATGTGAGCTAGTCTCTTCCCTTTGATCTTTTTTCAACAACTCTTTGTAATCAGTTGGGTGTCTCCACTGAAAGTCACCAAGTCACTTTCCATGGCTAACCATGGATCTGAACTGGGATCTTCTGATCTTAGAGCAAGCTTACCTGTCATTATTGAACACTCTTGTGGGACATCTTTCTGGCAAAGAAAATATATGGAGATTCGATCAATTGTCTTTGAATTTAGATCTCAACATCTCGAATCTTGATAGCCCTCTTAACCAGCATCTAATAATTTCCCCCCAGCATTCAAATTCACTTCATCCAAAATTCCTTTTGAAATTGGTATGAGTCCTCATCATTCTCCAGCACATCTTCCCTTCTTCATTGGCAATATATTTATAGAGGTACTGAGTTGTGATTCATCCCTTATAGCTGCATTTGATAGAGCAGCCTACACCTTGAAACCTCCTCTCTTGAAAATGAGTAATGTAGGACTTTCTTGGCGTACTAATGGATATCTTATCGCACATGAAGACATAAGAACATAAACCAGATTAAACCCCTCACTCATTTAGACCAGGGGTCTCCAAAATTGGCAACTTTAAGACTTGTGGACTTCAACAATATGACTTTATAATACCTTGGTAAGACCACACTTGGAATCCTGCATCCAGTTTTGGTCGCCACGATGTAAAAAAAGATGTTGAGACTTTAGAAAGAGTGCAGAGAAGAGCAACAAAGATGCTTAAGGGGCTGGAGGCTAAAACATATAAAGAACGTTTGGTGGAACTGAGTATGTCTAGTTCAAGGGTCTTCAAACTTGGCAAATTTGAGACTTGTGCACTTCAACTCCCAGAATTCCTGAGCTAACATGACTGGAGGAGGAATTCTGGGAGTTGAAGTCCACAAGACTTAAATCTGTCAAGTTTGAAGACCCCTGGTCTAGTTTGATGAAAAGAAGGACTAGGCGGTGACATGAAATCAGCCTTCCAATATTTGAGGGGCTGCCCCAAAGACGAGGTAGTCAAGCTGTTCTCCAAAGCTCCTGAAGGCAGGACAAGAAGCAACGGATGGAAGCTAATCAAGGAGAGAAGCAACTTAGAACTAAGGAGAAATTTCCTGACAGTTAGAAGAATTAACCAGTGGAACAACTTGCTTCCAGAAGTTGTGAATGTTTCAACACTGGAAGTTTTTAAGAAGAGATTGGGCAATTATTTGTCTGAAGTGGTGTAGGGTTTCCTGTCTAAGTGGGGGGGGGGGGTTGGATTAGAAGACCTCCAAGGTCCCTTCCAACTCTGTTATTCTATTCTATTCAGCTCCCAGAATTCCTTGGCATGGCTAGGGATTGCTATACTTGAGCATGGCTGAGGAATTTTGGGAGTCGAAGTCCACAAGTCTTACAGTTGCCATGTTTGGAGACCTCTGAGCTAGATGAACAATTTCTTCTCACACTGACCAACCAGCTACCCAAGGAGGCCCACAGATCTGCCCCTCTGAAGGCCACCATACCACCTTCATGACTAATAACTGTTGATCCCCACAACCTCCTTGAATTGATCCAATTCTTCTCTGAAACCAGGTTTTGAAGTAGCAGCAGCCTGAGCGAAAGAAATCGGGTGTGCCAATGCTCCAAAACCCCACTGCTTCAGCAAAATCCAGGCTGAGATACGATTCGAAGGGACTTCTCTTCCTTACAGACCAACTGAGGCCTTGAATCAACTTTCCAAATATGGGATTCCTCCCCTCTCCCACCTTTCTATATTTCTCTTCTCAATCTGCTCCATCTCTGCTATTTTGGTCCTAACCAGTGAATGATTCAGTGCGTTCACCAACTCCGTTCAATTATCTCTTTATAAAATATATAAAAATGATCTGCCTCTTAGATGAATCACTACACTTACTTTTGAGGCTCTTTTCCTTTGCACGTTGGCATCTTTCATTGTGCAACTAATTAATGATTTTAAGTAATATGGTGATTATTTTTTAAACAACAACAAACACCCAATTGTTTCTTCCTTTTAGGTTTATTTGGTGTTGTCATCTGATGACTCCTAATTAGACTTCTGAGTCATATCTGACATGAGTGTACGCACAGGTGTGCAGATGTGGTAGGGAGGCAAGTCATATTTTTACCTTAAAAGTCTTGCAATTCATGGAGGCCCACTCTTCATCTTGCAGTATTCAGCCTTTATCATCATCATTTCTCTGGCATCCCATCCTGCTCTATGATCTTCTGTAGGCAGAAGCAATTCAGAGAATTTCGAATTGCATGAATGGGTTGAGTTGAAGAGCGAACAGCAAATGGACATGTTGTATGTTTTGATGTATTCATTTGGGCATCTCCTTAGGCACTGTTCATACAGTCAACAAGTGTGTTTGAGAGGAATGAAGTTGCATTTGAGAAGGGTGAGATGGTCAGGTGGGTTAGGTTGGACATAGTTTCCGTTTGGGATGGGACTCGTTCTGGCCAGAATGTTGTCACTCCTCCAGATCAGCTCTTCGTTATAATCTCATAACCTTGTGATAAATGGAAGGAAACTGTGATTCCAGGGCTGTCAGAACAGTGCTTAATTCCCCCTCACTTGCTTCACAGTCAAAGGTTTCTAGGTTCATGTCAATCAAGGGATAAGGTTGTCGGTGATGAGAAATTTAAGGCAGCCCAGTCCTTCAAATGAGGTTCTTCTTGGTCTTCAGGAGAACTTATCTTCAAAGCTCCTACTCTTTGCAGATTCCTGAAGCTACTTCATGATCTGATCCTGGCTGTGTTGCTTAGCTTTGACGCATTGCAAAACTTCTCTTTAGAAAGATTTTCACAGCCCCATGGGAAGACCAACCTTAGAAGGAGAAGCTGGGGATCTTCTGGCTAAAGAAGTTGGACCAGCCCTGACTTCACCTGCAGTAGTTTTCTTTGGAACTGCTAGCAGTGCAAAAAGTTGGCAGTTTGGGGACAACCTGCAGAATTGTTTTGGCAAAAAATTCACTCTAATCCTCCACGGGGAGCGACAGCATTGCAGCAAAGGCTAGACAAATATCCAATAATTGAAGTCAGTGTTTTTCCAATAATATTACACAGTAGTTGTGGTTTATTCCTGATTCTCGGAAGACTGAAGAAACCTACTTGGGATGGAGGGGAACACTGGATTCCTGGCTTCTCTGCTTGTTTAGTTTCCATCCATTGTTTCTTGTCCTGCCTTCAGGCACTTTGGAGAATAGCTTGACTCCCTCTTCTTTGGGGCAGCCCCTCAAACACTGGAATACTGCTATCATGTCAACCCTAGTCCTTCTTTTCTCTGGACTAACCAAACCTAAATCCCGACGTTGGATCAACCACCAGGAGACAGGGAATTCTAGTTCCATCATAGGCATGAAAATGGACTGGTTGACTTTAGGCCAATCACCAGGAGATGGTGAGTTCTAGTTCTGCTTTAGGTTTGAAAGCCATTGGGTGACTATGGGCCGACCACCAGGAGACAAGGAGTTTTAGTTCCACCATAGGCATGAAAATGAGTTTAATAATCAAAGCCTGCTGCGTATTCCTTTTCTAGCTCTTTCTCTAGGTTTTGGGATTCTTTTTTAAAGCTGTTTCTCCGTGATTAATTTCATTTTTGGAACGGCCCGAGCAGTGACAATGTCTTTGGGCGCAACTCCAAGTTTATTTTGAGCAGATGACTAAAATATGAGAAAATACCATTTGAAATAATGGCCAAAGAAGGCCAAATATTGATTGTTACTAAAAAGCTTCTCTGGTTTTTGCAAAATTCCAAGTGGAAATGAACAGGTGATTCTTCTCCCAGAGAGACAAAGGTCTCTTTTGAGAGTAAGGGCATAACTCTCCTTATAGCCAGGGGTAGGATTCAAAATCTCAACAACTGGTTCTCTGACTGGTTGCTGGGTGGGTGTGTCCATGGGAGGCGTGGCCTACCAAAACCTCTGGGAGGACCATTTTTCACCTTCCCCAGAATCCGGAGGCTTTCCTCAGGCCTGTGGGAAGGCGAAAACGACCTTTCCAGACTCCAGAGTCCCTCCGGAAGCCGGAAAAAGGCCAATTTCTGAACTTCTGGAACTTTCAGGAGGGCCATTTTTCACCCTCCCAGAGCCTCTACACAGAGCTGCACTTACCTGCACCCAAAATGGGCTGTGTGGAGGCTCCTGGGAGGGATGGGGCAAGGTGGGCAGGGCCAGCTGGTCAGTTCAACTTCCGGTTCAGTGAACCAGATGTAAATTTAATATTCGGTTTATCCAAATCGGCCCGAACCGCCTGAATCCCACCCCCTGCTTATAGCCATGTTTTAGCATTAAAGTCAGAAGGGTTTTTTTTGTTGCTATTCCATTCTGCTTCTTCTTAACTGCCTTGTCTTTGGTGGAAAGAAAAACGGAGGGAGAAACAGGTGGAAAATTATCATACCTTTGAGGTAAGGCAGTAACAACCAGCACAAAACTCTACCTGTTTGATACAGGCTAAAATACTTAATCTAGGTAGTGTTCAACTTACGAGCATAATTGAGCCGAACATTTCTGCTACTAAGTGAAAACATTGGAGTGAGTTCTCTCCCATGTTATGAGCTTTCTTGCCACCGTTGTTAAATGAATCCTTGCAGCTGTTAAGTTAGGAATACGGATGTTAAGTGAATCTGGCTTCCCCATTGAACTTTGCTTGTCAGGAGGTCACAAAAGGGGATCACAATCTGCAATTGTCGTAAATATGTGTGGCTATTTGGCCATAGGAAGGCTGCAATGGCCATAAATGTGAGAAACTTTTTTCAGTGCCATTGTAACTTTGAACATCTCTAAATGAATGAGGACTACCTGGATTGAAATCTGAGAAGGTTTCTGCTTTTCCTCTCTCTCTTATACAAAAGAGAATCAAGGCCAAGTAATCTTTTATTATTATTATTATTATTATTGTATTTTTCTAAACAAAGTTTTTATTTTTTTACAACAAACATACAAACAAAACATAAAAACATAAAACCGTCTTTCAATTATATACATACAGTGTGTCAGTTGGTTACAATCTTTGTGCTATCCTTTTTTATTACCATTACTCACAAGTTATATAAATTCTCACCTTATCCATCTAGCTTGTGTTTATATAATATCAATTATTAAACATTCATTTAACTAAAATATTTTTCCATCATTTTATATGAGATGTTCTAATTTTCATTATAATTTAATCTTATATATTCATCCAATGGTTATATATTTTGTATTGTATTCTATATCAATCTATTAACTTTTATTGTAAGGCTTACTAATCTATTTCTTTGCCATGTCTTTTTAAAGGCCAAGTAATCTTGAGTTTGTTTCTCACCCTTTCTTGCTTTCCTGGGCCAAGATCATGTTTAATCGGGGCTGCCACGTATTTTCTTCTAGGCCATCTCTGTATACAAAAACACCCCCCCAAAAAAGTGGAAAATGGAAAGCCACACATTGTCTGAGTCCCTTGGAAAATTACACAAAGGAGTAGGAGAGCTTGCACAGAAAGGGCAGACTTGAAGCACTAGTGAAAATCAATTTAAAGTTTAGGTGGCCTTGTCAAAAAAACCCCAAAAAGCGATATTATAGCATCGGGAAAAATGATGGCCAGGTTAAATGAAAAATGCTACAGAGCTGTGTAACTTTTAAAAGGATTCTTTGCTCATGGAGATAAGTGACTGTGATGATAAGAGAATTAAAGAAGAAGAAGAGCTGGCTTGTATAAGTAGCTCGAGAGTTTGGCCTCATTAAAATTGGGAGAAATAGATCATAAGAGCTACTAAGCGCCTCTAGCATGCAGGAAAATATGCCAGCTGGAGACATGATTCACCTAAGCAGGTTCCATTTCTTGAGAATCACATTTTGGGTCTTCATGGTTACAAATAAAAAAGATAGCAAAATCTGCAAGTGTGCCAGGACTTTTGGCTGAACTCTGAGCATCTTATGACTATCATTTTGTTATCCGTATGTTCTGATTTATGCTGATTGCTTTTATTTAGTATTCCCCAGGACTATCACCGAGTGTTGCATCTTATGATTATGATTATTATATTTTATGATTGTTGCTTCTATGTACACTAAGAACTTCTGCACCAGAGACAAATTCCTTGTGTGTCTAATCTCACTTGGCCAATAAAGAATTCTGTTCTGTTCCATTCCGTTCTATTCCATTCCATTCTTTCCTTATTCTGTTCTGTTCCATTTGGTTCCACTCCATTCCACTCTACTCCACTCCATTTCACTCTACTCCAATCCAATCCAATCCAATCCAATCGAATCCAATCCAATTGAATCCAATCCACTCTACTCCACTCTATTCCATTCTACTCTACTCCACTCCATTCCATTCCATTCTATTCCTCTCAATCTGAATTCCTCATCCTGTTCCCATGCTTAACGGTCCGAAGTCTTGCATTAAATAAACAGAGCAAATCCACTCCAAAACAGGATTAATAGAAATTGGCATTGCAGAAAGAGAAGTAGGCCCAAAGCAAAATAATGACATGTGCTACGCACAGAGAAATGGGAGAATCTTCCATCACACTGTTGCGGCCACCATCTTAAGATAGTTTTAATTATTTTTCCCCCCATCATTTACTGCAGACACCCTGGAAAACATAAATGCCAGCTGTGCTATCAGACAGTTACAAATTCACCTTCTGGAGAAGAAATGAACCCATGCAGTGCAAATTTTTGGAGATGTCTCCCCAGCTTATTTATTAGAGACATGTAGCTCCTGAGAGAGGAACTGATGCATTGATTTTTCCCCCCCGGCTTCATTCCCTGAAAAAAAATATATGAAATTATACCTTCTAAACAGAAAGGATGAAATATTGTATCGAGATATTAAGGTGTGCAATAAAGGAACATAACAGAGAGCATCCATTGCACATCAGCAAACTGTTGCTTTGACCTTCCTCTTCCTTGGAGACTTCACTTCCTTTGGCTACCCTCAAAACATGGAGCTCTGTATAGTGTTTTTTCTTTCCTTTCTTTCCTCTCTTCTTATGCCGAGTGAAATATTCCATTGATGCCAAATATTAGGTGATGTATTTTCTCTCTCTTCTTCTTCTTCTTCTTCTTCTTCTTCTTCTTCTTCTTCTTCTTCTTCTTCTTCTTCTTCTTCTTCTTCTTCTTCTTCTTCTTCTTCTTCTTCTTCTTCTTCTTCTTCTTCTTCTCCTTCTCCTCCTCCTCCTCCTCCTCCTCCTCCTCCTCCTCCTCCCTCCTCCTCCTCCTCCTCCTCCTCCTCCTCCTCCTTCTTCTTCTTCTTCTTCTTCTTCTTCTTCTTTTTTGTAGAATACCTGATTTGAGAGGTTTGCAGGGCTGGTTTCTCATTCTTCCAGGAAGGGACTCTGATACTTCCTTTTCCAGATGTGACAAAAAGGATGTGGCTCATATCATGAGATGCCTCGAGTGAGTAGGGATTATGGGATAAGGCTATGGAAGGAACTTCTGGGAATGGAATGGAATAGAAAATAGAGTAGAGTAGAGTAGATTAAAGAATAGAGTAGAATAGATTAGAGAAAAGAATAGAGTAGAGTAGAGACTAGAGTACAAAATAGGACAGGTTAGGATAGGGTAGGATGGGTTATAGAACAGAACAGAATAGAATAGAATAAAATATAGAAAAGAGAAGAGAAGAAAAGAGAAGAGAAAATATAATATAATATAGAATACAATATAAACTAGAACAGAATATAGAATATAGGATGGAACAGTGCAGAACAGAACAGAATACTTTATTTGGCCGAGTGTGGCATTTAGACACACAAGGAATTTGTCTCCAATACAGAAGCACTCAAAGAATTTGGCAGATATTTTCAGTCCACACATTCATCCTGTTTGAATGGAATTGGTCAACATTTCCTGTTGTTGTTGTTACTCCTTGCTCTTTCTGGTTTTCCCTTCCTACTCCTTTTCATTGCATCCGAAATCTCTGTTTCTTATACAATGGAGTCCCCAGGATTAACCCATTCTCCCGTCTTGCCATGCAACATAGCAAGGGTGTAAATCATTTGGGTTCACGGGGTGTGAAAAGCCTTCGATCCTGACTTGAGTTTTGAAAACTGAACAGGAAACGCATATCCAGCACCAGTGGGGTGGGGAGAAGAAACAAAGGCAGATTATATGAAAGAGAAACGCCGTCCTTTCCAAACAAAAATTAAAAATTATGAGGTAAAAATAGAACAATTATTATAAAGAGCAAGCTACAGCCTGCCATTACGATAATCGATGGGAGAGGGAAGCACAGAAATAGCACAGAATGTGGAACTGCTAAATTCTACAACCAAACTTTATTTTGGGAGGATTTGAGTAGCATCATTCAGGGGTCATCTGGGGAGAAGCAACTTTTCTCGCTCGTCCCAAGGATAAAGGTTTAGTTTTTCCTCCACTGAAACTTTATAAGCCTTGGGAAGGCTAAACTTGGAAGACTGTATTCAGTTTTGGTCACCATGATGTAAAAAAGACATTGAGACTCTGGAAAGAGTTCAGAGAAGAGCAACAAAGATGATTAGGGGGCTGGAGGTTAAAACATAGAAAGAACGGTTGCAGGAACTGGGGATGTCTAGTATGAAAAGAAGGACCAGGGGGGACATGATAGCAGAGTCTTCTAATATCTCAGGGGCTGCCCCAAAGAAGAGGCAGTCAAGCCCCTTTCTCATTTTCCTTCCTGGTGGTGCAGTGGTTAGAATGCAGTATTGCAGGTTAACTCTGCGCACTGCCAGCAGTTTGATCCTGACCAGCTCAAGGTTGACTCAGCCTTCCATCCTTCTGAGGTCATAAAATGAGGACCCAGATTGTTGGGGCTGACTCTGTCAACTGCTTAGAGAGGGCTGTAAAAGCACTGTGAAGCAGTATATAAGTTGAACTATGCTATGCTATTGTTATTGTTTTTCTTAAATTATTGGGAACTTTTGTGTATCAACCCGATGCATCTATGTCTCTAGGAAAAATGCAAACCAAGTAATACAAGTCCAGAAGGAACGAACAAATTACAACTAGGAAGAATGGCTTCTAAACTCAACAGAAATGGGTCGCTAAAATCTTGTCTCCTTAAAGTTCTCATGAAATCAGAACTCGGGACTCGCCCACTCCTATCTAAAGCATCTCACCAATTTGATTCTGAATACTTTCTGTTGTACTTCATTTCATCTTTACCAACCTTACAAATAAAAAAAAACCTGGATGCTGTAGACAATCTCGCAGAGAAGTTTGGTTTATCTTTCTACCTTGAGCGCATCACTCTAATTTGATTAGTCTTCATTCTGGAAGCAGGAAACCTGGGAAATTAAAGCCAAGTCTACAGATTTATTTCCAAAGAATTCATTGCGATAGAAAAATTCAGATGAATTCAAAGTCCAGACCAGACTCGGTCCTGGTTTTCTGCAGAAAAGAAGCATTTCGTGAGAGAGGCCGCAGAATGCACTTTGAGGACTTAACCAAAGGTTGAAAAAAATGTTCTCCCCTTTCAATTTCCTTGGCTATTGTGTGGAGGAAGAAAAAGGGGATGGTGATTTTCTTTGGCAAGAGAAATTTCTTCCAGTAGAGGTTCCTCTCTTAGATTTTTTCAGACTTAGAAGTGTCTTCAGGGCAATGAGGTCAAGATCATTTCTTTCCTGCGTCACGATGGGAGTTAGAGCTCAGGTTCTTGAGATCTTTCTGTTTTGCCCTTTCAGAAAATCTGGTCCTGGTGGAAGGACTGTTTCCATCTCTCAGTGATCAAAAGGGTTATTTGCAGCTGTTTCCAGGGAGAGCCGATTTTGACAGAAGTCACAGGCCAGCATCCGAAGAACTATAATTCCTTTATAAGGCAGTCAAAAGTGGAGGCATTACAGTAATTGCTCTGTTAAGCCTCTAAGATGACAGAAATTAATATTGTTACCAGGCGGCTTGCGCTGAAATGGGAAATGAGAATAGACTTTTCAGGCTGAGAAAATGCTATTTCTTAGCTGCTTTTGTTGGACAGCTGCTTTCTAATACCATCTATATTTTCAGGAGTGATGGGGTGGTAGATGGATTCAGGCCAGTCTATGCCACTTTAATTCAAAAGGCAGAAGCTATTAGCAGACTGACCTCACTAAAGCATATCCTATGTTGCGGTGCAGAGAAATATTTGTTTGAATCAGTTAAGAAAGGACCTCCTCCTCCTCCTCTTCCTCCTCCTCCTCTTCCTCCTCCTCCTCTTCCTCCCTTCTAGCACTGGTGATGAAAATCTGTTCTCTTTTTCTTTATTCCTTCTTCCCTCTCCTCCTTCTCCTCCTCCTTTTTCTCCCCCTTCTCCTCCTCTTCCTTCTCCTTCTCCTCATTCTCTTTCTCCTCCTCCTTTTCCCACTCCTTTCTTTCCTCCCCCCTCCTCCTCTTCCTTCTCCTCCTCCTCCTCCTTTTCTTCTTCCTCTTCCTTCCCCTCCTTCTTCTCTCTTTCTCCCTCTTCCACCTGTACAATGGGTTCTGGGGCCAAAACATACCCTGTATAAATCAGAGGAGATCTCTTTGACGCTCCTTTCTGAGTCCTCCTAAAAGCCGATATAACAAACAAAAGAGAATATAATTCACACTCCTCTCAGAAGTGGCTTCTGGCCTCTGTGATTTTCTCAATTGCAATCTGATACCTTCCTGGTTGAATTCAACACACATAATACACTGTAAGTCTGGAGATAAGTGGAAATAGCAATAAATACATGAGTGATTGATGTCTTGCTCTCTTTTCTGTGTATAACACAAGGCAGCTGTAGTAAAAACACAAGTCCAAGCTAGCTGCTTCCAGCGATAAGATTAAATATAGCTGAGAAATGATAATTTAAAAATGTAAGGTCTATTTGTAATTGCCTTGTTGAACAATGGGCTGCTTTTTCATGGGAAAGAGAGAGGCAGTGCTTTGAAAAAGAAGAGAGGAAACCCTCTTTTAAAATGGACTTCAATTGAGTGGCTCAAAATATTGAATTGCCAGTTTGTTATCTGCATATGCTAGAGTCCAGTATCTTCTGGTTAATAAGGATAGGGTAGGGTAGGGTAGAATAGAATAGAATAGATATTGGAGAATAGAATAGAATAGAAGAGATGGATGGGACCTTGGAGGTCTTCTAGTCCAACCCCTGCACTTTGATTCCATGTTTCAGAATTTCATGTTAAGATGAAGTTATAAGCACGGCCACACAGGAGGGTGAACTAGTTTTCTGGGATCAGGCCTTCACGGGCTAAAGACAAGGGGAAAGTAAGTTTTAGTAGACACACTTGTTTATGATCAGCTGTTACTTCATTGGAGTTTTTGTTCTGCAAAGGCAGATCATGTCTTCCTGATTGCCAGAGCGATCCGAAGCATTGAAAGGCTGTGAGACTCTCGGAACGGGAGAGAGGGAAGTTTTGAAAGAGCGAAGCTGCAGGCCCCAAAATCAAGAAAAGATGAAGTTGCTTGCCACTTTTGACAAATCATCATCATCAGAGATTGGAGGGGGTAGGTGGGCAAAAGGATGGTATCCCAATCATGCAATTCTATTTGCATCGCTGAAAGCTCTTTGTTCAGACTGGCCTTAACGTGAACCTCCGAAAACCTAAGCTGTAAATCGCATCAGAATTTGCTTCCTGTCCCCCATCTGGGAATCCCAGTGGCTTTGCCAAGTATGAAATCCCACCTAAGAACTGGGATTCTTTTCCTAGGCTCTTCCAAAGGAGACATGTGGTTGACTCACACGGTGAACATGCTCCAGTCCTGGATGTGAGGCTGAAATAAAACTAGTTGCTCCATTCTACCAGTTGGAACTAGCTTTTCAGTTGCAAAGAGAGAAATTGTGGGAAATAGCCTTTATCCAAATTGGAAAGCATGGCTGATGTTTCTTTAAATCATCCCTTTTTTTAATTTATTTATTTTTCTTCTGGTCAGTTGTGTCTGATTCTTGGAGACTGCCTGGACATGTCATCCCCTCCCCTGCTTTCTTGGCAAGGTTTTTCAAAAGTGGTTTGCCATGGCCACCTTCCTAGGGTTGAGACACAGTGACTGGCCCAAGGTTACCCAGCTGGCTTTCATGCCTAAGGTGTGGCTAGAACTCACCATTTCCTGGTGATTAGCCTGAAGTCATCCAGGGGTGGGATTCTACCAGTTTGCACCTATTCGCTAGAACCGGTTGTTAACCTTCTGAGCAGTTCGGAGAACCGGTTGTTAGAAGAAATTACTGGCCTAATCCTGTAAGGAAGGCAGGAAGGAAACATTCTGGTGTTGCTTACAGAAACTGCCTCTCCGTTAACCCTTATTACATTCTTGGCAGGACTAGACTTCCTGTCTATGGAACGTCTCTGCAGTTTTTATCCCCCACTTTGCTGGTACTTTGCTCGTGTGGAGTGACCATTCAAAGTTACAGCAGCACTGAAAAAAGTGACTTATGACCATTTTTCACACTTACGACTGTTGCAGCATCCCCACAGCCATGAGAGGCCAGGTGAGGAGATGCGTGCCTCGATATGAGTGATATTGAGTTGGCCACACCCAACCAATAACATGCCCACCAAGCCACGCCCACCAACTTAACCCTGCCCACAGAACCGGTTGTTAAAAAATTTGAATCCCATCCCTGAAAACATCCATCCGGTTTTCATGCTTAAAGTGGGACTAGAACTCATTGTCATCTGGTAATTGCTCCAAATCATCCATCCAGTTTTCATGCTTAAGGTGAGACTAGAATTGGTCTTCTCCTGGTGATTAGACCAAAGCCACCCATCAGCTTTCATCCCCAAGGTGAGACTAGAACTCACCATCCTCTGGTGATTAGCCTGAAGTCATCCAACCGGCTTTCACAACTAAGGCAGGACTAGAATTCACAGTCTCCTGGTTTCTAGCCAGGTGCCTTAACCACTGCCACCAAACTGTCTCTTTGGCTCTATGTACTGCTACAAAAGAGAGCAGTGCGATTGTATTCCAGTGCATATGGACTGAGAAAGGTTTGTGAGTTTCTCTTCTTCACGGAAGGCAGAGGAAATCAGAATTGCTCTCTCCATTCTCAAAACCTAACTTTTTCCAATTATCTTTTGTTCTTAATTCCAGCCTGACCTTTGCAGTTGGTCTAATAAAGCAGTCATGGAAACGGGGAGGGATTGGTCACCTTTAGTAACGTTATGGACGCCAGAAAACCTGTTACAGTCAGCCCGACATTTAAAGGAAAAACGATTGGACTTGCAAAAGTAATTAACTTCCTGCAAAATGAATTAATTTGCCCAGAACCATCTTTGAACAGTAGAATCCACTTCTTTTGCTTTCTAAGCCAAATGTAGGTCAAAGGCTGGCTAGCTTGCCTTCTCCGTTCTACTCAAGGCATGTAAAGAATGGAATTCGCAGTTGACAGGATTTGACTTCTGCAATAGGGATTAACATATTCCTTAAACCAGCATAGTTTGGAATTTAATTAAAGAACTGGGTGGCATGATGCATGGGTCAAACCTGAGGCCATTTTGGAGTGTCTTCAGGGCTGCCACAGCGAGGCTGGTTGGGGCTATGGGAATGGGAGAGAGAAGTAGAGATAGCTGGGGGTGTGTTGTTAGTTGCGAAGTTGTGTCCGACCCATCCTGACCCCATGGACAATGTTCCTCCAGGCCTTCCTGTCCTCTACCATCTCCCGGAGTCCATTGAAGCTCAGGCCGACTGTTTCAGTGACTCCACCCATCCACCTCATTCTCTGTGGTCTCCTTCTTCTTCTCTTGATTTCCATCTTTCCCAGCATTAGGCTCTTCTCCAGCAAGTCTTTCCTTCTCATGAGGTGGACAAAGTCTTTGAGTTTTATCTTCAGGATCTGGCCTTCTAAAGAGCAGTCAGGGTAGGTCTTCTCTAGGATTGACCTGGGGTGATGACCCAAAGGGGCGTGGTACAAAGGCAACACAGTCACATAAGTAAGAAGAGTCCCTTTAGTACCTCCAACTTTGACCCCAATGTCCAGGTTACCTTCGGCTGGAGAAAAAACTTCCCCCAAAACAGTCTTGGAGTGGAGGAAATTCAGTCCGAAAACAAAGTACATACAAACTGTAAATAAAAATCCACACAAACCACACTGCAGCAATTAACTGGACAGGGCAGGAGAAAGATGATGCAATGGTCATAAGCACAAGGATTGGTCATAAGTGACTTTTTCGGGGGTTGTTTGAACAGTTGTAAGTCGAGGGCTCCTGTAGTGTGTTTGTGCTTTCGTTTGGAACTTAGTGACACACTAAATGAATTTCATTTATTTTCTGCTCTACAACACAACGGAAACATGAGAAAGTCACTAATATCTGCATTCTTCCTCCTCCACTCCACAAACCTCCCTTTCTTCTTGCACTGATGAAGTTCTCTAATTGAGTCATGAAATGTCTGCAAGAAAACAACCAAGTTCAGAGAGCACCAAGGATCCCACAGCCGTCCTCCTCTTCTTCCTTCTCCTCCTCCTCCTCATCCCCTCCTCTTCCTCCTCTTCTCCTCTTCCTCCTTCTCTTCACCTCCTCATTCCCTTCCTCTTCTTCTCCTTCTCTTCCTCCTCCTCTCCTCCTTCTCCTCCTCATTACCTTCCTCTTCTTCTCCTCCTCTTCCTCCTCCTCTCCTCCTTCTCCTCCTCATCCCCTCCTCTTCCTCCTCTTTTCCTCTTCCTCCTCCTCTTCTCTTCCTCCTCCTCCTCATCCCCTACCTCTTCCTCTCCTCTTCTCCTCTCTCCTCTTCTTCTCCTCCTCTTCTCCTCTTCCTCTCCTCCTCTTCCTCTCCTCCTCCTCATCTCTTCCTCTTCTCCTTCTCCTCTTCTCTTCCTCCTCCTCCTCATCCCCTACCTCTTCCTCCTCTTCTCCTTCTCCTCTTCTTCTCCTCCTCTTCTCCTCTTCCTCTCCTCCTCTTCCTCTCCTCCTCCTCATCTCTTCCTCTTCTCCTTCTCCTCTTCTCTTCCATCTGTACCTCACAATTCAAAATGCACTTTACTCAGAGCAACGTCCCAGTTTAATCTTTGATGTGTCAAATTCGATGAAGATTTTTTTTTACTTTTCCTTCTGAATATGCAGAGAAGACATGATAGTCCTGGGTAATCTAAATTTTATTTTTATTTCACCTTATCAGAAAAAACAGCTAGTGGTTCTGCCCTTACAGGAAGGAACTTCAGGAGTGCTGTAACAGAACAGCCCTTCTGAATTAATCTCTCTTCAAATGTTAGGGTAGACCCAACTATCTTCTGGAAGCAGCAGATAATGGAACATTTTTTGTCCCAAAGGTGTTTTTTCAAAAGGCAACTGGGCTTTGTTTTTTCCTGAAGACATTTTGCTTCTCATCCAAGAAGCTTCTTCAGTTCTGACTGAATGCTGGCGAATGGAAGGATTTATACTCCTTTACAGTCCTCTGATCATCAGCGCTTTCTCTGTGAGTCATTGAGGCCACTTGGAGGTTTATCTGTGCCTTCAGGGTCACTCAAACAGTGGAAATGGGTGTGGAGCTTTCTTGGAACTGCTGAAAGGAATATAAATCCTTCCCTTCTCTGCCATTCAAGTCAAAACTGAAGAAGCTACTTGGATGAGAACAGTGGTAGGATTCAGACAGTTTGCACCAGTTTGGGAGAACCACTTTCTGAGCAGTTTGGTGAACTGGTTGTTGGAAGAAATCATTAGGGGAAAGAGATCCGGCTGTGAAGTTATTTGAATCCCATCCCTGGATGAGAAGCAAAATGTCTTCAAGGAGAAACCAAGTCCAGTTGGTTTTTGAAAAAGCATCTTTGAGCAACCGTGAACTGGAGAATCTCCATAGACATGGAACCTTTTCCCCATCTTCTCTTTTCCTCTCCCTTCCTCCCCCAAAACAATGTGTCAGCTCATAAAATATTTTTTAGAGCTGCCAACAGAAAGGGAGGGGGGAAAGAGCAGTGCAGCAGCTTGCAAAACGAAAGTGCATTCCATAAATGTTTTCAAAGATAGTAACTAGGTGACTGAAGTTTCTACTATGCAAAATTCTAACTGGAGAGAATGATTGATGACTCTGGGCTATGGCCATGTCCCATTGGAGAATATGAATTACGATACACCCAGGGGGCGGAGGGAAAACCAGGGTGAAGGGTGACAATGAATGATGTGCCTCAGAGTCGGCTGCGCCCAGGCAGTGCTGGATAGTTTAACTCCCAATAAATCCTTTTTAAGTTTTGGCTCGAGACTCAAATGAGGGTAACTGCCGGCATCCTGACACAATGCTTAGAAAATAGCTTTTGAAAAGACAACTGGTTGAACTTCCCTTAAAACTTCTTTCCTTTTGTCGAAAGTCATTTAAGCCATCCGAAGTCTGCAAACTGCTATGACTTTGATCTAAAGGATGTCATTTATTGAAAGGGGAAAGCCATATTCTCTTCCTTCCTCCTCCAACCGCGTTTTAATAAATGTTTAAATATGTGTCTTCAAAACTTGGGTTCCATGTGGAGCGTATCTCATTTTTGAAATCCCCAATACTGCAATGGTTACCTATGTCTGTGCTCAGCATGATTTCCACAATTATTAATCATATCAGGGCCTTGAACATCTGGGCACACCTGTGCTGGATTCGTCGCATTTTTGACTTCAATGGGGGCTTTGTTGTGTTGCCCTGCTGTCTCTCGGGGTCTTCTTCTTCACCCCTTGAAATGCCCGTTTTAATTGTTTGTTTATACCTTAGAATGGAGATGCAGGGAAATAAGGAACCCTTTGGCTTATCTGTGATGTTACACCATCGTTTAGCTTGAAATCTCTCGGAAACCTGGACGACTTTTCCCACTGGCTTTTGAGTCTTCTTGAATAAAAATGTCTCCTGAGACCATTGTTGCAGAAAGAATGGCTTTTAAGACCATTGCTGCCCCTTCTGAACCTTGGTTTCCATATAGACACTACATTTATCTTCCTTCTTTCCTTCCTTCCTTCCTTTCTTTTCTCCATCCATCCTTCCTTCCTTCCTTTTTTTCCCATCCATCTCCTTATGTCTTCAGGCTCCACTGTCTTCCTCCCTCCCTTCCTTCCTTCCTTCCTTCCTTCCTTCCTTCCTTCCTTCCTTCCTTCCTTCCTTCCTTCTTTCCTTTCTTTCCTTTCTTTCAGCTCCTCTCCCTCCTTCCTTCCTTCCTCTCTCCTTCCCTCCCTCTCTTTCTTTCTTTCTTTCTTTCTTTCTTTCTTTCTTCTTTCTTTCTTTCTTTCTTTCTTTCTTTCTTTCTTTTTCTTCCAACCATTTCCTTACGTCTTCAGGCTCCCCTCTTCCTTCCTTCCTTCCTTCCTGCCTGCCTGCCTGCCTGCCTGCCTGCCTGCCTGCCTGCCTGCCTGCCTCCCTCTCCCTCCCTCCCTCCCTCCCTCCCTCCCTCTTTCTTTC
The DNA here is from genome assembly GCA_033807585.1 of Hydrophis major. Lineage (NCBI taxonomy): Eukaryota > Metazoa > Chordata > Lepidosauria > Squamata > Elapidae > Hydrophis > Hydrophis major. The sequence continues at coordinate 25,622,232 of CM066335.1, forward strand.
TTTCTTTCTTTCTTTCTTTCTTCTTTCTTTCTTTCTTTCTTTCTTCTTCTTTCTCTCTCTCTCTCTCTCTCTCTCTCTCTCTCTCTCTCTCTCTCTCTCTCTCTCTCTCTCTCTCTCCTCTCTCTCTCTCTCTCTCTCTCTCTCTCTCTCTCCCATCCTCCTCCTTACCTCTTCAGGCTGCCTTCCTTCCTTCCTTCCTTTCTGTCTTTCTTCCTCAGGGGAAAGCAAATCTGGGATACGTGATGTGCACTGAAGTGTACTCAGGCTGCATCAAGTGGCTGCCAGGGTCAGCTACCAGCAGGAGGCAAGTGTTGAGTGAAGGGTCTGCTCTTGTTCCCAGGGACTGAGTGGTGTTTATGAGTGACAGTCTTGAAAACGCAGCATGGAGTTGCACAAAGAACGAGCACTTGCTATGTAAACAGGACAAGCTGTGCTCTGTATGAAAAAGCATGAGGTTCTTTGCCAAGGAAAAGCCAGTTGTGTGAAGCATTACAAAAAGAACGTTTCCATTCAAAGGCGATTCAACAAAAATTCTGCATCTGATAATTCTTCTGCTAGTTCAGATCAAATCAGGTACCTTCAAATTGATTGAACATATCTGTGGTCTTCTGAGCATGTACATCTCTCTCTCTCTCTCTTTCCCTCCCTCCCTCTCTCATTTATGTACAGGATTAAATTGAATCATTTGGGGATTACAAGTCAAACCAATTTTTTTTTAAGTTTCAAAGCTTGTTTACTTACAGTACCATGATAGACCAAAATAGAACTGAAATTTGAACTGCTCTGAATCTGATCCTCATTTTTAGATATATGATCTTCCCGTCCTTTTAACACACATTTGGTGGGGGTGGGGTTGGGGGGGTTGGTTGGTTGATCATTTGCTTTTTGCAGATAAAATGCAAACAGGAAATGAATGTGTCTTCTAATTAACCCGTAAGTCAACAAGGGATCATTTTGTTCAAGGTGCAGATCCAACAAGACGTACAAATTCCCATTAGAGTCCTGGATCTGAGTTTACGCTTCCTTGCATTCCGATCCTTAATCTGTAGGGTGTCTGAATTAAACACTAAAATAGGAATGTTGATAAATGAGATAGAATGTTAGCATGGAACAAAGCAGCAACAAATGTCTAAGTTTGATAAATTTATAATGCTGAAAACTGAGCAAAAAGAGAAAAAGATTTCGTGTGAATAATGACAGATGATTTCGGGAATAAATTATTGGGGGGAAAATCACCCTGGGCATCTTTTGCCTGGAGCCCATAGCTTGTCTCAAAATCAGAGGTTTCTCCACCAATTCACCCTCTAGCAAGACCCTTCCCCTTCTGTTCCATTGGTGGATTGTTCTCACTGTCAGAAAATTCCTCCTTATTTCCAGGTTGAATCTCTCCTGGATCAGTTTCCATCCATTATTCCTTGTCTGGCCTTCAGGGGCTTTGGAAAATAGCTTGACCCCTTCCTCCTCTCTGGGGCAGCCCCTCAAATATTGGAAGATGCTTTCCTGTCTCCCCTGGTCCTTCTCTTCACTAGACTAGCCAGGCCCAGTTCCTGCAACCGTTCATCGTATGTTTTAGTCTCCAGTCCCCTCATCATCCTGGTTGCTCTTCTCTGCACTCTTTCTAGAGTCTCAACATCTTTTTTAGAGTGTGATGACCAAAACTGGATGCAGTACTCTAGGTGTGGTCTTACTAAGGCTTTATGGAGTGGTATTAGTACCTCCCTTGATCTTGATTGTATCCCTCTGTTAATGCAGTTTAGGATTGCATTGGCTTTTTTGGCTGCCACTGCACACTGTTGGCTCCAGTTTAACTGGTTGTCCACTAAGACTCCAAGAATATTGATCGTCTCCAAGTGCTAACAGATAGTTGAAGCTCTACAGGAAAGGAATGGATGTCTTGAATTGGTTCTCATGCTGTCTTTAGCCTCGGGAGGAAGTGATTTGTGGTTTAGTTAAAGCTGATGCCATCCATCAAAGAGCATCACTCACTTTCTGGCCAGACCTCCGGAAAGTTACCTAGATAATTAGGCGTCTGTTTGAAATCCCAAACTCCAAAGAAGAAGGCTACAGAAAGAGCAGGGTTGCCAACAGTCAAACACTATAATCAAATACAGGCTGTCCTCGACTTACAACAAGAACTGAGCCCAAAATTTACATTGCTAAGTGAGAAATTGGTTATATGTAATTTGAGGATTTTCTGTCATGATGATGACAAGAAAGCTGTGTGGCGCTATAGTCGTTCAATCGGTTCGCCTTTGAAGGCAACTGTTCCAATGGACAAGCAGACTGAGAGGCGATAATTTTTAAACAGACAGCTTTCAGAGATCTTAATATTGCTAAACACACACTAACCCATCTGCTCCGTCAGAGATGCTCTCTTTTGTTTATTCCCAGCTTCTTGCATGCTTCTGTTTTGAATCACCATTGAGAAGTTCAACGGAGAGCCTTCATGCAGTTCCACCCTTCCAGACTTCTGGAAGTTGTTGTGAAATTGATTTCCCACAACCAGCATGGCTTTATGACCACTGCAGTGTCCTTGGAAGGTGTATGTGTTTGTGTTTGTGTGTGTGTGTGTGTGTGTGTGTGTGTGTCAGAGGTGGTATCCAGCAGGTTCTGACCAGTTCTGGAGAAATGGTAGCGGAAATTTTGAGTCGTTCGGAGAATCAGCCAATCCCACCTCTGTCTGGCCCCGCCAACCCCATCTCTCCTCTGCCTCCCATCGAGTCCCAGCTGATCGTCTGGGTCTCCTTTGGTTGCCCTGCACAGGAGAACGGAGCTGGAAAGCAGGTTAGTGGGGTGGGGAGGGAAGGGGGATTTTGCAGTATATCCTTCCCCTGCCACGCCCACCAAGCCACGCCCACAGAACTGGTAGTAAAAAAATTTGAATCCCACCACTGATGGGTGTGTATGTGTCACATGGGTACCCTATGCGATTAGCAGAACGACCACAGGCCAAAGCAAAAAAGTTTTAAAAACTGGGCGTGACTCACTTAACAAAATGTCTACGGAGATTCTCTGTCGTCCAAGTCCTGGTTGTGCCAAAGGTGCTTTTTTTTCAAGAGGCAACTGGACTTTCTGGTTTTTCTTTGAAGATGTTTCGCTTCTCATCTAAGAAGCTTCTTCAGCTCTGACCGGATGGTGGAGAATGGAAGGATTGATACCTCTTGCAGACAGCTGGTCATTTGCATCCTTTTAGAGGGTCATTCAGGCCACTTGGAAGCTTGTCTGTGTCATCTGGATCACCTGAGTAGAGCAAATGGGTGTGACTACAACCCATTCTTTTCAACAGTTCCAAGAAGGCTCCACACCCATTTGCACTACTCAGGTGACCCTGAGGACACAGGTAAAATTCCTAGTGGCCTCAATGGCTCTCTAAAGTAGTGCAAGTGACCAGCTGTCTGCAATAAATCCTTCTATTCCCCACCATCCAGTCAGAGGTGAAGAAGCTTCTCGGATAAGAAGCGAAACATCTTCCAGCAAAAACCAGAAAGTCCAGCTGCCTCTTGAAAAAAAGCACCTTGGGGTTAACAAAGCACCGTTTGAAGCGAGAAAGGTGGCAAATCAATTTTAAGAAATCAGTCAAACGATGGCCTCTCTTGGCAACAGAAATCCCCGTCCCAATTGCAGCTGTAAGTTGAGTTTGGAGGACGTGATCAGCCTCCTTCCAGGTAGGGTTTCGATGGGAGTTCCTTCTTTCATTGGTTTTCGCTCATCAAGCTGGAGACAAGGAGGCTGAATGTGTCTTTCTTAGGGGAGAAAGACTTGGGGCTAAATTGTTTCTCTATGAGGTCAGCTTCTTTTTAATTTCCTCCTCCATGTCAGTGATTGGAACATTGGAGTCGGTTATTTTGCTGTGGGGAGGCTTCCCCCCCCCCTAAAACCACAGACATTCGCACCCTGGGAAAAATGAATGCAATCCAGGCGTAAAATAAATCAGAAAATATGGGAGTTTTTCATTTCCTCACGCCAGTGCTTCCCGATCCTTGATACCCGAGGCTTTGGTGGTTGGAAGCACTTGAGTCTCTTTGGTTCTGAAATATTTCACTTAGATTTCATTTTATTTACCTCTTAGGCACCGTTTTCTGAGGGGTACTGGTTGATTCAGCCTAAATCCATTTTTCCTTTGGAAAGAAGGGCTTGTGGTTGTTCCCCATGCATATGCGAGAGCCGGACGGGAAGAATTAAAGCTTGCTGAAGTATTTGCAACCCTGCCAGGAAGTTGTTTTCCATTCAAGGCAGGAAAACACTTCTGCTAAAATATAATCCCACCCTTTTAAATCCACAGGAACCCCTGCAATGCAAAGAGAGAACTGACACGAGAAAGAAGTTGGAAGTCTTTTGCAAACAATTTGGGAATCATGTCCAGCATTTCTGTTTATCCTCCCCCACAAATGCCAAGTGTCAATCAAGGCATATGGCCTCACCTGCTATAGACATGGCAATATTGGAAAGAAGCTATTTATAGCAAATGAGTAAACCAGAAACTTGGCTGGATGTCTGACCTGCCAGAAGCTGCAACAACTAGGTCGACACATAAGCGCAGGAGAAATTTCTCCGTCGAGTTCTTTAGTACAAAGGAACACACTTGGTCATTGAAAGAACAATGGTTTAGTCTGGCTCCTGTATGTAGAAGGTGGCTAGGCTGAGCCCGAAGGCGGGGTCAAACACATCATTAGTTTGGAGTCGTTGCATCCTTGACTGTTAATAGATCAGATTCTTATAAAGGGGGGTTAGTCAGGGTTGAAATAAGGAGTCCTTGGTGCTCTCCAAACTTGGTTGGTTTTTTGGAGATGTTTCATGACCAAAACTAGGTAACATCTACTAGCAAAGATGATGTTACCTAGTTTGGGTAATGAAACATCTCCAAGAAACCAACCAAGCTTGGAGAACTCCAAGGACCCTTCAGATCAGATTCTTGTATCTAAGTAGCATGAAGTAAACTTGGAGTACTTTTGAACTCTATCTTAGCTCCTGATTTCTTGTGCCTGACACTGTAATAGTAGGTGAGAATGACCCTGGGAGACTGGAAGAGATGCTTCCTAGGAAATGATCCGATAAGCAAGGACTTAGCCCTCAGCTGCAAAACAGGCAGAGAAAGACTATTGGGTGAAAAAGGATGCCAAAGGCATTGAGGACAGGATAATGTCATCTGTTGAGTTGTGTCTGACTTGGCAATTCTGTGGGCCAGTGTTCCTTATTATTTTAGCCTTTTAATAGCAGACACCGACTGTGTCAATATCTTCATTGAACCTACTGAATCTCTGAAGCCCCAAGGAAGAGTCAGGAAGCCGTTCTTAATTCTGGGGTCCTTGGGTTGGATTAATCTCAGCTAACCACCAATTATTTTTACGTTAGGACTGGTAAGGGAGCAGCTTCCTTGCTCATTTATAACATTGGCATCAACTTCTATTGAGTTTCCCAACGGGGTCTCTTTTGGTTTAATTTAAATTGTACCCCAACATCCTTGGAGATTCACATGACTTGCTTACATCTTATATGGAATGCCATTAAGGAGAAAATATACCCCCATAAATCATGAATAGCAGCAGCTATTTTCATAGGTCTCCTTTCTGGTTCATCTCTTTTTTTTTTTTTTTTTTTGGTTCATTCACCATGCTGCTATCCTCCAGGACAAAGCATGACTGATGCCTCTTGGCATCTTCCAGTGCAATTTATAGAAATTTCCTGGCATGGTTGAACGGGTCTATTAAACACCAGCTTGGCTACCTAGCCCCTAAAAATAGATTCTACCATCTATTGTCCATTGGAGGACTTGAGAAATTAAGGAATCAATTAACTGTCCCAACTTGGAGAGAGGAAATGCAGGCTTCCAATTAACTTTACTTAAAAAGAGAACCACTTCTTGGAGCAGCCAAAAGCTCCATCTTGTCCTTCCTCTATATTAAGCCAAGAGCTCACGAGGTTTTTGCATGGAGTAAACAGTGAAGGGAGAAGAATCTATACCTCTCTGAAATTGCAGCATGTTTCTGAAATCTAAAAAAAAAAAAAAAACCACCAAAATTGAGAGTGGGTTTAATGAATCTAGACTAAACCAGAGAAATCCAATCTTAGTAACAGTGTGGTCAACCAGCTAATTGATTATTCCCCCCCGCCTCCGCTGGATGCTCTAGATCAGGGGTCTCCAACCTTGGCTCCTGGAAGCCTGGCGGACTTCAACTCCCAGAATTCCACAGCCAGCTTTGCTGGCTGTGGAACTCTGGGAGTTGAAGTCCGCCAGGCTTCCAGGAGCCAAGGTTGGAGACCCCTGCTCTAGATTTTCTAACTTTCAAAAGCTATTTTAAAAAAGAAAAGAGAGAAGGAATAGAAGAGATTGATAGGCTGTAAAACAACGAATAAGAATGTTCAGCAAGTCATTAGATTAGTGCTGCATATAGTATAAGAGAGATCCTATTGCAATTTAACATTTCAAAACCATTATTAAAATCAAATTGAGATTCAATAATTAAGCAGGGCAGTGAAGACAGTGGGTAGAAGTGTAATAAGAACCATCAATCAGAATGAACAACGAAGAAGAATTTCTTTCTAAAATCTAAGTAACTTAACACGTGGATTTTGGCGACAAGAGCTGGCTGAGCAGGAAAAATTTAGTTCAGATGAAGAAGGGCTGCCTCAGCTGTGCATATACATGAACACTATCTTATCAGGTTACCTTTTAAATTTGAATTTGACCCCGCCAGGACAGTCTCCTCTGATATTCCTGCTAAAATGATGATAATATTTGAACACCGTTTAACAGGGCTGGAGTGACGGCATGGCAATAGTGCTGAGTGAGGCCCAGTGAAATCAAGCTTCAAATTCTGACTTCGATGGGAAGTTTTGTATGATCTTAATCCGACTTATTTGTCTCAGTCTCACTTAATTTATAGATTCTTAGGAAGCGGGGGGGAAGGGAGAGGAAGGAGATCCAGAACAGGGGTTTAATAGTTCAATTTTAGTTTTGCAAAAGGAGGCATGTTTCCTTCTGCTGGACAGCGTTAGGCTTCGAAGTTTAGTGATTGTAACTTAGAAAGCAAATTTTTTAAGGCCAGCCACAGTTGCTATTGAAATATCAGTAAATCTGCAGCCTTAGCCACAAGTGACTAAATCCTGAAACCTAACATCACCGAACAGACAATAGTCATAGTATCAATATTTCGTGCTACATTCTGTTTCTTCCTAAAGGCTTAACTGAATAACAGATTTGGAAGGGATCTTGCAGGTCATCTAGTCCAACCCCCTGCTTAGGCAGAAAGCCCTACACCACTTCAGACAAATAATTATCTAACATTGTCTTGAAAACTTCCAGTGTTGGAGCATTTGCAACTTCTGGAGGCAGGTTGTTCCACTGATTAATTGTCTTCACTGTTAGGAAATGTTCTCCTTAGTTCTAAGTTGATTCTCTTCTTGGTGAGTTTCCATCTGTTGCTTCTTGTCCTGCCCTCATTTGCTTTGGAGAATAGCTTGATTCCCTCTTCTTTGAGGCAGCCCTTCAAATATTGGAAGGTGGCATCATGTCACCCCAGTCCTTCTCTTCATTAAAGTAGACATACCCAGTTCCTGCAACCGTTCTTCATATGTTTTAGTCTCCAGACTCCAAATCCTCTTTGTTGCTCTTCTCTGCACTCTTTCTAGAGTCTCAACATCTTTTTTTTATATCGTGGCAACCAAACCTTAAACGTCAACTTTGTGGGGTTTAATGGCACTCAAATCATAACCCCTGAATCAGAGTTAAGCTGTTTTCTTGGGCTGGGAAAGTACCTCGAAATGGAGACTTTCAGCTACAAATTGTCAGTCTCCTAAAAGTTGATACTTAAATACATCTTAGAATCTAGAAGGGTTAGATCAGGGGTCTCCAACCTTGGCTCCTGGAAGCCTGGCGGACTTCAACTCCCAGAGTTCCACAGCCAGCTGGCTGTGGAATTCTGGGAGTTGAAGTCCGCCAGGCTTCCAGGAGCCAAGGTTGGAGACCCCTGGGTTAGATGAACCCTTAGATGAAGGGTTAGGAAAAGAAACTAATTAAGGTAAGGGAAAAAAAGTATCCTTCCTTTTTAAAAAATATATATATATATATATCTTACTTTTAACTGCAGGCTTTTCCCCTGGTGGATTTTGCTAAAAATACATTTCTGATCAATAACATTTACGTTTGATGCTCTTTCTGTAGTCCCTTCTGTCTAAAGGATTACAGCCAGGCACGAGACCACGAGCATCTTAAAAGTAGCATCCTTGCCTGTCCGGGGATGCTACTTTTCAAATTCTTTCTGTCCCACTTTGATGTGTTCACCTTGATGAAAGGTTATGTTCTTGAGCGAAATTATTCTGATTATTCCCCCAGTGCCATGGCAACAGATTATGATGTCAGCAGCAAAGACAAGGGGAGGGGGAAACAGTTACTAAGAGGAAACAGATTATAAAAGGGGAAAAAAATCACTTTGCAATGCTGATTTTTTTCTTCTTCTTCTTCTCCAACTTCTTCTTTTGTTTGCAAAAGTCTATGTCAAATTTTTTAATGATCTGATGACGGTAGAAAGATATCACAATATTTTGGGGTTGGTTTGGGTTGTGTTTTCTAAGAATACTGTTTTACTTTTAAGCTTCCAATCAATGCAAGGCTGAGGAATTCTGGGAGTTGAAGTCCACGCATCTCTAAAAGCTACCAAGTTGAGACACTTAAATGTCCAGGTTTTGCATCCATGACCCTGTGAGTTTTAACATCCTCTTTGCACATACTGTATGCTCCTGCGATGCTCCAGAGCAGGGGTCTCCAACCTTGGCCCCTGGAAGCCTGGCGGACTTCAACTCCCAGAATTCCACAGCCAGCTTTGCTGGCTGTGGAATTCTGGGAGTTGAAGTCCGCCAGGCTTCCAGGAGCCAAGGTTGGAGACCCCTGCTCCAGAGGGTTTGTGTTGGGGTTATAGACCTTGGATGGGGGGGGGGAATTGTCATAGCAACAAACCAGCATTGCAACCTATTGGTTCTAAGTTCTAGAGAGGCAAGGAGGATGGGGAAAGGAAGGCAGTCTCTTTCAATTAGGAAAGGAGCAGATATATTTACCCTGGTACACAAACCAGCTGTTATCAGTGGCCCATCTCCAGATGTTTCAACTGTCCTTTTGAGGCTTCACAGCTTCCTAGTGGATCCCTCATGGGCAAAAGCAGTTTGAGCAGCTCCCCTGAGAAATCCTGGCCACGATTCCACAAATAGCAGCGAAGGAATTCATATTCTAAAGCGCACAAGTAAATAATAGACAACCATCGGGCCAATTCATTAGTGTCTAAATGTCAATATTTCGCTAATGGCGTAATTACCCTCTAAGCCCAAAATACCCCATCTGCGAAACCAAACAGCAAACCATTTATCCTCAGGCAGTCAGGCATAATTATCGAGATTTTAAAAACACTAAATACACACTGTATTTATCTCTGTCGCAAGCCTGCAAAATTGGTCGACAACTTTCCTTTTGAACCAGCCATGGGGCTCCCTTGACTTCTCTGAAGGGCTTAATTTGCCACTCTGAACAGCAGAAAGACCAGATGTCCGTAGTCTTCCTCAAGTCCCCTAGCGACTGGAAAGTCCTCTAGCATCTATTCCCTAAAAGAAATCAGTTCTGCTTTTGTTTTTAAGTTGATGGGGTGAGAAGCAGGAAGGGCAACCTTTTTTGTAGAGGAATTCTCCTTTGCCCTGGCGATCGATGCACGAGGTCCATAGGAGAAGGAAAGTCTTCTTGCATTCAAGGCACCAAAGTTGGCCTGCTGTTGGGATCAACAGTTCAGCTTGCAGATTTTCAGGTCCAAACCATCTGCAAGGACTTGCTCTAGAACTGGGTCGCAGTTCCAACCGGGTGATAACAGATGGTCCTCAGGTTATGACCGTATTCTCATAAATGAGTAGAGAGGAGAACCTTTTAGCTGGGGATGCCCCTGCTTTCATCATGGAAGAGATATGTAGATGAGAGATGAGAAAGAGATGGAGAGAGATAGAGGGTGTGTGTGTGTGTGAGAGAGAGAGAGAGAGAACTAGATAGGTAGGTAGAGAAATAGATGGATGGATGAGAGAGATAGATAGAAATAGATAGAGAGATTATAGATGCTAAATAGAGATGGAGAGATAGAAAGGAGAGAGATGATAGATAGATAGATAGATAGATAGATAGATAGATAGATAGATAGATAGATAGATTCTTAAGTTTTCGCGGGTACTTACATGTATGGCATTCAGCTTAGTTCGGGTATTTTCCATGTCATAGTAGTTGTGTTTTTAAAGTTGTAGCAACGTTTCAGCAGAATCTCAGCCTGATGATGGCAGATGAGATTCTGCTGAAACGTTGCTACAACTTTAAAAGCACAACTACTATGACGTGGGAAAATACCCGAACTAAGCTGAATGCCATATACATACATACATACATACATACACACATCTCTCTCTATATATTTATACACATATACATATACATATACATATACATATACATACATACATACATACATACATATATATATATATATACACACACATATACATATACATACATACATACATACATACATACATACATACATATATGTGTGTGTGTGTGTGTGTGTGTGTGTGTGTTTTCTGAGGTTCTCGCAGGTATTTGTATGTGGATCTTTGGTTATTCGGGTTTTCTCCCGCGTAAGATCAACCGCGTAAGATCAACCAATCAGAACACAGCCAAACCCCCAACCAATGAGAACACAGCCAAGCCCCCACCCAAAGAGAGATGATAGAGAGAGATGATAGATAGATGGATGGATGGATGGATAGATAGAGAGATAGAGAGATAGAGAGATAGAGATATGGATGGACTGACAGATATAGAGATATAGAGATGATAGAGAGAAAGAGAGAGTGTGATGATAGAGAGAGAGATAAAGATAGATAGATAGATAGATAGATAGATAGATAGATAAAGATAGATAAGATAGAGATAGATGATAGATAGATGATAGAGATAGATGATAGAGGGATGATAGAGAGAAATAGAGAGAGATGGGTGATAGATAGATAGATAGATAGATAGATAGATAGATAGATAGATAGACAGACAGATATAGATAAATTGGGTGGGGGGACAGAATCATCCCTTTGAAAAGCTTCCTCTGGAGAAATGATCCAACTAATTTCTCAGCCTGAAAAATCTGAGGACAGGTTTTCTTTCGTTGTTTGGGAGCAGTTCCGTCGCTGAACCCCAAAATAGTTTTCTTTTTGCCCTTCCAGCTAGTTTTTTGAATGCCAGCTGGGCGAGAAGGACAACTTCCTGCCCCTCTCTGCTTTTAGCATTCCGGAGGGTTGGACACTGTCCCGGTCTGGAATTAGCACTAGGCTGGAGAGCTGAAGATCCCATAGCCCCTTGAAGCTGACCGCCCTTCATCAAACACCTCTGCCTCTCGAGTGGGTTACAGGGGCTTCCAGAGGCACCGCGTGATCTGGTTAGGGCAAGGCTTGGATTACAAACTGAAGGGGAAATAGATTTAAATCCTCGCTGGGTTATTTTGCTCTTTGGGAGAGACCGGTCCATGATCATGGAGGCACAGGTGGGAGAAAATCCAAGATGGGCTTTGAGAAGGACAGCAGAAAGATTTCACCTATGATACGTCCAACCTAATCAAAGCCTCCTTGCTTTTGGCAACCTTAATCCAGATGCCCCTGGATTCAACCCTAGCAATGATTCAACAGTGTTGTATTTTAGTGTCTCGTTACTAATTCTAAGTTTTATCAGAGACTCTCTAGCAGTGGTGCATGGGATTCAGCCAGTTCGCACCGGTTCACTAGAACCGGTTGTTAACTTTCTGAGCAGTTGGGTGAACTGCTTGTTGGAAGAAACCATTAGGAGAAAGAGAAACCAGTTGTTAAATCATTGGAATCCCATCATTGGAATCCCACCACTGCTCTCGAGGAGGGGTTGTGTTAATAGAATCCTTCTTATTTCTTTGTTCGCTTATATAATGTATAGGTTGCCTCTGAGGAACTCTGGGTTGTTTCCTGCATACAAGATTTTAAGAGCAGATATTCTGCAGCCCCTGATGAAGAATATCTATCGTTCACTCTCAAGAAATCATCATTTTGTACCACTGTTTAGCGGTGGTATGGCTTGCCTTCAGAAATTGTGCTTGCTCCAATCCTGGACAATCATTTGTCTGAAATGGTCTCGGGTTTCCTGACTGAACAGGGGGTTGGACTGGAGGAGCTTCAAGGTCCCTTCCAACTCTCTTCTTCTGTGATTCTGTTACCTTGGGCGGGCCACGTTGGGGATTTGATCAGATCATGTTTTTGCTTTGTTGAATGTAGGAGTGGGTTAGTTTGAAAGGGTTTCCTTTTACACCTTGGTAATCTGCACACCTCTTTCCCACCCGCCCACCCAAAAAAATCAGGTTCCCCCAAGGAAAAGTTGTGTGTTTGGTAAAGCTTTCACTTAGCCTGCCTTTCCTAGAATGATCGTTATGCTCTCGTAGAAGCTGCAACGTAAGCCTGTTGTAAGTATGTAGGAGTGAACCGTTCTGCCTTTTGTGTTCTCCTCTCTCTGTCTCCTTCATCTGACCAAGTACGTTAATCCACAGCATTTTAATTTTCCTTCCAGGAATGTTCTCTTCCCTTCTGTCCCTTCCCTGCTTCTCACCACCTTCCTCTGATCACGACAAACTTGATTTTCTCCTCTAGGTTTTTTCTTAAGGTTTCTTTTCAGTTGTTTTTTTACCCTTTTCATTCTAACTTTAGTTCATTTTGTTGTGTGGTAACCGCAGTTATGGATGACACCTCTCCTGGCACACAGGAATATATTATGTTACGGCAAGACTCCATCCAATCTACGGAACTAAAGAAAAGGCAGTCCCCTTTCCGAACTAAATGCCATGAAATCTTCTGTTGTCCTCTGAAGCAAGTCCACCTCAAAGAGAATACCGAGCCCGAAGGTTTGTGCTCCGTGCATCTTCCTTTTGCTTTTGCCCTTCCTTTTTTTAGTTTTTCCTTCTCCTCCTTGGATTTTTTTTCTCTTTCCTTCCCCCCCCCCCCCCCCTCATTTCTTCTTTTGCTTTTGTTTTCTGGAAAGCCTGTGCCTGGCCTGTTGAGTCTCATATGTTCAACTTCTGATCTGCACCTGATGCAATGAGAAACAAGAATCTGCCTACAATTTGTCTCTCCTCCTTGTTTTTTGCTTGCTTGTAAGTATGGGGAAGACCCTGTGATTTTACCCACACACAAATGAGACTTTTATAGCCGTAAAGAAGCTATTTGTCCCCCTTTGAGGCATTAATAAAAGGTCTCTCCATGTTGTTTTCATTGACTTCTGGCTGCAAAATTTGCTTGCTCTTCTAAAAGAATATCGTGAAGTTTCCAGTTTCTTCCCAGCTCCGGGCCTTTCATCCATCCCTGGAGTTATCTTGATGCTTTTAACATTGCCCTGAGCTGGGGAGAATTATTATTACCCTGTACTTGAAACGTAATTCTTGGGTCCTTCATGAAAGCTTGGTTTGTGCATTGCTTCTGCTGATCTTCCCAAAATTGCTTACACGAGCTGAAGTTTGGCAAAGCAGAATAAGGTTTTCTGCATGTCCAGTTGCACTTTGGAAAGTCTCTTGCATGACGTAGAACAAAACTGGAATGTCTCTCTCTCTCTGTGTCCTGCCTTTTGTTTAATTTATTCTCCAGAGACCAGGTATCATTTGATGGTTGATGAATTTGCTTGTTTATGACTTGTGAAAAGCAAACTTTGGTTTTCCTTGCCTGGGGGGGTGGGGGGTGGGGGGGGTGTTGGTATATGAGATTAAACCATCTTTCCTTTTTCTTTTTCTGTTTTTTGGGATAACTGAATTCTTGGTACTTCTATAATGTTTTCTCTCATGTGTGTGTGTGTTTTTTTTAATTACTGCCTCAATTCTACCTGGTAAGATTTTGCATGTTTTACAACCGCTTCCATATATGGTTATTTAGCTAATGAATTCTTTTGAGGGATTGTCTACATACGTGGATTTGATTCGCTTTTTTAAGGCTAGATGGTTTTGGCTGGTGATGAACAAACTGTGGTTTCCTTTGAGTTAGGGTTAGAGTAGGTTTAGGGCATCTCTTGGATGCATTCAAGCTATCTACTAAAGTTGCTATATCTCTGTTCCTTCCCAAGCAAGCATCTAGGTCAGGGTTGTCAAATTCGATTTCATTGAGGGCCTCATTCAGGGTTGTGTTTGACCTCTAATCTAGGTCTTGATCAATACAAAATGGTTTTGTACCCATCTTAGATCATGCTTAAATGCAATTATGAGTCAGCCAAGGACACTACTAGTAGAGGTAATATGTTGTAGTTTCATCATTCAAGCTGTTGGCCTCTCTTTCCATCATTTAGTTCTCATCCATCACCAGACTCTGAATGGTGATGATGTATTCTGGATGGAGAAGGCATTTGTCCAGTCTTCTGGATGGCTGACCACAGTGCAAAGTTTCCCGTCACTTTCAGATGGACAAATATTTCTTAACTTGGCTCTTACATATGCAAGTCTTCTCCCAAAGCATACATTTTTGCTCTGTTGACTATTCAAATAATGTCCTCAAGAGAACCTTCCCCTTCTCTTGAGGCTTAGTCTGTTAAGTCAAAACTTCCATCATCCCACCAGCATGTTGGCTGGAGATGTTGTGGTTGTTGAGTCCAACATGCAAGGAAGTGATAGCGCTGGGAGAGGGACTGGTATGAACCTGGATGTAGTAGCTACACATATGCTTTCAACCGCGATATCCAGTTTTTGTTTTTTGTTTTTCAAAAAATAGAACTTCCTTGAAGTTTAATCTCTTGTGATTAAGGTACGAAAAACAAAGGTTCTTAAATCTGTGAACTGCTGGGTGTTTTATGTTCAACTTTCCTTTCGAATGCATAATTTCTTCCAAGTTTTGCCGTGTCATTGACTGCCAAATGTTCCAACTTCACAATGCCACAGGTTGCATCCCTCAAAGTGAAAGGTGTTGTTTTTGTGAGGTTTCAGCTATTTGGTACTTTGTTGGCCTTCACCTGGACCTTCCTAATCTCTCTCAAGTTGCTCCCTTGGATTTTGTTGAACACAGGGAGAGACGTATGTTTTCATGATGGTTGGAGCGGAGTCTTTGACAGTGGTTTCTTTTGTCCTGCACATGCTATCCAGTGAGGCTGTCCACTTAGATCTGTTTTTTTTTTTCTGCTTGATTCACAGGACAAAATTGTTTGTGTTGCAAATGTGTCCTCACAGATGAGGAATGTCTTGTAGTGGAAAGGAAGCAAAAGGCTTTTGAGGCAGACTTGTGCAAATGGTCCAGCTGACACATACACACCCCAAACGGTGGAGAATGCATAAATATCAGCTGAGCATTCACCATCTGCACACGTCCATCCAGAGAAAGACTGAATGTCCAGTTATGGTTCAGCAGAAATAGACAGAAACTGGAGATAATCCATTGGGCAATTGGTAACTTTCAAGTTTAAAATGGTTTACTAAGCTGGTTCATCCTTAAGTTACTGACCTTCTGGTTAATAGGAGGCCTCCAAATATCAATTGCATCTCCGCTATCCAGCAAACATGACCAAGTACAGAGAAGGCTAGAAACAAGCAACATCAGGAGATAACCAGATGTCCATCTCCTGGACGACTTATAGGAAGGACACCAAAATGGCCTACGTTGATTGGATTTTAAAAAACTGGAATGAATTGGGTATGGCCAGTCTAGGAAAAAGAAGGACCAGGGGGGACATGATAGTAGTCTGCCAGTATCTGAGGGACTGCTCCAAGGAAGAGGGGGGTGTCAACTTATTCTCCAAAGCACCTGAAGGCAGGACAAAAAGCTACGGATGGAAGCAATCTGGAATTGAGGAGAAACAGTGAGGACAATTAACCAGTGGAACAGCTTGCCTCCAGAAGTTGTAGGGGCTTCATCACTGAAGGTTTTTAAGACAAGATTGGACAGCCACTTGTCTGAAATGGTGTAGGGTTTCCTGCTTGACCGGGGATTGGACTAGAAGACCTCCAAAGTCCCTTCCAGCTCTGTTTTGATTGAAATTGAAATTTAGATGTCCTCTTGCTTTGCACATCTGCAAAGCAAGTGGTAGTAGCCCCATGTAATGGTGAGCAGGGTGTGTTCCCCCTCTTCCATGTGTGGTCAAGAAATGTCACCAACAGGCTGGAGGAATTGAGCCTCTTGGCAGAACATTGATTCTCTTTTTACACTGGGATGTTCGTTCAACTGGGCTTGATATCCTCAAATGCAAATATTTTCATAGATTTTTTTTCCTGGATTTTAACACACTTTCCTTCTTTTCTTAAGAAGTTTTCTCCCTCCCTCCCTCCTTTCCTCCCTATCCACAAACAAACACACAAATGCATACACACACAGTTGCTGGATCCTAAAACATTTTCCTTTCCTCCTTTCCTTTCTCCCTTTTCTCCTTTCCTTTCCTTTCCTTTCCTTCTCTTTTGCATCTCATCTGTTGCTATTTCAGGGACATATGTCCTCCTTAAATCATTCTTCCAGAAATTTTTTTTGATGACAAGTCCCTAGGTCTCATTCTGATACACAAATGAATAATAAAGGACAAATGCTATTTTTCTTCCTTTTTTTTTTCCTTCCGAGGATCGGTATTACTATTCACAAAAGAGCGTGGGCAAAAAGAGAAAAAATGATGATGGTATCTAGCCACACATGCTGAATGAATATTGATCATGTAGAAATGGAAACAAGTGGTGCTGATTGCAGGAATATTATACATCACCAGCTGGGAGAATAAGACGGGAGAGTAGATTTGGTCTGGGGAAAAAAATACATATTCATGAATATTCTCTCCCTTTTATTCCCCCAAAGCGTAAGTTTCTAAAGATGGAGTGTTTCTTTATGGGGTTTTTTCCCCTCTTTTTGGAGTCCATGAGGTCTGCTTTGGCTTGTTCTAGAAGATTTTTGCTAGCAGAAATCGCTGTCTGACACCTTTCAATGTAGGGCAATGTTAAGAAGAAGCTTTTAATTAATTCCACTCTGAAATGCATGAACGGGTTTTTAACCTGGGACAGCAATGTCTGAAGAAGGGAGAGGCCTTCAACCTGCATTCCAGCCTCCCCCATTGTACTGAGCTACAAAAATTACATACAATTTGAATTGGCCCAGAAGAGAAATTGTTATCAAAAATATATAATCACCTATTAGAATTCAGTAGTGCAGAGGAGATTGTGAAAGGATCGATGATAGCATGGGGCAAACATTTTGGGTACAGTATTGAGCTAATGGAATGGGGAAAAATGTAGGATACAAATTACAAGATAACAAAATCAGCAGCTTACAAAGAAAACCAATTTAAAGTGTTTTATCTCTGGCATTTGGTGTCCACAAGGCTGGCTAAGATTTATCCAAATTTAAAACCAAACTGTTGGAAGTGTAGACAACAACAAGGTGCTTTCTACCATATGTGGTGGTTATGCCCTAAAGTGAAAAAAATATTGGAAGAAAATACAGGTGTGGCTACAGGAACTAATAGGAAGACTAATAAGAAGAGGACATTTTGTTTCCAGCCTGTCATTCTGAACTTCAGAGGATTTCATGGGGAGAATAAGTAGCAGAAGAACCTTGGATGCAAACCCTTGTTCAACCCATCCTCAAAACCTATAGAACAGCCCGAACTTATGCAAATAGTTTCCACATCAAAAAGGATGCTTTTTGGAGAGTTATGTAATGGTAGGTTCTTCCCAGCATCAGTCACTTCCATTCCTCCCTCCCCTTCATTTTGGAGGGCGGGGAGTGAAAAGAAAATGGTGCCCCTAAAAGATATACCACTGGTAACTTTGGCAGCCCAATTCTCTCTCGTACACACACAGGCTGTAATTGTGTCACTGGGAAAGGATACAAGCCTGCTAGGTAGACTAGATTATGAAATCAACATCCCAGCAAGGCTTAAATTCCTTTCAGGAATTTATGATGTGAGAACGCTAGAAGTCTTTGGTCTTCCTCCTTATGGTCAGTGAATTAGGGAGGTGTGTGTCTCAGCCACTTCAGATGTTGGACCTTCTAGACTTCAAAACATGTTTTACTCTTTGTCCCCTTGACAATGGAACAGAGGTGGTCTTCAGCCGGTTTGGACCATTCTGGAGAACCAGTAGTGGAAATTTTGAGAAGTTTGGAGAACCAACAAATCCCACCTCTGACTGGAGATTTTACAGTATCCTTCCCCTGCCACGCCCACCAAGCCATGCCCACAGAACCGGTCATAAAAAATGTTGAATCCCACCACTGCAGTGCAACTCATCTATCTCCATCAAGGCCATCTTCCTCCCCCATTTCAACCATTATCCTTGCTAAAACGATCTATGTAGGGTGGGCTGTGAATAACACTCCAAAAGTGAGTGCAGTCAGGAATCCAGATAAATCCAGTGGGAAAAAATAGGGGATAAGTTGGGTAAAAAAATCATAATCACTCAATTAAAATATATCCAGAAATAAAACCAATATTCATGTTCTGGCCAAGACCTCTGGATTAGCTCACTGGTAGAGATGATCTGTCTTTGGTTATTGGAGGAAAGGAAAACCTCTGTAGAATGAAGCAAACCCCAAATTGCTCCATTGAACCCCAAGAATGCTGATCTTGGTGGCTCATCCAACTTCTAACATGATTGTGGCCAACCTTTGCAGTCTCCCAAATTCCCCAGAGAGGAAGATAAATGGAAGAGTCTCCTGGCCCACTATACCATAAATTCCCCAGACATTTGTGTGTGTCTCTTCTACATTAACTGGAGGCAAATGCGCCGAAGACACACACCGCTCTTCTTGAGAAGAGATGCAACAGCCAAAGGGCTACCAGCATGTCTTCTTACTTGATTTGTTCTCCTAATGATATAAAGTGTCAGCTCCTGTTCTTTCTTTCTTTCTTTCTTTTTTCTGAAAGGAAAGGGCTGCAAAGCCAAGTCCGGTTTTGAAAATCTAATTTGTTCAGGCTCTAATGAGGTGGTGTGTTTTGTATGTGTTGGCTAGCTTCTTCTTTGAAAAAAAAAAAGGAAATGAAGAAGGAAAAACACATCCTTTGGATTGCAGTAGTCTTATAATCACACCTTTGGCATGAAGCCCTAGCTCCTCTCTTTCTTTTTTAATGAGATTATCTCTTCCTCTTGCTTCCTTTTCTCTGTACACACACTCTCTCTCTTTCTCTCTCTCTCTCTCTCTCAGTTTTCTAAAAGAGACTGGACTGCTATTGGTCATAAATGGTGCAGGGTCTGCTTGGTGTGGAGGGGGGTTGGACTTGATGACCTGCAAAGTCCCTTCCAACTCTGTTAATCTGTATCTGCATCTATTTATGCTTCTCTCTCTTTTTAGCTTAGGTTGATTTGCAGTGTCTTTCTAAGGAGCTCTCCTTAGTCCTGTAAGTTCCCCAAATGTTCGCTTCAGTCTTCTTTCTCCCTCTGTACAGCATCACAGTACAAGCTACATAAACAAACAAGACATAGAACATCCTTCTCCATCGCAGCAGACACTTCTGAATCACACATTACAAAATCATGATGAATGTCAAATGGCCCATTACATTTGCAGAAGCAATAAGTGTAACAGCACAGCCAAAATTGAACATTCACCAACAGGCTGGCTGGTGTATGTTTGTGTGTGTGTTATCTATATCTATATCTGTATCTATATCATCTATATCTATATCACTCTATCACTCTATCACTCTATCTATCTATCCATCCATCCATCCATCCATCCATCCATCCATCCATCCATCTATCTATCTATCTATCTATCTATCTATCTATCTATCTATCTATCTATCTATCTCTATCTCTATCTATCTCTATCTCTATCTA
Source organism: Hydrophis major (assembly GCA_033807585.1). Classification (NCBI taxonomy): domain Eukaryota; kingdom Metazoa; phylum Chordata; class Lepidosauria; order Squamata; family Elapidae; genus Hydrophis; species Hydrophis major. The sequence continues at coordinate 25,642,037 of CM066335.1, forward strand.
TCTATCTATCTATCTTATGCATCTATCTATCTATCTATCTTATGCATCTATCTATCTTTCTATCTATCTATCTATCTATCTATCTGTCTATCTATCTATCTATCTATCTATCTATCTATGCATCTATCTATCTATCTATCTATCTATCTATCTATCTATCTATCTATCTATCTCTATATCTATCTATCTTCTAACTATCATCTATCTATCTATCTATCTATCTATCTATCTATCTATCTCTATATCTATCTATCTTCTAACTATCATCTATCTATCTATCTATCTATCTATCCATCCATCTATCCTTGAAGCCGATTGAATATATAGACAGATTAACCAAGTTGGAAGGGACCTTGTAGGTCATCTAGTTCAACCCTCCCACCCAAGCTGGAAACCCTACACCTTTTCTGACAGATGGCAGTTGTCAGAATTCTGGCACTTAACCCCAATTAAATTATGAGTCTTGAGCCAAACTTCCAAAACTTCAAAAGGATTTATTGAGAGTTAAAAGGTCTGGCATTGCCTGGGTGTAGCTGACTCTGAGACACATCATTCATTGTCACCCTTGAACCCTGGTTTTCCTCCCACCCCCTGGGTGTATCCTAATTCCTATTCTCCAATGGGACACATCCATAGCCCAGAGTCATCAATCATGCTCTCCAGTTAGAATTTTGCACAGCAGAAACTCCAGTCACCTAGTTACTATCTCTGAAAAACTATTTGTGGAATGCACTTTCAATTTCCAAGCTGCTGCACTGCTCCTCCCTCCCTTTCTGTTGGCAACACTAAAAAGATAATAGAAATATTTTATGAGTTGACAGCAGTCCTGTCTATTCTTGAAAGCACTAGGTGCCTCTTTGACTCAGATCCATTTAATTGAAATCCATCTTTCCCCCTCTCTTTTCTCTTGTCAGTTTTCTCCATCGCTCTGTAACTTCTTGAAACTCTTTCTGCTGGATTGGAAAAATGGAGGCACCGGTTATTAACACAGTGCCCTGTTCCACTTCTTGTCATAAGCTCTCTCCTGTCATGTCAGAGAGCCGAAACTCTTTCCCAGCATAGGAGCCATTATTTAGACATCAAGGGAAGAAAAAACTCGATTGGAAGGAAAGAGAACCATTCAGATCTTCTCCACACCAGTCCTGACATCAATCTTTGGAGGCAACCAGCCAGTAAAAAGGCTGTTTTATTTTTATCCGACTCAGTGCTTTTCGCTTAGAATTGTTCATTGTTGGTATTCATTTTAGGAAATCTATTTCCAAGGAGATGTGCTTGAGAATGCTTAAACAGGCGCCTTGTGTGTTCAATCATAATTAATCTTAATAGTATATTACTTGTGGCTTTGTGTTGGGGTCCTCTTGTAAGTGATGAGTTTCATTCCTTTTTATTCTAGCTGCAAATCACCTCCTAGTCAAAGGTGTTTTCGTTCCCTTTTAGACTTCGATACCAAAGCTTTAGCTATGCACACATGTCTTTCCAAGTGTGAAACCTGACTGTGAGCCTATCAACGTGCAGAAGCGTAACTCAGCTGAAAGTGCTAACAAGGGTGTGTTGGCTTGCAGGGGTTTTTTTGTTCTCTCCTTTTGCAAAAAAAACCCAAAACACCTGGTTGTTAGCACCCCATCAAAATTCTTAGCTCAACAGAAGAGGTGATAGAACAATCTAATCTATCAATGCGGTGAGCAATGGCACATCACTTTTGGGCTAATGGCCAGGTCTGGCATCCTAATTAAGTCCAGGTGCTCCGCTATCCCTCTCTCACCCACTCTGTCCTCCCTTCCCAAGGAGCAGGATGAGCGTCCCTAAATAGTCGTCATCGGGACAAAACTGGGATTTTAAAAAGTAGTGTAAATCCAATCAAAATGAAATGAAATAGAACGGTGATGGTCCACATCTTTAATACTTCCTTCCTTCTGCAAAACTGAAAATTACAATAGGGAGAAAAAATAGGGTTAGACCCAAAAAAACTCTTGGGGGGGGGATACATGCAGAGGTGGTATTCAGCCAGTTCTGACCAGTTCTGGAGAACCAGTAGAGGAAATTTTGAGTAGTTCTGGAGAACCAGCCAATCCCACCTCTGACTGGCCCCACCCCTGTCTATTCTCTGCCTCCCATTGAGTCCCAGCTGATTGTCTGGTCTCCTTTGGTTGCCCTGCACAGGAGAACGGGGCTGGAAAGCAGGTTAGTGGGGTGGGGAGGGGAGGGGAGGGAAGGGGGATTTTGCAGTATCCTTCCCCTGCCACTCTCACCAAGCCACACCCACAGAACTGGTAGTAGAAATAATTTGAATCCCATCACTGGGTACATGCCATTCTAGCGCCTCTGAGCTGTGGCTTAGCTGGAAATTAATAGCTGTGCTTTCTTTCTCCAATCATCTGGAAGCATTTCTTTCGTGTTGTACACTATAGAAGGATATTTGTAGTTCAGGGTTGAAAGGAGGAGTGCTTGGTGGCTCCCTGAGTGTGGTTGTTTTCTTGCAGATGTTTCATGACCCAGCTAGGTAATAACATCAGTGCTTTTTTATGTTCATTTCACAAAGATTGCATTTATTCGCCATTTCATGATCATTCCATATATTTTAGTCTCACAACCTTGTTGGGTTTCTGATGGACAAACGGTGTGTTTTCCTGAACCCAAGACTTATTAGATGATGGCTACCGTGGCGCATTGGTAATAGTGCAGTCCTGCAGGTCAGTTCTGCTGACTGCCAGCTGCCTGCAGTTTGGCAGTTCAAATCTCACCAGGCTCAAGGTTGACTCAGCCTTCCGTCCTTCTGAGGTTGATTAAATGAGGGCCCAGATTGTTCAGGGCAACATGCTGACTCTGTAAATTGCTTAGAGGGGGCTGTAAAGCATTATGAAGTGGTATAAGACTTATATCCCGCTTCATGGTGCTTTCCAGCCCTCTCTAAGCAGCTTACAGTCAGCCTAAGTGCTATTGCTATTCCTTCTTTTTCTTCCTTCTTATTCCTTTCTCGTCCTCCTTCCTGATGGCACAGTGGTTAGAATGCAGTATTGCAGGCTAATTCTGCCCACTTCCAGCAGTTCGATCCTAACCGGTTCAATGTTGACTCAGCCTTCCATCCTTCTGAAGTCAGTCAAATGAGGGCCCAGATTGTTGCGGGGGGCAATAGGCTGACTCTGCAAACCACTTAAAGGGCTGCAAAGCACTGTGAAGCGTATCTAAGTCTGAGTGCTAGTGCTAATTGGGAAGGAAGGAAGGAAGGAAGGGCCATGGTGGCACAGTAGTTAGAATGCAGTATTGCAAGCTAATTCTGCCCACTGCCAGCAGTTCAATCCTCACCAGCTCAACATTGACTCAGCCTTCCATCCTTCTGAGGTCAATAAAATGAGGACTCAGATTGTTGGGGTAATAGGCTGATTCTGGAAACCATTTAGAGAGGGCTGGAAAGCCCCATGAAGGAGCAGCATGTAAGTCTAAATGCTATTGCTACTGAGATCAAAGCAGAGATTTAATCTGTAAGGTTCACCATCTCTAGCAGAAGAAGCCAGAATCTGAAGAACTGCTGATCTACACAGCTGAGTTATGATTGCTTGCAGCGAGATCACGGCATTGCAGAGATCACTTCTCCTAGCCTGCAGTAATTGGTTTGTCGGCAAGGAGCAACCCAGCTGAAGGATCCAACAGATGTCCAGCCCTCTCACTGTCTAGCTTCAGGTGTGCATTTGGCCTTATCTGGCCTAGCGCAACCCAAATTCTTCACGCTGGCCAGCAGAAATGCTGCACGGAGTCTTAGGAATGGAGAGAAGCGACGGAGCTGCATTGCCCCCCAGAACTGCGTTTAAGAAAGACTGCAGGCTCACAACAAACTCCTTTTGCTGGCTAGGATCTGCAGTGCGTGTGGGATGAGCGTAGCTCAGAACAGCCAAGGAGGAGGGGACCTCAGTCAGCAAAAGAGCCGGCTTTTCTCTTCCGTCGAGAATTAATGGATGTTTGCAGGATTGCGTGCCCCGTGTTCTGCTCTTTTTTCCCCCCAAGAGATGACATCTTGCCACATGCGGGTGCCAGAAAATAAATGTGTGCTGTGGATTGTGCCAAAATACGCCAAGCAACTTTTCAATGCTGGCTTAAAATGACAAGCACAAAACAAGCTAGGCCAGATTGGCAGGTGAATAATGCCAAATCACACAGTCCTCCTTCAAGTAAATCTGAACCTCACCGTATCAGCAAAATCCAGTTTTTGGGGCATTACTGGAATTGGTGGAATGATTTTCTTGTGCATTTTAGAAGATTTTTGAGAGTTGCTGTGAAATGGGAAAGAAACACCAGTACCCAGTTTGTTTCTGAGGAGCAGACTAATCCATGGAAGGAAGAGAGGTCCACCAACTGGCCAGCCAAGTTGGCTTGATAGAACATCATGCTTCCAGAACAGTGTAGTTGAACAAAGAGTAATTCACCTTTTCTCCTTAAGCGTTTCCTCCAAAATGTCAATTGGCCAGTTTAGAAATGGACTCCAAGATGAGTTGGGTCTTTGATCTGAGACTTGATGATCAAGAAAAGAACCCTCTATCTTGGAGTTCTGGAGAGGACAATATTAGAGGTTGGGTATGAACTTCCAGATGGAAGATAATCAGAGATTAAACTAGAATTAAGGAGAAATGGCCTGACATTGAGAACTGTCAGTGGAAGAGCTTGCCTCCAGATGTTGGGGATGTTCCATCACTGGGGGGTTTTAAGAAGAGACTGGACAACCATTTATCTGAAATGGTATAGGGTTTCCTGCAGGTTGGACTAGAAGACCTCCAAGGTTCCTTCCAACTCTGTTATTCTATGTTTTTATTCTTATTCTGTATTCCTGACCTGTCTTGTGAGTTTCCAGCAGGACACTGGAAGAGATAGATCAGATCAAGCGAAGCTTTCTTGACCAAAACCATTCAGTGATCTTCCTAAAAGTAAACAAAATGAATCTACTGAATCAATTAAATCAATTAAGATGACTGTTCCCCATATCTTTAATGACCTATTTGCCAAACTACATTTTACACTTTATGGATATTTCATCCAGGCTACTATGGGGCTGCTGGTGGAAGAATTTTGAGGCTACACACTTGGGAAATCAGTTAACATACTTCTAGATTAGCAAGATAATCTCATCTCCCTCCTCCAAAAAAGTTAAAGTGGAAGGAAGAGCTTTCTAAATGCCTGATTGTCCAACACTGAAAGTTACAGAAATGCCCAAGGCCATCTTAGCTTCCTCCTCCTCCTCCTCCTCCTCCTCCTCCTCCTCCTCCTCCTCCTCCTCCTCCTCCTCCTCCTCCTCTACCCTCTGGTGATGTAAACATTGAGTTGAGTTTGTTTTCCCCCCCCCCCAAGAGACACTGAAATTGGGAGTTTGGGCTCATAATTTTCCTCCCCAAAAATTCTTGGTTGCTATGTGATTGCTGGTCCTTCAACCTAACTCCTTCAAAAAGAAATGGGAATGATGTTGACAGGTTGAAAGAAATTCAGCTGAACCTTCAATTTTTTAACTGAATTTGAAAGTCCATTTCTGGCTTCAAACAACAGAAGGTTCTTGGCTTATGCACTATCAGCAGCTTCTAAATTTAGCCCATATTGCACATAAGAACCAACACTTTCCTGTATAGGTGCCAAGAGCTCCATCTTTCCTTTGTTGTTTCCAATCCAATCATTTTTTCCATTTTTTTCCTTATGTTTCAGGGGTACCAACTGAATCACATTCTACAGACACTGATGCTGTTTAGGCTCCACAAATATCCATTGTCCTCTAGATCAGGGGTCTCCAACCACAGGGCCCCAGACCGGTACCAGTCCGTGGAACATTTTCTACCGAGCCGCCAGTTTGCTGGGCGCTGCCATCTTCTTTTGATGAGAAAGTGCTTCTGGTGAGCTTTTCCGGTTGGAAAGCGGCGTTTGGGTCCTGAAGGAATCCTCGCGCCTTAGTTTCATCGAAGAGGGGCGCAGCTTCGAACAAAACTAAGGCGCGAGGATTCTTTCAGCACCCAAGGCAAGGCGAGCCGAGCGACTGTCCCGAAGCCATTCTGAAGCCCATCAACAAAGGTACAAAGGAGGAGTTGAAGGTGGCGGGGAGAAGCGGGGGACGGCTGGCTGGCTGGTTGCTCAGCTCGCCTTGCCATGCGTGCTGATGCCGGTACCGGGCCGTGGGTCATTTTGTGATGCCAGTACCGGGCCGCGGCACAAAAAAGGTTGAGGGCCACTGCTCTAGGTGCCTCTAGATGTCTTAGTCTTGAGGAGCTTCAAAACAAGAAAAAAAATTCAGAAGTCAGGCATTGAGAATGTAAGAAGGGAGAGGAGAAAACAATATATTGTTTAAAATCTAAAGCAGTGGTGGGATTCAACCGGGGTAACAACTGGATCTGTGAAGACGCGCATTGATGTAACTATCAGTTCACTCGAACTGGTCCAAACCGGCTGAATCCCACCCCTGATCTAAAGTTCTTCTTGGTTCACACTTCCCCAAAAAACTCACAATTTGTTGAACCACATTTAGTTATGTCTACAGATAACATTGGACATAGTTTGCAAAGCACAGGGGTTAGGTGGCCTCAACATTCTAAGCCCAAATTAAAACTCAGGATGCCTTAAAGCAAGGGTGTCCAACCTTGGCAACTTTAGGACTTGTGGACTTCAACTCCCAGAATTCCTCAGCCAGCTTTGCCAAGGTTGCCAAGGTTGGACACCCCTGCCTTAAAGGAATTATTCAGCCCATAAGAATTTTGTCCATAACTGGACACAGTCCTCAAGGTGGAATCAGACCAACTTAGAGCAAAGAGGAATAATGGTGCTCTGTGGTTTGGAGTTCAACCTTCTTGGAATGCAGGGAGGAGGGCAAACTCCCAAATTTGGGCTTTTCGAGGGGGGAGGGACTCCAGATTTGGGGGTGAGAAGCAACGCAGCCCAATAATCTTTGAAGCAATCCCTGGAGAATTCTTGTGCCACTGATTGTTGCAAATAAAAGAAGTGGAAAAGCAGTTGTAGGGCTTCAATAAAATCCATTTGGAAAAGATGATTGTCAGAGGAGAGGTTTTGAGCTAAATAGTCACGTTATCTGATCTCGTAGCAGCACTACGACTAATAGAAGAAGAAGTCCATAAGATGGACACTAGAACTTCCCTTTCTCAGTGCTAGTTGTCTCTGGTTATGAACCAAAGCAGAGACTGAACTATTGTGCCTGCTCCAGCTTTTCAATTCAGATTAAACCGCTGTGGTTGGGTTCACCCATTATGTGAAATTATAATGTGGTTTGTTTGATGTGCTTTATGAACATTGGTTTATGGCTCAATTTTATATGCTGAACCAATTAACTGGTTTATTTAACAGACCATGGCCAATCTCAGCTTAGTGAAAACATATTTTGAACATCTTTCCCCGACTTGATGCAACTGTGGCAAATTTTAAATCAAATCTAGTGACATTCAGAGCAAAGTCTACAATAACTGCGGGAGGCAGAAAAACAATTACCTTCAGGACTGACAGAAATCTACTGTTTACATTCTGAGATCTGCTCTTGAACAAATTGATTCTCTGCTGTTATTTTCTGTTGAAGTGCTAATGGAGAGGGATTTGCACTAAATTCTCCTGTCTTCAATGAATGCTTGTAACCCATTTGATGGAAGAGGAGGAGGTGGGCAGGAGGAGGAGGAGATCCAAAGGTGCTTTTTCAAAAGGGAGGAGGAAGAGGAGGAGGAGGAGGAGAAGGAAAAGAAGAAGAAGAAGAAGAAGAAGAAGAAGAAGAAGAAGAAGAAGAAGAAGAAGAAGAAGAAGAAGAAGAAGAAGAAGAAGAAGAAGAAGAAGAAGAAGACACCAATTTGTAAGCTACAATGCTCTACATGAAATAGAAGAATAAGAAATTAAGTAGAGATAACACCCTCCTTCTCTGTGACATGTTCAAATTTGATTTCTAGGATGCTAAAGTAGACTCTAGTTTTTCCAGCTGGCTGCAATGTGGAGTGGCATGAATAATCAGCACCTGTCTACAATACTATCTGAGCAGGATGAATTTACGAACCCTGTTTGTGTCTGGCTGTTGTGTGGTTCTTGTTGCTCTATGAGAGGTAATCAGCTTAGGCATGGATTGTGATTAGAGGTAATGCTATAGAAAGTTGGGTTAGAAAATTCCAGTCCATGAATGTAAGGGAAGTCCTGTTTTATCTGAATAAAGCTCATATATCAGGATTTTAGCCCTTCTACATGACGAATCATAAACACCTGGGATGTTCACATGGAGAAGATGGACACCTAGCCCTCTCTCACCATATAGTCATAAGGTTGGGAGGGGTTCTGGAGGTCTTCTACTCCAGCCTCCTGCCCAAGGCAGGAGATCTTATTACATCCCAGATAAGTAGCTGTCCAATCTCTTCTTCAAAGCCTCAAATGATGGAGCATTCACATCATTGTTTTGAGGCAAGCCATTCCAGTGTTTAATTATTCTCACTCAGGACTCAGGAAGTTACTCTGTAGTTGGTTCTCTCCTTGACGAGCTTCTACCCATTGCTCCTTTTTTAAAAAATGAATTTTATTGAATACAATATTTAAAAATATTGAATATGGTGCAATCTTTTTTGACATCTTTTTGTCTTACTTCTTATGATACATAATATATATCTTATATACATATTATACATATTTTTACATATTGCATCTTTGTACCTTCAATTTTCTTTCATTACGTCATCAGCTATCCTCCATTTTAGTTTAATCATATAAACTCTCGAATATCCCCTCTACAAATCTTATTTCTCTTTATCATTTTGAGTCCTTCCTTTCCGTTCCCATTGCTTCTACCCATTGCTTCTGTCCTGACCTCAGATGCCAGGGCTGATAGCTCTTAGTAGCCATGTCTTCCAAGGATTTATTCAATTGCTTCTGAATGCTGCTGACCACCAGGATCTGCAACAAAAATAGCTTTCCTAATTTCTTGCTTTTGTTTGATATTTGTCTTTCACTTCCTTTTTTTTTTTTTCTTAAATGAAGGTTGAAAGGGGGTGAGCCAATGGGAGAATGTCTAATAGCAGAAATCATCCAGGCTGACAACCTTCTGCTTTGGAAGTGCAAAACGGCTGAGGAGTCACAAGATTATCAGTTGATCTGGCTGCCTGAAGATTTGAATTGGAAAAACAAAAGAAAAAAATAATTAAAAAAAAAAAAGATTCAAAATAGCCATGCGTTTTAAACTAGACTAAATGACAATACAGAAAATGGGAATATAGGGAATATATTTCCGTACTTCTGGGAAAGGAGGGAGAGAAGAAGGAAGAAAGGAAGGAAGGAAATGGGGGGAATGGAGGAAAAAAGGAAACTGGGGGAGGGAGGAAGGAACGGAAGGAAGGAAATTGAGGGAATGGAGGAAAAAAGGAAACTGGGGGAGGGAGGGAGGAACGGAAGGAAGGAAATTGAGGGAGGAAGGAAGAAAGGAAATTGATGGAGGGAGGAAGGAAGGAAGAAAATGGAGGGAATGGGGAGGAAAGGAAATTGAGGGAGGAAGGAAAGGAAGGAAGGAAGGAAGGAAGGGAATGGAGGAAAAAGGAAACTGGGGGAGGGAGGAAGGAACGGAAGGAAGGAAATTGAGGGAGGAAGGAAGAAAGGAAATTGAGGGAGGGAGGAAGAAAGGAAGGAAATGGAGGGAATGGGGAGGAAAGGAAATTGAGGGAGGAAGGAAAGAAAGAAAGGAAGGAAAAGAAGGAAGGAAATGGAGGGAATGGAGGAAAAAGGAAATTGAGGGAGGGGGAAGGGAGGGTAGGAAATTGAGGGAGGAAGAAGGACGGAAAGAAAAGGAGAAAATGGAGGAAAAAAGGAAATTGAGGGAAGGAAAGAAGGCTAAAAACACCTTAGGACAGAAAGTACGTTTGGAAGATTGAGGCCATCCATATGTCCAGTGGGGTCACAAGTGAGAAGATCAGCCACCTGCAATCTCACAGGAGTCACAGGAATTTCTAAGGCATGGACCAAGCCTTCCATTTCATGCCAGAACATGGAGGGTTTTTTTTTTCAATCCAAGATACTCATATCCCAACAACAGGGAAACCAGTAAAGTCGTCCATGCTTTCATTTTTAGGAAAACCCGTCCAATGTGACCGCTGTCCCCATTCTCCCATTTCCTCCTCCTCCTCCTCCTCCCCCGCCCTCTTGAAAACACATCTTTCAGGGCATCATGTCAAAGCCATTTGCAAAAAGAAAAAGAAAAAAGCAAAGGAAGAAGCCTGATTTCCTTTGTGTTGTGTGTGAGTTGCTCTCTGTTCATCTGTTGGCGAAATGCTCCCATGCGAGTCTCCAAAGGCCCTGAAGAACTGTTGTGGCCTCTGCAAATAGAACCGGCAGGCGAGAAAGTCAAGAAATGGCTTCCAGGATGTTTTCAGTGCTGCTCAGCCAGCACGCATTAACAGCCCTCCCGGGGTGATAGGACGCTCTCTCTGTGTGTAATGGGTGGGAGAGATATTACATATGTTCAACCAAGGCAAACATGGAGAACAGGCTGTTTCTTTTCCCTCACATCTGTGCTGGGTCATTCAATAGGTCAGATGAACAGAATCACAGGAAGGGACCGTGGAGGTCATCTAGTCCAACCCCCGCCCAAGCAGGAGACCCTATATCATTTCAAACAAATGGCTGTCTAGTCTCTTCTGAAATACCTCCAGTGATGGAGCACCCGCAACTTCTGAGGGCAACTTCCACTGGTTCCACTGCTCGATTGCTCTCGCTGTTAAGGCATTTCTCCTTAATTCCAGGTTGCTTGTCTCCTTGATTAAGAGAATTGACGGAATCATAGAGTGGGAAGGGATCTTGTAGGTCATCTAGTCCAGTCCTCCATCCTCCATTTCTGACAGACGGCAGTCCGGTCTCCTCTTCAAAGCTGCGATATTGGAAGGCTGCTCTCCTGTCTCCCCTGGTCCTTCTCTTCCCCAGACTAGCCAGGCCCAGTTCTGCAACTGTTCATCGCATGTTTTAGTCTCCAGGCCTTTGATCATCTTAGCTACATTCAGATTAACAGAGTTGAAGGGACCTTGTAGATCATCTAGTCCAACCCACCATCCAAGCAGGAGATCCTACACCATATCTGATAGGTGGCAGTCCAGCCTCTTCTTGAAAGCCTCCAGGGATGAAGCTCCACAACTTCTGAAGGCAACTTCGGTTCCATCGGTTGGTAGTTGATAGTTCTGTCGAAAATTCCTTTTTATTTCCAGGTTGAATCTCTCCTGGATCAGTTTCCATCCATTATTCCTTGTCTGGCCTTTGGGGGCTTTAAAGAAGAAATTGACCCCCCTCTTCTTTGAGGGCAGGCGAGAGCAAAGTTGTTTGTGTGAGGAAGTGAACGCTGTGAAGGGTTTCGGCTCATGGATTCTTTTCGCAGGACTGTCTCCGCTTCAGGAGGGGAGACCAGTCTTCTCCGGCTCCTCTTTCCAAATAAACGGTGCCAGATGTTCAGCCTCTATACATGATGTGCAAAACTGACTTTCGGCTCTATGTGTGTGTGTGTGTGCAAGCAACTTCTTATCTTTAGAGTTGAACAAGAGGAAGGTGGAAGGAAGGAAGGAGAGGGAGGGAGGGAGGGAGGGAGGGAAGAGGAAGGAAGATCGAAGAAGAGAGAGGGAGGGAGGGGAGGAAGGGAGGAAGGAAGGAAGGAAATGGAGGGAGGGAAGGATGAGGAAGGAAGATCGAAGAAGAGAGAGGGAGGGAGGGAAGAAGGGAAGAGGAAGGAAGGAAGGAAGGAAGGAAGGGAGGGAGGGAGGGGAAGAGGAAGGAAGATCAAAGAAGAGAGAGGGAGGGAGGGAAGGAAGGGAAGAGGAAGGGTGGAAGGAAGGAAGGAAATGGAGGGAGGGAGGGATGAGGAAGGAAGATCGAAAAAAGGAGAGGGAGGGAAGAGAGAAGAGGAGGGAAGGAAGAGGAAGGGAGGAAATAGAGGGAGGGATGGGAAGGAAGAGTGAAAAAAGGAGAGGTGGGAAGAGAGAGGGAGGGAAGGAAGGAAGGGAAGAGGAAGGGAGGAAGGAAATGGAGGAGGGAGGGAGAAAGGGAGGGAGGGATGGGAAAGGAAGAGAGAAGAAAGGAGAGGGATGAAAAGAGAGGGAGGGAAGGAAGAGGAAGGGAGGAAGGAAGGAAATGGAGGGAGGGATGGGGAAGGAAGAGTGAAAAAAGGAGAGGTGGGAAGAGAGAGGGAGGGAAGGAAGGAAGGAAGAGGAGGGAGGAAGGAAATGGAGGGAGGGATGGGGAAGGAAGAGTGAAGAAAGGAGAGGTGGGAAGAGAGAGGGAGGGAGGGAAGGAAGGGAAGAGGAAGGGAGGGAGGGATGAGGAATGGAAGATTGAAGAAAGGAGAGGGAGGGAAGAGAGAAGAGGGAGGGAAGGAAGAGGGAGGGAGGAAATAGAGGGAGGGATGGGGAAGGAAGAGTGAAAAAAGGAGAGGTGGGAAGAGAGAGGGAGGGAAGGAAGGAAGGGAAGAGGGAGGGAGGAAGGAAATGGAGGGAGGGAGGGAGAAAGGGAGGGAGGGATGGGAAAGGAAGAGAGAAGAAAGGAGAGGGATGGAAAAGAGAGGGAGGGAAGGAAGAGGAAGGGAGGAAGGAAGGAAGGAAATGGAGGGAGGGATGGGGAAGGAAGAGTGAAGAAAGGAGAGGTGGGAAGAGAGAGGGAGAGAGGGAAGGAAGGGAAGAGGAAGGGAGGAAGGAAAGAGGGAAGGAGGGAGAAAGGAAGGGAGAGAGGCCCATTGTAACTTTGAACAGTCACTAAATGAACTGTTGTAAGTTGAGGACTACCTATAATCTTTGATAGCCTTATCTTCATAGGTTGGTCCAGTTTTCTGCCCAAATCTGCCATCTGGTGGCAACATCACCCAGCCACCCCTTTCATCATGTTAAAAATAAAGTGCAGAAGGGAGGGAGTCTTGAATAATTAAAATACACAAAATGACATTTTTTGTAAAATTATTTCTAGACCGGTGCCTTCCCCTCTAGACTGAGCTGGCTATCTCTTAACCACTAAATCAAACTCTGGTTCATTCCTGTCTCTAACTTGGTTGCAAGCCTCAGTCTTTGCTCCCTGGGTATTGCGAGGAGACCCATGGTAAACCAGTGGTGGGACTCAGCCAGTTCGCACCGGTTGGGGAGACCCGGTTGTTAACTTTCTGAGCAGTTTGGTAAACTGGTTGTTGGAACAAATCATCCAGGCAGAGAACTGGTTTGTTAAATTAATTGAATCCCACCACAGTGGTAAACTCCTTGCCGATAAGCCAGGAAGTAAACTCACAAACCCCAAAATAGAATCATTCATATTCTGTACGAATATAACATTTGAATCATCTGTGCTGCTCTTTTTCTTGTCTTCTTTTTTTGGCTGAAAATTAGCATTTGGCTGAAGAAAGATAGGAAAGTTGAATTCTTACATACGCACACACACACATGTGCACCCCTGTTTCTTGCAGGTATTCATTTGCTGGCCTCAAGTTGTGAACTGCAAAAGAGATCATTTATCCAAAAATGGTCTAGATCGCAGATCACTCGGTCCTCCCCTGATTCTCAGCAGATAGACAAGACCCACCGTAAAAAGGGACACCACACAAGGATAGTGTGTGACACCAAAAGGCAGATTCTTCAAGAGAACTGGGAATTTACAGTAATAGGGACTAGAAGGGAGCTTAGAGGTCATCTAGTCCAACCCCCACCCCCCCGATCACGCAAGAAATGTATACTATTTCTGACAATAGTCTCTTCTTAAAAGCCCGTTATAAAGTCCAAGATGTTGCATTTGGGGAACGTGGGTCTGAAGTACTTTACCTAAATTATTATATTCAACGTAGAAATACTATATATTTTGTAAGTCCTCGCAGTCACGGTGAAGGGAGGCAGGTCGAACTAAAAATGCTCTTGTGATGCCCTCCAAATTCACAAAAGATACCTACCTTCCCTAACAAAGCAGACTACAATCTCATACCCCTAAGGATTATTCTGAGTTGGAATTATGGGCATTGAGGAGTAAGAAACAGATTTGATGCTTTCTGTCTGTCCAAGAATCCTCTGGCTGGGGGTGATGGAAGGTGTAGTCCCTCTACATGGCTGGGGAAGATGGGAAGGGAAACGCTGGTTTGGGGAGGTAGTTCCGAGGACAGAAAAATATCACAGATCCCTTCCTGCAAAAAAAAATAAAAAAATAAACAAATAAAGATGAAATCTAATTGATAGAAAAGACTTTTTGGCACTGTGAAAAGTTCAGATGTTTAAGGAACTGCTGCCATCCTGTGGTATTTTGGTGCATCGAGCCAAAAGTTCAAGAATATCTCCTCAAACCATGAACTGATTCTTGGTAAATAGAATAGAATAGAATAATAAGAATAGAATAGAATAGAATAGAATAGAATAGAATAGAATAGAATAGAATAACTGAGTTGGAAGGGGCCTTGGAGGTCTTCTAGCCCAACCCTCTGCTTAGGCAGGAAATCCTACTCCAGTTCAGACAAATGGTTGTCCAATCTCTTCTTAAAAACATCCAGTGATGGAGAATTCACAACTTCTGGAGGCAAGGAGTTCCACTGGTTAATTCTTCTCACTGTCAGGAAATTCCTCCTCAGTTCTAAGTTGCTTCTCTCCTTGATTAGTTTCCATCCATTGTTTCTTGTCCTGCCCTCAAGTGCTTTGGAAAATAGCTTGACTCCCTCTTCTTTGGGGCAGCCCCTGGGATATTGGAAGATTGCTGTCACGTCTCCCCTGGTCCTTCTTTTCATTAAACTAGACATCCCCAATTCCAGCAACCGTTCTTCATGTGTTTTAGCCTCCAGTCCCCTCATCCTCTTTCTTGCTCTTCTCTGCACTCTTTCCAGAGTCTCAACGTCTTTTTTAAAATCATGGTGACCAAAACTGAATGCAGGATTCCCTGATTCTTGCTGGATCATTGCACCTGGCTTGGAAGCTAAGCAAGGTTTAACCCTGGTTAATAGCTGGGGGGGGGGGGGAAAACACCAGGTCTCTAGTCCAAACTGGGAAGGTTTCAATGTTTTTAGGAAAAACACAGTTGCCCTGTTGCTAAAAATCATCCTGCGTGACTCCCTCAGCACTTCAGTTTGTCTTCAAGGAAACATTAGGCATGTGTGAACACACACACACACACACACGGGCACACCTATTTCCCCCCAAAGCTGTAGAAATCTCCAGAAAGGAGTTTCCTTCCTTTCTAGGAATCAGCTTTCTGTCTTTGCAATGTCGGAGGGGCTGCCAGAAAAGAAGAGGGAGTCAAGCTATTCTCCAAAGCACCAGAAGGCAGACCAAGAAGCAATGGATGGAAACCAGTAAAGGAGAGAAGCGATCTAATACGAAGGAGAAATTTGCTGACAGCGAAATTTATTGATTAACAATTAATCCATGGAATGACTTGCCTCCAGAAATTGCAAGAGATCAGGCAACCAGTTGTCTGAAATCATACAGGGTTTAGTTTTAGTTTTAGTTTAATTTACTGTGATTGCACCTTATACACCAAAATTAAATGCAGTGTACCGTGTACTTTAAAAATAAGACAAAAACACCCATCCTTCATATTCTATACAACGGTATTGAAAACCCCTGATATTGCATTCATATTGCACTATGCAGTAGAATTTCAATATACTGTTCTGGGATAGAAGCTGTTTTTCAGCCTATTTGATCTTGTACCAGTGGTGGGATTCAAATTTTTTTACTACCGGTTCTGTGGGTGTGGCTTGGTGGGTGTGGCAGGGGAAGGATCCTACAAAATCCCCCTTCCCTCCCCATCCCACTAACCTGCTTTCCAGCTCCGTTCTCCTGTGCAGGGCAACCAAAGGAGACCCAGCCGATCAGCTGGGACTCAATGGGAGGCAGAGAAGAGATGGGCTTGGCAGGGCCAGTCAGAGGTGGCATTTGTCAGTTCTCCAAACTACTCAAAATTTCTGCTACTGGTTCTCCAGAACTGGTCAGAACCTGCTGAATACCACCTCTGTCCTGTACCATCTGCCAGATGGTAATAGTTCAATAGTTTCCTGCTTGAACAGGGGATTGGACTAGATGACCTCTAAGGTCCCTTCCAACTCTGTTATTCTTTTATATATGTTAGCTGGAGAGTCACTTGTCCCTTCTTGTCCTCAGGTGGGAGACCCTGGCCTAAACCATTCTGGATAAATGACTGTCCAATCTCTTCTTCAAAGCCTCTAGTGATGGAGCGCCTACTACATGTTCCGTTCCCCTGGTTAATTATTCTCACTGTTAGGAAGTTTCCCCTTAGTTCTAAGTTGCTTCTCTCCTTTATTAGTTTCCACCCATTGCTTCTTGTCCTGCCCTCAGGTGCTTTGGAGAATAGCTTGACTGCCTCTTTTTTTCTGGCAAATCATTAGATATTGGAACACTGTTATCATGTCATCCCTAGTCCTTCTCTAAAATATTATGACAATTATTTATTTGATATTATCCAATATACTTTCAGTCACTGAAACATATTGTATAATCAGCTCAGAATCCATTCCAGATGTTGAAATAACATAACAAGCCTCGGATTTTACAGAAATATTCAGCTGTAAGTTTTCATAATATTTAGAGCAAAGGTCTTCAAACTTGCAAGCTTAAGACGTGTGGACTTCAACTCCCAGAATTCCTGAGCTAACATGACTGGAGGAGGAAGAATTCTGGGAGTTGAAGTCCACAAGTCTTCAAGCTGTCCAGTTTGAAGAGCCCTGCTTTAGACAATGGGCAAATTTAATAAAGCCTGAAAAACCAAATAAAAATTGAAAAACCACTGATTATATCACAGATCTCCAATAAGAAGCATTGATAAATAGTAATGATTGTTATAAATTTGCTATGGGTGATGGGTTACTAGCAAAATATATACATATTGTTGCATTAGCCAGGCAATTGAGTTAAATGCCCCCCAATGCTAAAGTTTTGCTCGTTTATTATTCTTGCCAAAATCAGTGAGCAGTTCTTTAAAGCTCTGACTTAAAATAAAAAAATAGGCTACAATTACAATCTATTGCACTGATTTCATTGACCACCAGAGAGCAGAATGGGACCAGCAACCAAAATTGAAAAAAAGAAAGCCTCACATTTTAGCTACTATAAATAAATAAAAAAAAACTTTCAAGTTGATTTGTTAGGAATTTGTTGGGCTGATGGCAAGGTCAGATAGCAGCAAATTGTAGCTGCACAATTCTTAAACTTCATTTGCCGGTGTCCCAAAGCAAACTCTTGCTATTTCCATCCTTGTTAATATTATGCCAGCAATATGGAGATAGAGGGGGGGGGGGGAGAAAGAAATATGAAGCTGGTGCTCTCGTCCTCCTCTTTCCATTCTTCTCCACCCTACAAAACCCATTCCTTCTAGGACTGATGATGTTTTCTAGTTGGACCACGAAATGTCTACAAGAAGACAACCAAGCTCAGAGAGTATCTCACAGCCATCCTCCTCCTCCTCCTCCTCCTCCTCTTTCTTGTCATAATTTCAGATCTTAAGGATAAAATTGAATTTTCTGGGTGAAAATATATTGTAGCAAAGAACCTGCCTATGGTACTTAAGTCCTGTATAAAATTTGACTATTGCACTGAAAGTAAAGTCAACTGGTGCTTGGAGAGAAGAGATGTGTAGCACATTTCGAGTTTCATTCTAAAAGAAAGATGGATTATAACTGTGTGTATGTGTGTGTGTGTGTATGTGTGTGTTTTAAACACTAATTCGCATATGATTATTATTCAACAAGGGGTTTTCCAATTGGAATTCCTGGCATTTCCAGTTAAATGGCGCAGCTAGCAGATGGAGGAAAAAGGAAACAGACTTTCTGCCCCACTGAGCGAGACAATCCTAAATTAATTGGACAAACAGTAGCATTTGGTATGAATCTCCTTCCTACATTCCAGCTGGCATCAAGGATCACCCCTCCATTTCCAGTGGAGGAGAAACTTTCAGGCCTCAAAATCTGTAGAAGAAGGTGGAGTAAATAAGGCGGAGGTAAGAGAGACGGCGTGTGGGTGGAGGGGCTTCAGACACAGTGAAACCCTGAGTTCTCTCTTGTTGTGCTCCCTTTGCCCCACACCTTCAACAAACTTGACTGGGTGCTGGACGGTCACCATATTTGGGTTGCCAAACCCACCCACCCACCCCTCGGAACACTAGAAAAGGGGTCACCAACCTTTTGGACCTTGGGGACCACCAAAGTCATACTTTTTAATCCCGTGGAGCACTAGTAGGAATTTTGACTGACAGTGGCTTGCTGATGTTGGTGGGAAAGTTGGTCCCATATTCCAGAGCTGCAGTAGTCACAAGTAGTCACAAGCTTCTGCTTTTTCTGCAGAGACCCTGGGAAAATCCCCCCAAAAAAGTCTGCAGAAAAATTCCTCACCCCTGTTTTCCTACTGGTCAATCGTTCTTTATTTGGGATCACAAGATACCGTCTCCATCTCCATTCTCAGGGGGAGAGAGAGAGAGAAAACAAGAAAGAGAAAGAGACTTTTGGCTTCATGCAAGGAAAGCAACAGCAGCCACAGAAGTCTTTTTTTTCTCTCCCCCAAACTCCACCAGAAAGGAGTCTTTGCAGGCACAGCCTCTTGGAGCAGGAGGCCTTGCAGGGTCCCAAAGACTCATTTCTGGCAGAGTTTGGGAGAGAGAAAGAAAGACTTTGGCTGCTTTCCTTGCATGCGTCCAAAAGCAGAAGAAGAAAGAAGCGGAAAGAAGCAGCTCAGTGGACAGGACAGGGGCGTGTGGGGAGAGTGGGGCAAGTTCCCCCCCTTCCCCCCCTCCCCTCACTACCTCATGTTATTCACAATGCAAGTGACGCAAGCCTTGTATTCCTGCAGGCCATGTGGGTGATGCAGCCTTGTGTTCCCACGCAACCTGGATTAATTGCTTTGAGGGTGAAATTTCTCTGTGGATCACCAAAATTTTCTTGTGGACCACCAGTGATCCGTGGCCCACTGGTTGGCAACTGCACTGCAAGGCATCACTCCTTTGGTTTGAAAATGAAAATAAAAAAGAAACCCCCCTACAGGGAGAAAAAAAAAACACTTAATGGTAGCATCTCTTTGGTGTCAGCTGAAAGTTACCCGGATCTTGGCAGTTCAGTCCTCATAGTGCATGGAAGGAGGAAGAAAAATCAAGTCAGGAAGATCTACCCTCACTGTAGCTCTTGCCGTCCCTTTGCAGATTCTGGGAGCTTCTCTGGTGATCCTTGCTGCCTCCTCTCTTCTTGCACTGATGATGTTACCTAGTTGGGTCATGAAACATCTGCAAGAAAAGAACCAAGCTGGGAGAACACCAAGGACCCCACGATCTCTTCTCTTTTTTCCACTCTCTCTTTTTCTCCTTGTGAAGGAACTAGAAAAGAAAGATCTTAGCGGAGAAAGTCTTCCAAGCCAACAACAAAGAATTCTGTTGGCAACCTGTCCTAAAGTAGTGAATAGAATAGAATAGAATAGAATAGAATAGAATAGAATAGAATAGAAAAGAAAATAGAATAGCATAGCATAGCATAGCATAGCATAGAATTAATAGAATAGAATAGAATAGAATAGAATAGAATAGAATAGAATAGAATAGAATAGAGTAGCATAGCATAGAATTAATAGAATAGAAAAGAAAAGAAAAGAAAAGAAAATAGAATAGAGCTGGAAGGGGCCTTGGAGGTCTTCTAGTCCAGCCCCCTGCTTAAGCAGCAGAACCTTTACCATTTTAGATCAGTGACTGTCTAGACTCTTCTTAAGAACATCCAGTGTTCGATGTTTTCTGGAGGCAACTTCCGTTCCGCTGGTTCCACTGTTACAGAAACAGGGACTTTAATTAAATGAATCCTGGCTTATAAGTAGCCATCAAACTGTGTTTGGGAATAACAAATGATCTTTAGAGGAGAAGAAGACTTGGCCAAAAGAAGAGCACGAGGCCACTCTATTCTCATTCTACTCTGGGACATTCAAGATGCTAGTCACAATCTTTGATGGCACATTGTTTTCCTTCACAAACCACAGGATTTCCAATTGTGGCCAAAATAAATCTTGATTTCGGTATTATATCTAAAGCAGCACTCAAATCCAGGTTGACAATGTCAGGGTTACTTCCAGAAGAAACCTCCAAACTTTGCCACCAAGCTGTCATTGTTGAGTTGGCAGAAAAGGAACTTGTCAAATCTATGGAGAGCAATCCTACAGACTCTGTAATCCATCCACTTTGATTGACATGCAGACAGGAGGACATAACATTCGGTGGCTATCCCCGCTCTGAGAACATCTTGATCCAAACTTCTGCCTATTTGGGGTGTGTCCTTCCTTTGCACACTTCCCAACACAGGTTAGCGATTTGGTCCTCCAGAAGGCCCTTTCCCCTGGTACCCCAATGACCCCACCCAGGAAGAGATGCATCGAAGTGGCAATTTTTTCAGGACTTTTGGCAAATATAATTCCTGTCAATGTTTACAACTCCGTTCATGGCTCATCAATAATTCAGCTTAAACAAAACCAGCTTGGATTTTTTTCCCTTCCTCTAAAAGGATTTTTGGGCTCTTTAGTTCTGTTTTGTTTTGGGTTTTTTTTTCAACGGAAACATTAAAAATCCAAGGCCTGAGATCCTGGGGGGATCTGATTACACTGAGAGATAATTTCCCTCCCTCGTGATCTTAGATGGGCAAATAAAATCCAGCATTTTGCACAAAAGGAAAAAAAAAAATCACACTGAAGCCAATGCAGCAGCAGGAGGAGGAGAGGAGGAAGTCAAAGGCGCATCTCCAACTTTGGCAGAAGACCACTTCTCAAAAGCCATGCATTTTTAATGCACGCTGAAAGTCGTAATGGTCTTCAGCTCCTAATGTCCATTAATGATCTCTGCATACCACAAAGATGTTTCTAGCCGATACCTTGGAGAATTCGTTCCATCCATCTTGAAACTTTCTCTGAGCTTGCTCGCAGAGGAAGAGCTGTGATTGAAAGGGGCAGCATCAGCTCAGGAGAAGGAGAAGGATGGCGTTGGGGTTACGGAAATCGTATTCGGGTAAGGAGGAAAAGAAAGGAAGGGAGGGAGGGAGGATGGAGAGAGAGAGAGAGAGAGAGAGAGAGAGAGAAAGAAAGAAAGAAAGAAAGAAAGAAAGAAAGAAAGAAAGAAAGAAAGAAAGAAAGAAAGAAAGAAAGAAAGAAATGGAAGGAAAAGAAGGAAGGAAGGAAGGAAGATAAAGGAAGAAAGAAATAAACAGAAGGAAGGAAGAGAAGAAAGAAAGAGCAGAAGCGGTTTAGAAAGGAGGTAACTTAGGGGAAAGAGCTGGGTAGCTTTTTCTGGGGTCTGCAATGGAAACGGAGCTTAAGATTCGATGTTTCTCAGGGTCTGTTAAGTGGTTTGTGGGGGAGGGAAGATTTATACCATCTCTTTGGATCCAGAAACTCCATCAAATCATAATTAATTTTATTTAGCCTATGGCAAAAAAAAAAAAAAAAAAAGCTAAAAAGCGCATCACCGTGACATTCTTGATGACCAAATATGAGTCTATTTACTTGGTTTTCAAATTTAAACTCAATACGTGATGGAATTGCCTACAGAAAGCCTTTGGGGTTATGATAATAATATTGTAATATTTGCTAGCAGCTAACAGAATCACAGAATTGGGAGGGAGGACTTTGGTACATTTGGTCAGGTGGTACATTTCTTTTCTCCAAGGTACTAACATGGCTTGTTTTGGGTAAAAGCAGAATTCTATCATTCCTTCATATACGGAACACACTTAGTTGGGAAATTCACATGGCAGCGAAGGCTTTCTGTGGAGGGAAAATTCAGGGAAGAAATGCAATCAAGAACTCTCTTGCAGGAATTCTGTTGCATTTCCCAGCTGTAACTTACCCCAAACTTCTTGGAATTGCACTGCATGTTTTGTACAACACTGAGATGTAAAAAAGGGCTCTTTGCTTGCAACCAGGTTGCTTCCTACCCTGGTTTGTTTGCAGCTCTTGTTTTGTGGTTTGGTTAAACTTGACATACAAAGTAGCAGGGAGGTTTCCTGGTGAAATAACCCGATTTATGCCTAGCCACGTTGCGATGATAGATTTCTTGGAGACTGAAGAAAACTATCTGGGTTTGTGAAATTACAAACTGAACCAACGCCCAGTGATGAAAAGGGTACCATTCCCACTACTTCCTCAGTTGTATTATTCCCCCCCCCCAAAATTTTTTTAATAATAATGCTTGCTCATTGTGACAACCAATGGAATATCTAACATCTTACCTACAAATCTTATTTTCTGTATGTTTCTCTTCCCTCAGCCCTACTTCAATTCCTTTTATTATTATTTTTAAAAAAGGAAAGTTGCAGTCAAACTAGAAGGTTGGAGGCCAATGGTGCAGCTAAAACAGCTTACAAGGGGTGTCAAAGACACTATGACAAGGTCAATGGCATTAAACAGGATGTTGGGAGCTGCTAGGGGTGTTTTGGTCTGGGTTCGATGGTAGCTGTGTCATGATAGAAAAACTCAGCTCCAAAAATCCTGCATTCCCTTGACCAAAATATTTACAGGTGAGAAATAATGACTTTTGCAGAGCCTGAATGTTGTTGATCCCTTGCTTGCTGTTCAACCTCTTCTTTGGAATTAAGGAGAAACTTCCTAACAGCGAGGACAATTAACCAGTGGAACTGCTTGCCACCAGAAATTGTGGGCGCTCCATCACTGGAGGCTTTTAAGAAGAGACTAGACAATCACTTGTCTGAGATGGTATAGGTTTTCCTGCTTAAGCAGGGGGCTGGACTAGAAGACCTCCAAGGTCCCTTCCAACTCTGTTATTCTATGTCATAGCTTATTCATTCTATTGTTCTACTGAGGTTGGGAGAACATTCGAAATGAGAATTTTAAATTCGAAACGAGATGGATCCAGTGATCTATGCACATTAAAGAGACTATGGAGTGTGGGGGGAGTTGTAAACCACAGAACCTCACATTTGTCCTTGGAATTACTTTGTGGTGCCCCATCCAATCCCTAAATCAGGTCTGCTCAGCTCTTTTGAGACGAGCCAAAAATAGCAGGAAAGAAGAAAAGGGGGTTTTGTCACCTTTTTGCTGGATGTCAAACCAAATTTTCCCTCTTTTGGTCAGTCTGGCCTTCCAACCAGAAACTCGACATGGGAGCAGCTGCATTCTGAACTTGCAAGCAGTTGCTCTTTTTTTCCAAAAAGAATATAATGGAGAGGAACACGAAGACTCTACTTCAAAGTGCTCCAAAGTATTGCACACACACACACACACACACACACACCCCAAAAAAAGGCTCACCGGGGCCACGGCTTGAGAATGCTGCATGGAAAGCCACCTGCTTTTGATCCTGTTTCAAATCTGCAAGAAAGTTTTTTGGGGTTGGGGTTGGGGTTTTTTTTTTTGTTGTGACCCAGAATTCAGCAAATTTGTTAACAGCCTTCGTTGTATTCCCTCCTGCATTTTTGGCTCCAAATCATTGTGGACTTCATTCTTAGCGGGGGTAAGACTTTTGTTGTGGGGGGGGAATACTCTAAAGGAGATGGATCCAATGATCTGTACTCCTGAAACAGACTGTGGGTGGCTTGTAAATGGTAAATTAAATGCAGGTATCGGTTCCAACAATTGTGATTTATCGGTAGGATGGTTGGATAGCTCTAGGTTCCATAAATTGAAGCATAATGTGATTGTGAGATTGTTGGTGCTCTGTAAGTTTGGACTTTGCATTACCCAACTAGGTAACATCATCAGTGCTAGGAGGGGGAAGGGTGTACAGGGGGGAGAGAAGGAGGAGGAGGAAGAGGAGGGCTGTGGGATTATTTCTGAGCTTGGTTGTTTTCTTGAAGACATTTCATTACCCAACTAAGTAACATCATGTAGTTGACTAATGAAATGTCTGCAAAACCATCAAGCTCAGAGAGCACCAAGGATCCCTTTGTTCAACTTTCAGCTACAACTATTCTCATCTATGGGTATTATGTGAGTTTAGGTTGCACACCTAGATAAAAGCATAAAGAGCAACTAACAAGGATTCTTGTTGTGTTTGACTTTGGATATGCCTCTCATATACATCCCATGGGCCTGTTTTGGAAAGAAACCAAAGGGATGGAAGGGGTGTTAACTAAGGGAGCCACAGCTGGCAGGGTTGCCATTCTCAAAGATGTCGAGGACAAAACAGAAAACTGGACCATTGTTCCATGGCTGATATCTGTTGGCTACAGTTGAGTTTCAGGGTTTAATGGTGGTGAGAGCCATGGTGGCTCAGTGGTTAAAATGCAGTATTGCGGGCTAATTCTGCCCACTGCCAACCGCCAGCAGTTCGATCCTGATCAGCTCCAGGTTGACTCAGCCTTTCGTCCTTCCAAGGTGGGTAAAATGGGGACCCAGATTGTTGGGGGCAAGAGGCTGATTCTGTAAACTGCTTAGAGAGGGCTGGAAAGCACTGTAAAGCGGTATATACATCTGAGTGCTGAGTGGGAAGGAAGGAAGGAAGGAAGGGCAGTGGTGGCACAGTGGTTAGAATGCAATATTGCAGGATAATTCTGCCCACTGCCTGTAGTTCAATCCTCACCAGCTCAAGACTGACTCAGCCTTCCATCCTTCCAAGGTCGGTCAAATGAGGACCCAGATTGTTGGGGACAAGAGGCTGATTTTGTAAACTGTTTAGAGAGGGCTGGAAAGCACTGTGAAGTGGCAGGTAAGTCTAAGTGCTATTGCTATTAGTGACTATGTTCTAGACAGCAGATATCCACCATAGTTGCTGGTGGAACAGAAGGAAATCTGCTCGCTAGGCCACAGTCCCAAAACCCTGATGCTCAACCCTGCCCAAAAGGAGTCTTCGTTGTGCTAGAAAAGAGATAGGGAACCAATGACCTTCTTTTGCATTTTTCATCAGGGATGTGTTGTTGCAAGATGCAGGCAGATGGCTACATTTTGCAGAGTCCCCTGTAAAATTGTGGGATTCACAGCTGAATTCCCATCTGCTGTAGAACTCCTACCCAGCTGAAATTCAACAATACCCAGAAACCCACATAAGTGTTAGCACCTTCTTGATGCAGGATGCAGGAGCCAGTAGAATCAGGCTCCCTTTGTTCCTTCTCTTGCATTGCTATGATTGGGATTCCTGCTTTCAGAGGACAATTGAACTAAAACGTATGAAGAACTGTTGCAGGATTTAGGTTTGGCTAGTCTAGAGAAAAGAAGGACTCGGGGGGACAGGAGAACAGTATTTGAGGGGCCAACACAAAGAAGAGGGGGTCAAATTATTTTCCAAAGCACCCAAAGGCAGGACAAGAAACAATGAAGGGAAACTCAATCAAGGAGAGAAGCAACCTGGAATTGAGGAGAAACTTTCTAACAGTGAGGACAATTAACCAGTGGAACAGAAGTTGCCTTCAGAAGTTGTGGGTGCTTCATCACTGGAGGTTTTTAAGAAGATACTGGACAGCCACCTGTCTGAAAAGGTATAGGGTCTCCTGCTTGACCAGGGGGCTGGACTAGAAGACCTCCAAGGTCCCTTCCAGCTCTATTCTGATTCTGGTCTGTAGGACAATCAATATGGGGTGACTGTATGATTCATGGTGGTTTTGGAGGCAGGACAGGACAAAGGATGTAGGCGAAACACAAGGAAGACCTTTCAGATCATAGAAGGGAGACTTGTGGTCCCCAGCCTCAGAATTCCTCAGCCAGCCATGCTAGCTGGGGAATTCTTGGGAGTTGAAGTCCACAAGTCTTAAAGTTGCCAAGGTTGAACATTCCCAATCTAGGCCATCCATGAATTCCCCCCCACTTCTAGAAAGTCCATTCAAGCTTGGATTGGTAGATGGTACAGAACATCTCCCTTTAATGACCCCATAATCCCTTGCGGGGTGGAGTCAGGGCAACTGAATGGAGCTGAGTATTTACTGGCCAGATGGCCTTCCTTTTGCCAAAGATGGTACAGAACACTAAGGTGCCCTAAAGAGGATGGCTCATTTGTGAGAGGCCGCATTTATCGATAGCATGTAAACAACCCTCGTGTGGGGCGGGGATGAGAATCAGCACTGGCTCATGGTTGAGACCCTTTGGAAGATCTCTTGCAAGCTCAACCAGGGATTTCTAGCCATTGGCCACCAAAGGTGCAATTTTGGTTGATGAGAACTCCAGTAAACCAAAGATGTCCAGCAGGACATTTGGAGAAACAAAGCAGGAGGACAGCAAGGAGATCTTGGTCATCGTCAGAGACTTCTGATCTGGTTTCTTCAAAGATCACAGAGTCACCAATGGCTATTCAGGCCTCAGAACCTCTGGGGAAGCAGAAGTGATGACCCTTTTCATGGGGGAGAAGGGCAACTTTCCCATCGTCTTATCCACCCTGACTTTTGGTACTGGCCTTCTCCAGATCACCTCCTGCTCCGGATTTTTCCCAAGCACAGCAGGGAGGCTGGAGACTGGGGTTCCTCCTCTAGCTCTCTGGTTTCTTTCTGCTTGGCTTCTCTTTCCCCTTCCCTCCTCCGGGCGTTTGCCTGTGGATTCTCACGAGCCAGGGATCGCCCGGCCTCGCCATACCCGGCCTTTCCAAACCGTCGCGATCCAACCACGTTAGTTTGGGCGCCTATCTCGGTTTGGAGACGGACTTTCCTTATTTGAGCCTTTTCCTCTTTTGGGGGGAGGTAATCTCGGGGCAGAAGGAAGACGCCCCCAGCGGCGCCTCTGCCCAGAGGAGGGAGAGCCCCCTTCGCACCGTGCGCTCCCTCTCCTCCTCCTCCTCCCTGCGTACCGAGCCCAGCTTCTGCATTCATGCCAGAGGGGGGGGGAGGGAGCAAAGACTCCCGGGGCTTTTGCCGCGTCGCCGCCTCCTCCTCCTCCTCCTCTCTTCTCCTCCCTTCGCCGCCGCGCAGCGCCTGGAGGAGAGCGCAGCCTCGGTCGTTCGGCGTTGCTGTTGCTCCTGCTGCTGTCGAAGGAAAAACCCGACCGACCGCCCGTTGGCTCGCTTGTCGCCGCCTTCTCCTCCTCCTCTGTCTCCTCCTCCTCCTCCTCTCCCATTGCAGAGCGCGCGCTCGACTTCTCCAAAAAAAGACGCCAAAGCCTCGCTCCGTCCGGCAGCTTTCGGGAGATGCTGCGGCGAAGAAGGCTGCCCCGCTGAGCAGGACTCCAACCGAGCTGGCCTTCCCGGGGGAGCTGCGCGGCGGAGGACACCGCCAACCTCCTTAGGAGCCGCTCTCCGGAGCAGGGGACGCCAATAAGGCGTCTCTCCGGAGCCCCCTACTCCGAGCCGCGGGGTCTTAACAGGTTGTCTCTTCGCCGGACGGACAGGGGCGCAAAGGCAGAGCCTTTCAACCGGAGGCGGGGAGGGTGGGGGGCAGGCGCCGGCGCCAATGCTGCGCCAGGGCGCCCGGGCGCCTTTGGAGACGTCCGGGGACCTGTTGGGCGTCCCGCTCCGGTTTCGCTGAAGGCAAAAGGAACTTGGCGTCCCGGGATCGAAGTTGAGGGAGCTTCTTGCCTTGCAGCGGCCCGGGAAGAGGGGGGGGGGTCGCCGCCTTTGGAAAGCGGGGGGAGCACCCCTTTCTCCCTCCGTCGCCCAAGGGCGCACGCCTTTCCCACCTCCGCCAGCGCACCTCGGCGGGCACACCGGGAGCGGGAGGGAGACGGCCTAGCCCGCCGTCCCGCCGCTTCCTTTTCCTTTAGATCCCCGAGGGGCGGCGAGAGCAGCATGCTGGGGGCCTCCCCCGCAGGCAGCGCCCGCAGCCCCGCCGAGTGACCCTCCAGGGTGGCGGCTATGGCGGCAGCCATCGCCAGCTCCCTGATCCGCCAGAAGAGACAAGCGAGGGAGCGCGAGAAGTCCAACGCCTGCAAATGTGTCAACAGCCCCAGCAAGTCCAAGACTAGCTGCGGCGACAAGAAGAAACTCAGCGTCTTCTCCCGGGTCAAGCTTTTCGGCTCCAAGAAGAGGCGGCGGAGGAAACCAGGTGAGGAGGCGCCTGGACCCAGCCCGGGGTAAGGGGTGGGATGGGGTTAGGGGTGCTGAGAGGCGGTGTGGAGGCTGTTCGCGCCTCCGGTCTTCTCCTTTCTTCCTTCCAAGCTTTGGCCAATGGGCTCAAGTAAGAAGTGCTGCAGTCTCCCAAACATTGGGATGAGTTCTCCTGATCCAAAGCAGCCAGCTGCGTTTTCATGGGGGCGCCTTGAGCCTTGGGGAGGTGTGGATTCATGGCAAGAAAGCCACCTGCTTCTCTTGAGGGGAAGCAACTCCCTCCCTCTGGGGGTCTTAGGAACCCAGTCCTTGGAGAAAGCTGGGCCAGCGGTCCCTTGGGTGGAAGGCTTTTCAGTCTTCCTTTCAGTGAATGAGGCAAGGATAGCAATAGCAACATCCCTTAGACTTATATACCATTTCACAGTGCTTTCCAGCCCTCTCTCAGCGGTTTACAGAGTCATCATCTTGCCCCGCAACCATCGGGTCCTCATTTGACCCATCTTGGGAGGACAGAAGGCTGAGTCAACCTTGAGCCGGTCAGGATCAAGCTGCTGGAAGTGGGCAGAGTTAGCAATAGCACTTAGACTTATATAGCACTTTACAGTGCTCCACAGCCCTCTCAAATCAGTTGACAGAGTCAATCTCTTTTCCCCCTCAACAATTTGGGTCCACATCTTACCCACCTTGGTAGGACAGAAGGCTGAGTCAACCTTCAGCCTGGTGAGATTTGAACTGCTAAATTGGATAGATATATTCTATCCTGAGCTGCAGGAACAAGAGAGGAGATGGAACCTTCAGCGATATCTCTAGATCACCTCTCGGATGGAGAACCCAGAGGCTGAAGAAGATTGGAGTCAACATGAACGCTTACGTGTTGCAGAAGAAACGCGTTCTACAATCCAAATCGTGGGGGACCTCTTCGAGGTCTTCTCCTTTGAGTGCAGAGTCTTGGGCTACATGAAACATTTGTTGGTCTCAGAGAGAAGGGTGGTTCTTTGATGTTTTGGTCTCTTCTCTCATTCATACATGAGCCAAATTGGGAAGGATGCCTTCTGGACCAGCTGTCTGGACCATTGGCTGGCTATAGGAGCTGTAGTCCAATTTATCTTGGCTGGGGAGATAGTGAAGCTATTCCAATTCTCCTTCTTCAAGTCCGAAAGTGCAAAAGATTGGACACAGGTCATACCTGTGTGTCACAGGTCGTCCTGTGTCTTCTTTCTCAATGGTCTTCCTTTCCCAAAATCAAGGTGAGCCATCTTTGTAAGCTACAGTTGCGGTGTTGGATGGAACTGAGCAGGTGATAGTCCCGTAACCATATAATGGTGGATCTCTAAAGAGATCCCTATGCCACCCTTGGTGAGATCTCTTGCAGAAATTATAGGAAGCCCAATGGCTGGTTTATATCATGGAACCATCATAAGAAATAGGGAGGGGGAGAGAGAAGGACAAGGCTTCAGAGAAGACCCAAAGATGGGGGAAGCTCATCCCAGTCTCTGGATGAGATGATCCATGGAACTTGTGTTCAGAAACGAGGAACTTTGTGTGAAGAACACAAGAAACATACAACCAGGAAGTGACTCTCAGTGTTATATCTCACAGGTGAGCTTTGCTTTAACAGGAGGGAATAATACTATCTTTCACTGTGATGTTATTTGTGTGATGGTTTTGCAACCCACATGATATAATAGTGCCTTGTACTGGATGCCTAGGTTGGCACTGGCATTGACTTCATATACGTCAAATTTTCAGAAAATACCAGACTTATAGCGACATTGACAAAGGTCCAGGGTGAAAAATTGACAGTCAGGTTTGCTCTTATTTGCTGTTCAGAATTCAGCAAGAAAATTAGGGAGGTTTTTTTTTTTATGTGCATCTCACGTCAAACATGCTCAGGACTTAAAAACCAGTGGACAAGTAGAAGGGGAAGAACTTTGGCCCCTTCCTTTGGTGGTTTTTAAATGGTTTGTTGTTGTTTTTTAAAGAAAAAAGAAAGCTATAATCCTTTTTCTGTTCCCAAGCCATTTTCTTCCCTCTTCTGCTGCTCACAAAGTAATTTCATTTTGGGGATGGAATGGAGAGGAAGCTTCTAAAAAGAAAAAAAAATAACAAAAAGGACTCCTGGCTTTTATATTTTGAGGGGGGAATAACGGGATTTACCAAAGAAATCCTCAAATTTTGCAGAAGATCAGTGAGGTCTCCATCACCCAACCCTATTGCATGATTAAAATATAAAAGCTAGGGGGGAGCAGATTTGCTGTGAAAGCATCTGTAAATCAGCCTTTTTTTTTTTTTTAATTTCCTTCTAAAGGAGGAGCAGCCCAAGGCAAACATTTCCAAAATCTCCCCTCAGGGGAAAGAAACATCTGAAAAAAATGAGGTGGCTTTTGCATATTCAAATGATTTGCATGTTCCGGATTTGTCACAAATAAACAAAACCCTGTGATGGGTTTATTTGATTTATTGGTATGCAATCCTACATGGATAACACACAAAAAAGATTTACCCCTCGCTGTCCCGAAGCGACCTGCAAACAAAAGCATTTTGTATGCATGCTTACAAATAAATAAATGAGCTGGGCTCGCCAAGGGATTGGAAAAGAGAAAATGGGTACAAGGAACAGAAATCTGGCTTCCTTGAGGTCTGACACCCCTAACCCCCCCCCAAAAAAAAAATCAGCCTACTTGCACAGAAGAGACCCTTCTAGATGGATGGAAACTACAGGCTGTTTTAATTGTTACGCAGCAACGAAATCTGCTATCCAGGGAACAGTCACAGCTGCCCTCCAAGGAGAACAGCCAACGTAACCAAAGTGTCTTCAAAACCCTGTTTGCCACTGGCAGAGGGATACACAATTTTCTTTTCTTTCCTGTGAAACAGCCTTACTTGGAACAGTAGACCTAACTCCAGGTGAAGGACCAGGTTGGTTATCTCAAAGGTGGTTTTCCTCCACCCACCCACCCAAACTGGATTTTCTTTCTTTGAAGACGTTTAGTTTCTCATCCAAAGAGCTGCTTCAGTTCTAAATCAACTGGGAGTGGGGGCGGAATGGAAGGGTTTATATTCTGCAAACAGGACTGCAAAGAATATAAATATTTTCATTCCCCGCCGGTCAGCTAGAACTGAAGAAGATTCTGGGGTGAGAAGCAAAATGTTTTCAAAGGAAAACAAACTAAGAAAGCCTGGTTGTTTTTTTGGAAAAGCAACTCATTTTTTGGGACAATCATGACTTGAATGATGGAGAATCTCTGTAGACAACCAGATTGGCTGTCAATTCACTGTCATTTTAAGTGGATTGTGACGAAAGAGATGTGATATACTTACACTCCTGGCATGTATTTTATTGCCCTTCTGCTGCTGTGACACAACTTTTAGGAGTCTTGGCAGGGTGAGGGTCTTTTATGGTTTCCAGAAGCTCTTTGTAATTGAGGGACCCACACTCTATATCTCTATCATAGATAGATATGCCTTAACTTGTCCTCTTCCTTAAATGTTTAGTTAAAGTGAGTTGTGCTCTGGAGTGGAAATCAGATTAACAGGATCGCTTGGTCAGTGTGCAGTGTTCACAAAGCAGGTTATGTCCATTCAGATCTTGGTTAGGTGATATGGGAAAACATTAATTTCAGGGGTTTGAGAATAGAACCTACATTTCCTGTCAACTGAAGTTGACTTGTTCTTTCCTAACTGGGCTTGAGTTTTGATCTAAGACAGATTCCCCCCCTCACTCCCCCCCCCCCATGCTCATGTCAAACAAACTAGGTTGCATGTCATTGCAGTATTTTCTGGAAGGAGATTTCCTTTGATGTTTTACATGAGGCTGAGTTTAAATTTTGGATTTCGGCCCTTCGAGGTCTTTGGGGGTATTTCTATGGATTGGATTCAGTGAGAATCTCTCTTTAACTTCAGATGCTTGTTCCAGCAGGATTAACATCCATGGTGGTGTATGAAGAGGTTTTGTGACTGTGCCATTAAGTGGTTTCCATCTTAAAAGGACCATGCAAATATTGGAGCAGGGATGAATTTCCCCAGCTTGGGGAAGGTTGAAACTCTGAGTTGAATGTGCTCAACAGCCAAAAAATATTTAAGATTAGCATGTTTCCTGACCAATAGTAACAATTATATTTTTGTGGACAATCCTAAAATTTGTATTCTTTGAAACCGCGACCCTTGAGTTTTTGGACATGACCAACCTCACTAAAGTCATGGTGGTTCTTAAGATTTTATCGCTCAGGCTATAATTAGCAGGGTTCACAGTTACTCTGTAAACAAAGGTTATTAACCCAAGTGGTTAGATTCATATAATGCTCTATGCCTCAGACAAACCCTATCTGTGCTATTGCCTATTCACAGGCTGGTAAGCCATATGTGATCAACTAGCCACCATTTTAGCAACCCTGTTCCTCTCTTAAAGAATGTCAGATCGTTAAAAATAATTAAGTTTCCTTCTAGCTGGTGCCTTTCTAATCTAAGACTAGATTTCTGTAACAGAAATCTAGTCTTTGCTCCTTCGGCCATGTAATATGTTGGAATTTTGATCCTCTATGAAGTTTTTCAGGATTTAATAGCATCCACAGAGCTTTATAGCCTGCAGAGCATTTGCTGTCCAAGGTGCTGATTTAATCTCTCTCTCTCTCTTTCCCTCCCTTCCTCTCTTTCTCTCTCTCTCTCTCCCTCCCTCCCCCCTCTCTTTCTCTCTCTCTCTCTCTCTCTCACACACACACATAGAAACATTTATCTCTATATCTATCTATCTATCTATCTATCTATCTATCTATCTATTTATCGACCTGTCATTCCTTCTTTCCTTCCTTCCTTCCCTATCTATCTATCTTGTCCATTTATCTATCTACCTGTCTTTCCTTCCTTCCCTAACTACTAGTATAGGGTTTCCTGCCTAAGCAGGGGGTTGGACTAGAAGACCTCCAAGATCCCTTCCAACTCTGTTGTTCTGTTATTCTATGTCTGTCTGTCTGTCTATCTATCTATCTATCTATCTATCTATCTATCTATCTATCTATCTATCTATCTATCTATCCATCCATATCTATCTATCTATCTATCTATCTATCTATCTATCTATCTATCTATCTATCTATCTATCTTGTCCATTTATCTATCTGCCTGTCCTTCCTTCCTTCCCTGTCTATCTTTCTTTCTGTCTGCCTATCTGCCTGTCTGTCTGTCTATCCTCTACTTCAAATCATAGGAAAGTTTCTAATTCTGTTTCTTTCTTCTTGGGGGAAAAATCCCCGAGGCAAAGCTTTTGACCTGCTTGAACCCGACATGGATACAACAATGGATTCAGGTTTCTAACATCTCCTGCTTGTTTGTTTTGCTTTGACAGAACCACAGCTGAAAGGCATCGTCACAAAACTTTACAGCCGGCAAGGATATCATTTGCAGATGCAAGCAGATGGAACCATTGATGGAACGAAAGAGGAAGAAAGCACATACAGTGAGTGTATTGTTAGACATAAAAGAGCCAGTTTGGTTTGTTTGCACAATCTGCTGGTAGCCCATATGCATGGGTGTTTTTCCAAAGGCCGGGCTCATTTGGAAGTGATGTCATTGCTGCGTTCATGTTTGCTCTTCAACCTGCCAAAGGAGAGAAACACTTAGACACTAGATAAACCTACAGAGGTACTTCTGCTTTCTGCAAAACTGGCCCAAACATCCTCTCCATGGATATATAGGGATGAATTCACCATTAGTTTATTTTGGGTTGGGTTTTTAATGATCCGATCAGGAAACGTTCTTTTCCCATTCCATTTTTACCTGACTTAAAACCATACTGCTCTTGTCAGAATAAGGAGAATTAAATGCTTCCACTTCTGTAGTGACGGTGATGGTTGTTAGCAATTAATCGTGGTGGACATTTTGTTTCCATAAATCTTGAGGTTCCGTTCCATTTGTCTCCCTTCCCCTTCTGCTGTGTTACGGTGTGCAACGGAGCATTAGCATATTTCAGTAAATAGGACGTGTATGGATTGGGGGAGAAATAACCTTTTGAGTGTGGTGGTGCAGAGATTAGGAAACTATTTCAATTCTTCCCTTCCAATGCAAACCTTCATTTATGGTTTCCAAAAAAGGAGCTTATCATTCTCGCCCCAAGTAATACATTGGTCTTGAAATAGAATGGTCTGCTTCCTGGGTTCTAAAATTCAGAACAGAGATAAGATGGCCATTTCTTCTGCAAAAAACAACAATTCAAATCTTTTTGTTGTTGTTGTTGTTCTTCTCTTCTCCAGTAAATTCCATGACAGTGGAATTTCAAAGAGACCCAAGAGAAGTCACATCTGTATTCCCCAACCAAGATTAGGAGGACATCTTCAGCTTTTATTAGGTGGTTGCATGTTTCCATTAAAGTAAACAGCAGCCAAATTTGTGTGGGGTTAGGCAAATGCCTTCTCTGCTATCTTTAAGGATTTTCAGAGGGTTTGGTGACAGAGAATGGCTGATTCAATGCTGAAGTCCCATCTTTAGTTCCTGTTCCTGTGGAAAGGATGAGGAAACATCTCCATCTGAAAGGTTGAAGAGCTACTGCTGTCAAAGAGCAACCTGGAATCTTGCATCTGCCCACAATTCATCCATGCACCTATCCATCCTTCTATCCATTGATCCGTCCGTCCATCGGTCCTTTTATAGATCAAGAGACCAAAGTTTGTGGAATGATTTCCAAACAATCTGAAGCAGGAAATACACAGCAAATGGAACCAAAGTCTTAAAATAGAATAGAATTCTGTTATTGGCCAAGTGTGATTGGACACACAAGGAATTTTCTTTGGTGCATATGCTCTCAGTGTACATAAAAATACATTCATCAAGAATCATAAGATACAACCCTTAGTGAAAGGTTACTAATCAAAGATTTAGTCAAAGGTTACTAATAAGCAATCAAATCATAATAGGAAACTAAATAAAACAATATAAATTGCAAAGATACAAGCAACATGGTTATACGTTGGAAGAGAGAGGTAATAGCAAGGATGAGAAGAATAATAGCAATACAGTCTTACTAAATAGTTATGGGAATTAGTTGTTTGGTAGAGTGGTCGCATTTGGGGGCAAAAAAAGCTGTCCTTGTGTCTAGTTGTTCTGGTGTATAGGGTTGAAAACAATTTTAAAAGCCTACCCCCCCCCCCCAAAAAAAAGTTTTTGAATACCTCCAAAAAATCTTGGAGAAATGCAAAAAATCTAGTCTCAGTCTGTGCATTCGATCTGACCTCTTGTATATGCCCAATCAATGCAACTTTGCTACCTCCTACACCAAAGTTTGTCCAACCTACGCATTGACAATGCTGTTGGATGGGAAGCCATAACCCCATAAAACATGACTTCAACCGTTCCTGATTCTGGCAATTCTATTTTGGCACTGGAGGAATTTCTGCTGAAAATTCTTGGACTTTTATCTACAGCTTCTCTGGAAAGTTTGACAGAAACTTATGCACTTTGGCAACTGCTAAATAATATGTCTTGATGTTAACATGAGCTTTTACCAGCCAACATCACTTCCCCTGCCATGAGTATGAAATATTGCTGAAAAGTTTGCAGGGTTGCAAGGAATTTTGGAGGGTGAAGCTGTTGGTTTTGGATGGCTGCATGATGCATGGGGTTGAACTCACCGAATCAATTGATTTCTGCTGTAAGGAGCATCCTTTAAGATATATCCTGTGGAACATTTGCTTTGCATTGGTTAAGGAACCTTTCTGTGTTGGCTTAAGTGTCCCTATTTTTGATGTAAGAAAAATGGGAAGGATTGACCATTCCCTTCTAGTCTATGGAGATCCAATCTCTCAATTAATTCATATAGATGAATCTCCATAGAGTGGAAGAAAATGGGAACTTGTTAACGTGGATTCTAACATTGTTTGGGTGACTTCAGCCTCTCTTCGCTGCTGGTAGCTTGGGGTTGATGGGAATTAAAAAAAGAAAAATAATAAACTAAATAACCTCCTATCGTGGTGACACTCATCATCATTGTCTTTTAATGACCCCACAATCCCTTGAGGGGTGGAGCATGGGCAACTGAATGGAGTTAGCAGACTGTTTAATGGCCGGATGTCACCAATGAGGAAGTTTTGTTTGGCAGATATACACTCATCGTGCCCAGAGAGAGAAATAGTTCCTCTACCTAGGATTGAACTCACAACCTCCTGATTGTGAGGCGAGAGCTCCACCTCTAGGCCACTGTACCTGACAACACACACACTCATACCAGGCATTCAATGGGCTCCATCCCACTCTGGGTTCCCCAGGGCCTCCGGCAGAACCACGTCTTCCAAAAAGAGTGAAGGCCAGCCTAATTTCCAGAGGGATGGAGGAGGCCCTTCTTCTGGGTCTCACCAGATGTATCTCCTGAGGAGATAGGACCCACAACATTCCTTGGCACCTTGCTCTACCAGGTTGAGTAGATGTGACTGGCAAGAGACAGTCCCTCAGATAATAAAATGGAAGACTCTCTGCTATAAACCATTTTTAAAGGAGAATATTTGTAGCTCAGGGTTGAAGTGAGGGGTCCTTGGTGCTCTCTGAGTTTGCTTGTTTTCTTGCAGACGTTTCATGACCCAACTAGGTAACATCATCAGTTCTACGTAGTAAGGAGTGCTGTTCATTGTCAGTTACTGACAGCAAACTGCACTTTTTACTAGAACTGATGACGTTACATAGTTTGGGTCATGAAACATCTGCAAGAAAACAAGTAAACTCAGAGAGCACCAAGGACCCCTCATAAACCTTCTTTCTGGTCTCTTGGGTGCTTTGACTGAGGACCCTGGGAGTTGTAGTCCAACCTATCCTGGAAGCCTACCAATGAGTTAGGAAATGCAAGACTTTTCCCATGGTCAACTTGATCCAGAAAGATTCCCAAGGAAATTCTTTGCTTATGCATGTCAGCTTTGGTTTTTTGTTTTAAAAAAAGAGTGTGTGACTTTTGCACACATGCCCCAAAAATATTATTTTTCTTCCTTTTATACTGGCGTAACACAATCTGGTTTTGTTTCCACAATTCAGACTGAGGGACTAACTTTTTCCCCCTTTTTCTCCTAGCTTTGTTTAACCTCATACCGGTGGGTTTACGAGTGGTGGCTATACAAGGCGTTCAGACGAAGCTGTATTTAGCGATGAACAGTGAGGGCTACTTATATACATCAGTAAGTGTCTGTTTTGTGTTGTTGTTTTTTGATGGGATGATCTGCCTTGCTTTGGACTCCCGAAAGAATATGGGTAGTCCTAGACTTACAACAATCGAGCCCAATGTGTCTGTTGCTAAGTAAGACGTTTGTTAAGTGAGTTTTGCCCACATTTTAGGACTGTTCTTGCCATTGGCATTAAGTGAATCTGTGATGACCTGGGGCGTGGCACAAAGGCAACCCAGTCAGATAATCAGTAGGAGTCCCTTTATTAGCTCCAACTTTGCCCCCAATATCCTGGTTAGCTTCTGGCTGGAGAAAAACTCTCCCAGGAACAGCCTTTGGCTGCAGAGAATCAAGTCCAAAACATGGTCAACAAAAACTGTAACTATAAGTCCAAACAAGGCAAAATGAGGTAATTAGTCCAGAAGGGCAGGAGAAGGAATTCCAGATGTGAAGGAATGGCAGTAATTCAACCCAGTTGGGAGGCTGCCAGGAACATAGATAACCAAAGTCACACAAGATAAATTCATGTTTGTTCCCAGCAGACACTGCACTCAGCATGCATCTCTTTTAAACTCTTTTCCCAGCTGTGGCTAATGAAGGGAATCAGGGCCCTTTCCTCCTCCCTAAGCCACACAACTCATGTTGCTCCCTTCTCCATTCCTCCCTGCGTGCCCTAGCATGAAGAGGAGGTGGGCCTGGGTCTTCCTCTAAACTCCCTCTCCCTTGTTCTACCTCTTTCCTGCTCTGCCCAGCTGGACTTTGCCCTTCCCCAGTTTCCTCCACAGCCAACAGAACCACACTCCCACTCCCTGTCAGCTGTTTGTCTTCCTCCTTGGATTCAGACTCCGACAGGGGCAGGACAGAATCACTGCAGTTGTTAAGTCAGTAAGACGGTCGTTAAGGGGATCTGGCTTCCCAAATTGACTTTGCTGGTCAGAGGGTTGCAAAAGGGAATCGCATGAGCTCCCCGGGACACGGGAACCGTCATAAATATGAGTTGGTCTGAATGTTCATTACGTGGCCCTTGGGGCTCTTGCAATGGTCCTAAGTGTGAGAAAAGGGATTATAAGGCACTTTGCTGTTGTAACTGCAGGTAGTCACTAAAGAAATAGACGTAAGTTGAGGACTACCTGTAGGAATTGGACAGCCATTTGACCAGGATGGTATAAGCTATATGGTGTCTTGCTTTGAGCAGGGGGTTGCTAGAAGGCCTCCAAGCTCCCCTTGCAGCCCTAGGGTGATATGTTCTCCATCCTAAATCTCATGTTTCTTTTAGAAAGTTTAGAGCCTCTAAATCTTAGTTTATTCAAGTAAATTTATCTGGGGTGTGCAAAAGACTCTGTTGAATTAATGCTAAATCCTTGCCCATGAGGTCAACTTTCCTGCTCACCTGGGGTGAACTGGGCAGTTTAAAAGTAACTGAGCAGGAAAATGTCCTAATATTATTTCCACTTTTTTAATGGCTGCGAGTTATGACTACAATAAGCCTCTGTCCTGGGGAGAAGGTGGTGCATGAGATATTAAAGAGATTTGTCTGATAGGGCTCTTGACAGGCTCCATCCAGGCTGGCAATAAGCAGATTCGTGGTTTGCTTCTGATCCGATAGTCCGAGGGTATTTTGTGTCACATTTGATCTTGGGATCTTTCTTCTTACGTGTTTAATAAAGAACATTCAATCATCTTTAGTTGATGGTGGAGGAAAAGAGAGGGAGGGAGGGAGGGAGAAAGGAGGGAAGGAAGGAAGGAAGGAAGGAAGGAAGGAAGGAAGGAAGGAAAAGAAAGAAAGAAAGAAAGAAAGAAAGAAAGGGGGAAAGGGAGGGAGAGAGAAAGAAAAGAAAGAAAGAAACAAAGAAAGAAAGAGGGAGGGGGAGGGAAAGAAGGAAGGGAAAAGGGAGGGAGGGAGAAAAGAAAGAAAGAAAGAAAGAAAGAAAGAAAGAAAGAAAGAAAGAAAGAAAGAAAGAAAGAAAGAAAGAAAGAAAGAAAGAGGAGGAAGGAAGGAAGGAAGGGAAAAGGGAGGGAGAGAAAAAGAAAGAAAAAAGAAAGAAAGAAAGAAAGAAAGAAAGAAAGAAAGAAAGAAAGAAAGAAAGAAAGAAAGAAAGAAAGAGAGAGAGAGAGAGAGAAAGAAAGAAAGAGGGAGAAAGAGAGAAGGAAGGAAAGAAGGAAGGAAAAAAAGAAGGAAACATTTTTAAAGGGTTGCCTTTCTTGAGATATTCAATTCATTAATTAATATGATAGATGACTTCCAGGGGGGGAAAAAACACAACAAAGGGCTGAAGCCTGAAGCCAGTAGATCTTGATGTTGCAAACATCTGTTTAAGAAAGGAAATTTGGTTAATGTGTGCTGTTCATCTCCCACTTGGCCATGCCTGGTTGACCACTGGCTCCTCGGCATCCTCCACCCCAATCTCACTTACGGTGTTATAAAGAAGATGGCAAGGCAGGTTTGGGATGAATTATTCATGGCATCTTTTCGTTTCCGGAGAAGAAGCTAGCATTAAATTACAAGAAGTAAATATGAAAGCTGGGTGTCGTAGAGTTAACGTGTTGGACTAGCCTCAAGGAAACCTAGACTATCTTTAGCTACTGAATTCCCTGGGTGATTTTGAGCCGATGACCAGCTGTCTTCTCGGCTCATCCTAAATCACTCTGAACAAAAGGCAAGCTCAGCTCTCGTTAATAAATAGATTAAAATAAAATTGATAGTCCCCATCTAGCTGGCTTCTCTTTGTAGTAAGATCTCAGAAGAACTAGCCAATGGGATCATTAGAGAAC
This sequence comes from Hydrophis major, assembly GCA_033807585.1. Lineage (NCBI taxonomy): Eukaryota > Metazoa > Chordata > Lepidosauria > Squamata > Elapidae > Hydrophis > Hydrophis major. The sequence continues at coordinate 25,681,795 of CM066335.1, forward strand.
ACTTGGTCTTTCCAAGTACCTGGCTTCAAATCAGCTTTGAGGGGTACAAGTGAAATCTTGAATTGACATGTGAATCCCACATAAGGGGATATACAATCAGGGCCACCAAGAGAAGCTCCGTGAAATGTTTTGGATACTGCCTTGGGCTGTGATGTTCAGATGTTCTTCAGAAGGGATCCAGCTGTTTTCCAAAGCACCCAAAGGCCAGTCAAGGAATAATGGATAGAAACGGAACAAGGAGAGATTCAACCTAGAAATAAGTTTTCTGACAGGGGAAACAATCAACCGATGGAACAGAAGTTGCCTTCGGACGTTGTGGGAGCTTCATCGCTGGAGAGATGGCCATTTGTCAGAAATGGTGTAGAGTCTCCTTCTGGGGCAAAGCGGTTGGACTCAGTGGTGGGATTCCAATTTTTTTTACTACCGGTTGTATGGGCATGGCTCGGTGGGTGTGGCAGGGAAAGGATACTGTAAAATCTCCAGTCAGAGATGGTATTTGCCGGTTCTCCAAACTACTCAAAATTTCCATTGCCGGTTCTCCAAAACTGGTCAGAACCTGCTGAAGACCATCTCTGGTTGGACTACATGACCTACAAGGTCCCATCCACCTCTGTTAATCTGAATCTAAGGCCTGGAAACTAAAACATGAAGAAGGGTTGCAGGAACTTGGCCTGGCTAGTTTAATTTAGACTGGTTAGCAGTCTTCCCATATTTGAGGGGCTGCCACGAGAGAAGGAAGGGGTCCAGCTATTTTCCAAGGCACCTTTGAAGGCCAGACAAGCAATGGATGGAAACTGATCAAGGAGAGATTCAACCTGGAAATAAAGAGGAATTTTCTGACAATGAGAACCATCAAACCAAGGAACAGAATTTGTCTTTGGAAGTGGTGGGAGCTTCTTCATCACTGGAGGCTTTCAAGAAGAGACTGGACTGCCATTGCTCAGAAATGGTGTAGAGTCTCCTGCTTGGGCGAGAGGTTGAACTAGATGACCTACAAGGTCCCTTCCAACTCAGTTAATCTGTCATCAGAAGTGGCCCAAGATAGGGGATGTCCCCATCATTCAAATGAGTGAGTCCAGCACTGGATTTTGAAGCAGACCATGAAGGAAGATGCTGTGGTTATCTTTTGAGTCTCACTCATCCGTGATCTTCCCAAAGGCCCGAGAGTTGACCTCAGCCACCCGAACAAGGCTGAGGTTTTCCTTCTCCAGGGAGAGATAGGAGAGCTTGCTTTCCTGCTCTCACCTTGTAAGTCGACTGTCTTGCAGAAATGCATCCTAAAAAATAAAAGATCTCAGGGGTGACCCAGCTGTTGGAGACTCCAAAGGAAACCGTTTTCTTCTCCTGCCGAGATGGCTAATTGAAAGAATTTCTCATTCGGTTCCATTCCGATGCTTTGCTTGGCTTGTGCCTCGCTTCCCATGCATCACAATTAATTTGCACTGGGTGGGGGGGAAGGGTGTGTGTGGGGGGTCCAGGCAATCCAAAACAGCCGTCCCCGGAACTGCTGATCTCTAAATAGGCTGGAGGAAGAACAGGCTGCGGCAAGCATGCGCTCCGGATGCGTGGGTGGCTGGGCGGCCGGAGCCTCAGTCTCTGACCTTTCGGTGTGGCTAGAAATGTCTCCCTTCCACTCGTGGCAAATCCTGAGGGTGGTGTGTTGTTTTTTTCCCCACACAACTGCATAAGAAAGCCCACTCACAGAGAGAGAGACACACACACAAAGAGAGAGACACACAGAGTGGGCTCGTGCCATTTGGATGGCCTGAGGAGGCCCCTCCCCCCGGTCCCTGCAAACTGTTTTGGAGGGGGGGCGTGAGAAGTTGGATGGGGGCAGGAAAGCATTAGTTCAAAGCACCTCTCAGTGTGGGTTGGGGGTGGGGGGGTGTTGGCCTGGCCTTCCCCACATTTAAAAGAAAAAAGGAAAACCTGTTTGAATTGTAATTCTGTGGTCCACAAGGAAGACAATTTTTACAGAAACTTCCCACTGATTCCCTCTCTTCTCCCCTCTTCTATCTCTCTCCTCTTCTCTACTCCTCTTCTCTTCTCTTCTTTATTTCAATATCTATTCTATTGTATTCTTATTCTATTCTAATTCTATTCTATTCTTTACTCCAATTATCTATTCTATCCTATTCTATTCCAGTTTATTCTATTCTATTCTAATTTATTCTGTTCTATTTATTCTATTCTATTCTACCATGTTTTCCTGAAAATAAGACACTGTCTTATGTATATTTTTTTCCACCAAAAAAATGGCATTAGGTCTTATGTTCGGGGGATCTCATCCACTGACTCACCTCACTTGCATGCGTCACTCCCAGCCTCCTTTTCACTGTCAAAGGCCTTCAGGAACTTCTTCTGTGGCCAAGCAAGGCTTTCCTGAAGGCCTCTGCAGCTGATAAGAGAGCCCAGGTCAATCAGCTGTTATCAGCTACAGAGGCCTGTAGGAAAGCTGTGCTGGCTGCAGAAGAAATGGTCTGGCAAGGCAGGGGTTGGGGTGTGCGAGGCCTAGCTACAACACCCTCCCATCTCCATCCTAGCTTAATTATTACCTGTCTACTCTGGAGTGGGTGGGACCTTAATTAGGGCTTATTTTGTGGATAGGGCTTATATTGGGTGGCACAAGTAAAAATCAAGCTAGGACTAATTTTCACACTAGGTCATATTTTTGGGTAAACAGGGTATTCTATTCTATTCTATTCTCCACTCAGTTCCATTCCCTTCTATTCTATTCTATTCTTTCTTTCTTATGCTCTATCACAATACCTCTTAACATCTTACAGGTAAACAATAATATACCCTATGGACCCTAGTTAGTATAGTTGTGAAGATTGTGTGTTGCCTCTCCATGCTATGTCAACAGCAGCTATCCATCAGTACAGAGGACTAGCAACACAGATGTTGTTGTGCTTTATGCCATTCCCTTGAGTCAATTAAAAAAAAAAGTGTACCCATGACACAGAAAGTAATTGCCAACGCTGAAAATTCCCCATTGGCCCCTTACTTGACTTCAGTTTTATTAATCAGTCTAAAAGCCAAGGGAAAATCAAGAATGCTTCTACTCACATTTGGAGATAGAGTAGATTTTCTTCCTCTTGGCTGCCTGTGGCTAGGTAGACTACAATTCTCTTAACTCCCAGTTGAGATGGCCCACTGGGAGAGGGGCAACATAGTTGTAGTAGAAAGAGCTGACTGGGAGAAAGTTGAGATCGATGAGACCCAGGAGAGAAAGACCAAAAGAGAAGGAAGGGAAATGTTCTAAAATGCAGTTGACTCCAGGAAATGCTACTCAATGCATCTTGTTGTTGCCCATCCCCCGTTTTGATGTGCGGTAAGAGAAGTTGCTAAAAGGGCTTTTAGAGAACCTCTCCCTCCCTCAAGCGACCTAACTGAGTGGTTGACTCGTGTTCCCTTTCACCATTGAGTAATTTTGTGATGGTAGGGAGGGATTAATTCTGCTGCTGTTTAGAAGCATCACCACAACATTTCTTTGAGGGTGGACTTGGTGGGGGCAGGGGGAAAAGAAAGAATCTCTTCTTCCTTCCTTTCTTCTTTCCCCTCCTCCTCCTCCTCCTCCTCCTTCTCCTCTTCTTCTCCCCTCTTCCTCTTCTTCCTCCTCCTCTCCTTCTCCTTTTCTTCCTTTTCCTTCTCCTCCTCCTTCTCCTTCTCCTCTTCCTCCTCCTCCTCCTCCTCCTCCTCCTCCTCCTCCTCCTCCTCTTCTGGTGAGATTGATATCCATCCAGCTAAGACATCTTCAGTTTAATATAGGCAGCTGAGTGGCACAAATTTATGCCATCTGAAATATTATAAAGTGTTGTAACACAAATACAAACAGAACCCTGTTTTTCTTCTCCTCCTCTGGCCCTTCTTCCTCCTTCTCCAAATTCTTTTCCAGTTCTGCTTTTTAATCGAAGAATATTTTTTAAAGGGTTTGGAAGAATGAGAAAAATGCAGAACATATAGCCGATGTAAAGGAAAAAAAAGTAGATTTTTCTCTTTTTTTGCTTCTTCTGTTCTAGCTCCGTGACTCACCAGCTCACAACTAATGGGCTGGAGATTACAAGTCAACTCCGGTTCCATTCAAGCTGAACTTCTAACTTCTATAGTCACCACGATGTAGCAGCAATAAGAGAGATTGTCACTGCCTTATGTGGATTTTTTTTTCTCACTTCCTCGTTGCTGTTTCCTGGCAGTATTCCCACCCAAGTCAAGGTCAAACCAAGATTTGTTAGAAACAAATCAGAGAAGGAATATAGTCTTTAATATATAGAATGTCATACCACGAGAAGAGGGAGGCTTACAGCAGCTTGGATTCTTTTCAATGGCTTCATCTATCAAAGTCCATCAGAGAGGAGTCATCATTCCATCTTTTGGAAAGTGATGGTGAGGCTTTCAAGTTTAACATCAGGCTAGCCTAGAGAAAATGAGAGGAAGGGGGGGAAAAATGGGTTGATCCAAGGATGGGAATCCTGGATGGAAGTTTTGTTGGGAAAAAAATAATTGCAGCTTCAGAAAAATCTGCCTACCAGGCTTTTGCAGGCTTGGAGAAAGTTTGATGAAATGGACGAATGAATATATCCCTGTGATGTGACAAGCTCTGGATGCAGATTGATTCATAACTTAAGTTGTTGCCAATGTCTAAGAGATTGAAGCAGGAGGGAGGAAGGGAGACGGAAGGTGCCTGAATGGAAAAACCTCTGAATTTTGTGTGTCTCTGAATTTAAGTGAGTTTGTGAACTGTGTTCAAGGATGGCTGATGAGTTTGCCCTGGGTTGCCGTTTCATGTTTTGCATTCCAGTTTTATGTTCTGCGGGCTTTACATATTTCTTATTTGCTATCATATTGAGATCTTTTTTATCATGTTCATTAAGAATGTTCAACAAAAGATTAAAAACGAACAAGAACTAATACAAAGGGGAAATAAACAAGAGAAAAAAACAAAGGAGATGCCAAAAGGACAGAGAGGAAAAAAATAGAAAGAAGTACCTTCTGATTTTTTTTATAGCAATTATAAGAACAAATGCAAAATTACTTCTTACTTGGTGCTTATAAAAATAATCTTTCTTAACATCCAAGACTCATTACTGTTGGTTATATCTTTGCTTTATTAGCCACAGTTGTTTTATTTCTGTTTGTGGGGTTTTTTTTCCTCGTTTGTGATTTTTTTTCCCTTGATTCTTTCTCATCTATTGTGTTTGATTGTCCATTATCCAGATGTCTTTCTTATCAACACTTGTTAAGACTGGGGTGTGATGTGACAGGTGCCTTTGGTTTGAATTCCCAAAACCCAGAGCACCTTAACTTCTTCATTTTCAGTTCCTGTGTTTATTTTGTGGTCCCACCCGTTCTTGCTTGTACGCAAATGGTGTTTTGGGCAGACCTTGCAATGCACCACTGTTGCTACTTTGTCATGCCACTGCTTGTAGTCAGTCTGCAATCTTCTGTTACAGCAGCTCACCAGGGGATTCACTGTTTCTACAGCTTCTTTGCAGAGGGGGCATTTGTGGTTGCCTTAACTCTACCATTGTAGGCATTTGTTCTTTTTTTTTTCCAGTATTTTTATTAAGGATTTTCCAACAGTTTATAACACATAAACATTTTTTGCAACGTTACAGTATCATCAACATTCATATTCATATATTAGTTACAATATTACTTTTGTTTCTATTATCTAACTAGGTATACCAGATGGCCCAGACCAAATAATACTCTGATTCAACTCTATCTTTGAACTCTAGAGTAAGCCTGACCATTTCCACACAGTCTAAAATCTTTTTTTATCACTATCCCCTCAGGTGGTATCTTATCCTGTTTCAGTACTGTGCATTCTAGCCACAGTTGTTACGTGTAAGATGATATATTTGTCTTTTTTGGTATATTCTGCTCTTATTATTCCCAGTAAAAAAAAGTTATGGTCTAAATTCAATTTTTTGTTTTGTTATTTACCACTTTTTAATTCTACTCCAATATCTCTTGGGTTCTGGGCATGTCCAGAAAAGATACCCTAATTGCTTTTGCATTTCCAACATTCTGAGCAGTCAGAATCAGCCCTTTTGTGATGTTCTTCGATGTTCCTACTCTTAGCCATTGCCAAGTCTCGTCATTAGCTGTATACACGAGGTGAAATCACAAATACCAGTTTTTTAATGGATGTTGGCCTTCAAATTCTTCCCAAGAACTAATCTGATGTCAAATTCTTTCTAGCAACTTAGGATGTTCTAATGTATCAGGATAATATATGTGCAAATCCAAGCAGCATGGCATTTTGTGATGAGGATGAGGATGATTCTTACAGGATCTTTGCAAAAAAGAAGCTCTGCCAGGAGGTTATTTTCCCCTCTTTTTTCTGCTGCCAGCATATTCTGAGAATTTCAAGTTGCGTCCCTTCCCCCTGTTGCTGTTCTTGTTACTCATTCAGAACAGGAAATGAAAAGCAAAGGTCCAGCTTCAAATTAATCAATCACTCTTCCAACCATTCCTGTTGTCACTCCAAGACTGAAGACTTCGTGGGCTTTGAAACAAGAAACCTGCATAAGGGCAAACCAAGATTCCTCAATGGGAGAGAACAAACCCACATTTGGGATTCTAGATGCAACCTTATTTTTCTGCTGCTGCTGAGAGTTGGTTTTGAAAAAGGGGACTCATTAAGATGGATAGCTGAGATAAATGAGATGAATTGCTGCCCAATGCAATATAGCTTCTTTGCAAGGGGGGGTCTGATTAGAAGGTGGTGTGTTTGAGGGGTGGGGGGCAGGGGTGAAATCAGGGCACCTCCTCTCTTTTAAAATGAGATGGCTTTGGCTAGCCTTTCCTAACTGGATCCTTTCCAGGTTTCTTGGCCAATTCCTTTCATTCCACATGTCTCAAAGTCAATCAAAGCCAACTCCCAGAATTCCCCAGCCACCAAGCTTTACAAGGTGTGGGTTTCAACTCCCAGAATTCCCCAGCCAATATGTTGAAGTCCAAACCTCTTAAGGTTGTGGAAGTTGAGAAAGACAGAGCTACAGGAAGTTCTTTCTGTAATGGGGAAGCTTTGAGTTATCTCCCATGGATTTTTGCTTTACTTCCAAGGAAAATACCTTGCACAATTTTTTGGTCAGCCTTTTTTTTCCCCCAGGAAAAGACCATTTCTACCAAAGCTTCACAGCTGGAAATGTAGCATCCTTGTACTTTAGATGGGTACCAGGTAGCTCGAGAAGGGCTTTTAAATACCTAGCTTCTCACAATGGGATCATCTCCACAGCAATCCATCTGGTTTCCTAGACTTGTATTTCTCCCAGGGCCCTTTTTTCAGATTGAAAAGTTTGGGCAAAGCTGGGAAGAGACCTCACAGAAAAAAACAAGAGCCATGAACCAGCTGACCCCATTCCCTCCCAACACCTCCAATCACCAAGCAAATGGGAAAACACAAGCAAGAGAGATTGGTCTCTATCAGTGATGGTGAACCTTTTCGGCACTGAGGGCTCAAACCAGAATGTGCATGCCAGATTGCCAGAAACCTAAAGACCAGCTAGCCGGTGTGCACATGCCTGGGTTTTTGGTTTTTGGTTTTTTTTTTTTTGCCATTTTGGGGGGCATTTTCAGGTCATTTTTGGTCATTGTTTGGGCAGTTTTCAGGGCAGTTTTGGGGCCATTTCTAGGCCGGTTTTGGGGTTGTTTTTCGGGCTGTTTTCAGACTGTTTTCCAGTGCTCCAGTGCCTGAGAAGACCAACTGGCACCAGAAACCAGAAGATCAGCTGATGATGGCGTGCGTGTCCACAGAGAGGGCTCTGTGTGACACCTCTGGCATGCCTGCCATAGGTTCACCCTCACCATCTATATAGACTAGATATTTTTCTCACCAGGATTTTCACAGCCCTGTCTGAAGACCCTAAGATTTGACATCAGGACCTTCGGCATATAATGCCCATAGCTCTGACTGTGCCAAATCCTATTGTCCATGGTGGAATCCTACCAATGCCAGCAGCCTGAGACAGATTGACAAGACATGGTTTTCAGCCAGTTCAGACCCGTCGTTCAGAGAAGCGGCTAGTACCGCCTCTGAGTGGCCCCACCAACCGCATCTATTCTCTGCCTCCTGAGTCCCAGCTGATCGGATGGGTCTCCTTTTGTTGCCCTGCCAAGGAGAACGGAGCTGGAAAGCAGGCTAGTGGGGTGGGGAGGGAATGGGAATTTTGCAGCATCCTTCCCCTGCCACACCCACCGAACCATCCCCACAGAACCAGTAGTAAAAAACTTTGAATCTCACCACTGGTACCGCTACTACTTCTTGGCTGGAGGTGGCTTAAAAAGAGATCTTGAAAGTTCATTCACCCCTTGTGATTTTATAACTGCACCTTGGCGCTTGGGGTGAGGAGAAGAGCAAGTCAGAAAGGTAGTTTTTCATCTCGAGAAAGCCTTAATTTAATAATGTTGACTGGCTCAATTAAATAGGGAGAGAGAAAAGCTCAAATTTTTATATTTTCAAATGACATCCTATCGATCTGCTTTCCTCCCTTGGTTGGCATGTCTGCGTCTCCTCCCCATTTAATCTTGTTTGCCTGAAATGCTGCTTTGCTTGCCACAGTCCAATTTAAATAACAAATTCCCCCTTTCCTTGGCATTTATTATTGTTATTTGTTCCTTTGCCTGCTGGACCTGTGGCATTCCTAACAACAGTCGCCCACCAAACTTATAATTTAGCATGCGGAAATCAAATGATGAAACAAGTGAGACTAAGGCAGGAGACAGAAGAATATTGTGGGATGGAGTTAACCAGACAGAGGCTGACAGCCTGGGATGGGGAGGGAGAAAATCCACATGTGTGTTTTGGGGGAGGAGGTTAGGAAACAGGTGAAAATGTGGTTATTCCATCAAGTTGCTGGGGAGCTGGACTGTTCTGGCAACCCCTCATGCCGATGGATTGTTTTGGGGCCATTTTATCGAAAGATGGTTGTACAGATTGTTTTCAAATTGACTTGCATATGGCTTTAATCCCAATTGCATATTGCGGCACAGAGTCAATCGAAGGGAACAGTGGAAGGAAGGAAGGAAGGAAGGAAGGAAGGAAGGAAGGAAGGAAGGAAGGAAGGAAGGAAGGAAGGAAGGAAAGGAGGGGGGAGGAAAGGAAGGAAATCAAGGAAGGAAGGAGGAAAGGAGAGAGGGAGAGAAGAAGGAAGGGAAAGAAGGAAAGAAGGAAGAAATCAAGGAAGGAAGGAAATCAAGGAAGGAAAGGAAAAAAGGAAGAAAATCAAGGGAGGGAAGGAGAGAGGAAGGAAAGGAAGGAAGGAATCAAAGGGAAGGAAATCAAGCAAGGAAGGAGGAAGAGAGGGAAGGAAGGAAGGAAATCAAGGAAGGGAGGATTTTTCTGCTTTCTCAAAGTTATTAAATAGTCCTTTTTCCATCAGAATCTGCTAATCACTTCTTTAACTTCCAACTGGGCCAATGGGCCTCAGCCATCTTACTGCAAAGTCTCTCCACTGAATCCCAGCTGTGAGCCGCGATTGTCCAGGCCCGTTGTTTGGAATAGAACCAAACAAATGAAATTAAAATATCACTGAGACAAAGAAAGGCCTAATTTTTAAAGGGAGAATCTTATAGATTGCCGTGTAATGGCCTGTGAAATAAGAAAGGACTCCTTCAATTAATAGTTTTGATGTCTTGTGGTTTGCAATTCTAAAGAGAAAGAGGGTTTACAGATCTTGATTAGCATGTGTTCAAGTCCAAGATCTTTAAAGGTGATCTTTACCCTTGATTCCAGTGTTGGGATTCAAAAAATTTTACTACCGGTTCTATGGGTGTGGCTTGGTGGGCGTGGCTTGGTGGGCGTGGCAGGGGAAGGATCCTGCAAACTCCCCCTTCCCTCCCCACCCATAACCTGCTTTCCAGCTCCGTTCTCCTGTGCAGGGCAACCAAAGAAGACCCAGCCAATCAACTGGGACTCGATGGGAGGCAGAGAATACATGGGGGCGGGGCCAGTCAGAGGTGATATTTGATGGTTCTCTGAACTACTCAAAATTTCCGGTACTGGTGCTCTAGAACTGGTCCAGACTGGCTGAATACCACCCCTGCTTGATGGGCATAGCAGGGGAAGGTTATTGCAAAATCCCCATTCCCTCCCCACTCCACTAACCTGCTTTCCAGTTCCGTTCTCCTGTGCAGGGCAACCAAAGGAGACCCAGCCGATCAGCTGGGACTCAGGAGATGGAGAAGAGATGGGAGCAGGGCCAGTCAGTGGGGGTATTTACTGGTTGTCCAAACTACTCAATATTTCCTCTACCAGTTCTACAGAACTGGTCAGAACCTGCCGAATACCTCCTCTACTTGATTCGGATCTTGGATGAGAACTTACTCGAAATTTCAGACAATTCTGACAGACAAGAATACAATTTTTTAAAAAAAGAAAATCTCGGACAAAAGAGAATAACAAAACATTTCTTTGCTGCTGCGATGTTGGTTAAGACTAGGAGTCCAGTTCAATTCAAAGATTTTATTTTATTTTTTGCAAGAAAATAGGATTTTTGAGATGACAGAAGATTGCCAAGAAAAATGGAAGGAAAATGAACATCCAAGCCAGGGTATTATCTTATTGTCTTTCATTTTTGATGATTTAAAACTGGTCATTTTTCCCTCTTCCTGACTCCTGCATACGTATTATCACATCTTAACTTTCTGCTTGTGTTGCCTCTTCTGTTGTTCATTTTTCCTGGCTGCTAATTTCCACTTCTTCGTGTGAGCTTATCTACCACACTTTATTTAATTTAGGATTGATCACTTTGGAGGAGAGACGGGAGAATGGAACGTTTGGCGGTTTTGTAGGAAATTAACCTATTCCTCATTAACCTCGCAGCTTTGTTACGGTTCTGTCAAAAGCATTACTCAATGTTGTGACATTTTAAATTAAAGCTCTTGTCTGATTTCTGATGAATAAAAAGCTAGGCGCCTGGGTTAACAAGCCATGTGAACCATAGAAGGGACGAGCCACGTTGGGTTTTTCCAAAGAGGTTGGGAAGGCAACCAGGTATTGTTGAACAAATTCAAATGAATTTGGTGAAATCGGGGTGGTTTTTTTTTTAAAGGAGATTTCCCCAGGCTGGGATGTGGGAGCGAGCAGATACTCCCTGATCCAGATTAGCCCCCTTTGCAAACTTGCAAGCCACAGTGACCTACCTCCTTTTTTACAGATTAACAGAATTGGTACCTTATAGGTCATGTAGTCCAACCCCCCACCCAAGCAAGAGACCCTACACTATTTCTGATAGCTGGCAATCTAATCTCTTCTTGAAAGCTTCCAGGGATGAAGCTCCCACAATTTCCAAAGGCAACTTCTGTTCCATGGGAAGATTGCTCTCACAGTCAAAAAATGTCTCCTTATTTCTAGGTTGAGTCTCTCCTTGATCAGTTTCCATCCAATATTCCTTGTCTGGCCTTCGGGGGTTTTGGAAAACAGGTTGACCCCTTATTCCTCTCTGTGGCAGCCCATCCAATATTGGAAGGCTGCTCTCCTGTCTCCCCTGGTCCTTCTCTTCCCCAGACTAGCCAGACCCAGTTCCTGCAACCATTCATCGTATGTTTGAGCCTCCAGTCCCCTAATCATCCTGGTTGCTTAATTATCAGTGGGCTCACTTTTCAAAGGTATCCGACATCAAGGCCATTACCTCCTACCTTTTCCTAGGAGACATCTTCATTGTTGCCCAATGTTGGTATTTATCTAATTTGATATGGCAAAAATCAGATATGGTAAGGCAAAAGGAATCTTTCAACAGGCTTTTCTTAATCCTCTTTTTCCAATCTTGCTTTTATTTCATCTGCTTTCTTTCCAATGTTTGTTGGCTTGTTCAAGCAGGAAGTCTAAGGCTTTCCAACCATTTCTAAAAGGAATTCTGGTGGCACAGTGGTTAGAATGCAGTATTACAAGGTTAACTCTGCCCGGAGTCTGAAGTTCGATCTTGACCAGCTCAAGGTTGACTCAGCCTTCCGTCCTTCCGAGGTCAATAAAACGAGGACCCAGATTGTTGGGGGCAAGAGGCTGACTTTGCAAACCACTTAGAGAGGGCTGTAAAACACTGTATACGTCGGAGTGCTAGTGCTAAGTGGGAAGGAAGGAAGGAAGGAAGGAAGGAAGGAAGGAAGGAAGGAAGGAAGGAAGGAAGGAAGGAAGGAAGGAAAGAAAGAAAGAAAGAAGGAAGGAAGGAAGGAAGGAAGGAAAGAAGGAAGGAAGGAAGGAAGGAAGGAAGGAAGGAAAGAAGGAAGGAAGGAAGGAAGGAAGGAAGGAAGGAAGGAAGGAAGGAAGGAAGGAAAGAAGGAAGGAAGGAAGGAAGGAAGGAAGGAAGGAAGGAAGGAAGGAAGGGGTGCAGGAGGCTGATGAGGCCACGCCCACCCAGCAACTGAGCAGAGAACCCTTTCCTAAATTTTTTGAAGGCCATTCCTGCCCAGGATTGTATATATCCTCAGGTAGTTTTGCATTCAAGTATTCGTCTTCTGAGCATGAATGAATCTCAGAAAGACGCCCGTCTATAGAAAAGGTCCTTTGGGCTGAAATTGTTGCAAGGAGGCCTCCGAAGGAATTGGCTTGATGACAGCAGAGTGGCTGGGCTCCTAATTTGAACATCCATCTTTGAATGCAGCAAGTTGTGCAGTCCCTAAACACAGCAAATTACTGTACTGAAGCTATAATCACCTTCTCCCCACACTCCAGGGTTCTCTTTTAGTGCTCTTAATTGGATGATGAGCTCCATGGTGTCCCATCTCCTTCCCACCACTTCAATGCGTGGTTTTTTTCTGTTGTTGTTGGGGGGGGGTTTGTTTGTTTGTTTTTTTGCGACTTGAAGAATATCGCCGTTGGCTCCTTATGCTGTGTCTTAAAGAAATATCTACCTGCAAACATGTGAAATATATGCACATCCACGGCACACTATGCATATATAAATCCCAAGGCAGAATCAATCTGACTAGTCAACATTCCGTATTCATCCTCTTCTTTTAATATCCCCATAATCCTTTGTGGGCAACTGAACAGAGTGTTTGAAGGACCAGATGCTCTTCCTGTCACCAGTGCGGAGTTTTGTTCTGCAAATATATTCTCGGTGGCTTCAGAAGTACTTGTCTCGCGAAACCTTTTCCATGGAGGTTCTTCTAAACATAGGACAGGAGCCGTTTCCAGTTAAGACCAGGGGTGGGGCTTCCAAAATTTCGGTGATGTGTTCTCTGCCCGGTTGCTGGGTGGGCGTGGCCTAGATTCTTGATGGCGAACCTATGGCACATGTGCCACAGGTGGCACACAGAACCATTTGTGCAGTCACGCAAGCCCCAGCCAAACGTCCCTGCACTGCACTTCTGGTATTTCCGGAAGGCCCGTTTTTCGGCCTCCCGAGGCTGCAGAGGCTTCCCTCGAGCCTCCAGGAGGATGAAAATGGGCCGAAAATCAGCTGGGAGGTGCACGCATGCGAAGTGCAGGTAAAGGGGCAGAGTGGGGGTGTTGCACACATGTGCACAGGGGGAGTGAGGCGCATTGCATTATGGGTGCCAGCACACACACACACACATGCTATCGTACTTTTGGCAACCACAACAAAAAAGATTTGCCATCGCCGGCCTAGATGGCCTCCTGCACCACAGTGGAGCAAGGGGGGGGGCTTTTTGCATTCCCCAAGCTCTGGAAGCTTTGTTCGAGCCTCCAGGAGGGCAAAATGGCCTCCCTAGGCTCCTTTGGAAGCCGGAAACAGGCCCATTTCCGGCTTTCCCAGAACTTACGGGTGGCCCCTTTCCCCCTCCCTCTCTGAGCCTCTGTGTAGGCCCTGCACTTACCAAAATGGGCTGTGTGGAGACTCCAGGGAGGGGTGGGATTTGGTGGTTTTCCGAACTAGCCCTAACTGGCGAATCCATAGTAGACCACCCTTGGTTACGACTGTTTCTTGCAGGAACCTGGCGCTTCCTAAATTCCCATGGTGTAAAATAAATCACAGTTCCACGGATGTTGGCTTCCCAATCACTGTCGCAAGCTTTCAAAAGAACCCGGGTCTGCAGCAGTCCAGATAAGAAGACGTAAATAAATAATAGCAATGGAATGAGGTAGCTGGTCAATGTTGCGGTAGCCTCAGCCACTTGGTAAAAGAGCATTTACTCTCAATGGCCATCCTTTGATCTTAATTTCTCCCCAGCCACCCACCCACCCATACTAAACCCCTCTCTCCCTCCAGTCTCCATTCAGGGCTCTGTTTGATCATGATGGAGTAACAAAAATTCACCTTCCAGATCGATAGTTCTTCACTTCAGGCATTGTGATGGCCTGGAGAGGCAGTGGCTCATCTGCTCCCAAACTACATTATGGCGGAAGGAAAGCAGAGCAAGGAGGGGCAGAGGCCAGCAAAATATGGAATCATTTCTGCATTAACAGATGGGACGTTGTGCAAATATTGATTTTTCTTTCTTTCTTTCTTTCTTTCTTTCTTTCTTTCTTTCTTTCTTTCTTTCTTTCTTTCTTTCTTTCTTTCTTTCTTTCTTTCTCCCTCTCTCTCTCTCTCTCTCTCTCTTTCTTTCTTTCTCTCTCTCTCTCTCTCTCTCTCTCTTTCTTTCTTTCTTTCTTTCTTTCTTTCTTTCTTTCTTTCTTTCTTTCTCCCTCTCTCTCTCTCTCTCTCTCTCTCTTTCTTTCTTTCTTTCTTTCTTTCTTTCTTTCTTTCTTCCCTCCTCCTCCCCCCCCCGCCCCCCTTTCCCTGCAGGAGCACTTCACACCGGAATGCAAGTTCAAAGAATCTGTTTTTGAAAACTATTACGTCACGTATTCTTCCATGATCTACCGGCAGATGCAATCGGGAAGAGGTTGGTACTTGGGCCTCAACAAAGAAGGCGAGGTCATGAAAGGGAATCATGTGAAGAAAAACAAGCCCGCTGCACATTTTCTTCCCAAACCGCTAAAAGGTAACACCCTTTGCAGGGCTGCTGGGGGTTTGCAGGGGTTTCGGGAGAGCCCCTAGCTAAGATTCTGTGAAATTCGGAGAACCCCCAAATCCCACTCCTTGGTTGGCCCTGCCCATCCTGCCCCTCCCTTCCCAGGAGTCCCCATGTGGCCTGTTTTGGATGCAGGTAAGTGCAGGGCATGCACAGAGACTCAAGGAGGGCAAAAAAACGGGCCTCCCGGAAGTTTGGAAGGGCCGGAAATGGGCCCGTTTCCAATTTCTAGAGAGCCTCCAGAGCCTGGGGAGGGCGAAGATGCCCCTCCCCCATGGTGCAGGAGGCTGGCTAGGCCACACCCACCATAGCCACGCCCACCCAGCAGCTGGCAGAGAACCCCTTGCTAAAATTTTTGAAGCCCACCCTTGACCCTTTGGATATCCTCAGGTATTTGCAGAGGACTTTGAATACAATTTGTTTTTTCCCTCCTGCCATTTTGTTTCTCGGGGTGCTTGAGAATTCCTTTTGCATTTTTCTCTAGAGGGGCTTTGAGAGTTTACTGGAAGGTTGGCCTTTGTCTTCTGCCCCATCGAGTCTTGTTTATCTTTTGCGCTTTGTGTGTGTATGTGTGTGTGCAAAATGAATGGGTGGGGAGAAGGCCCAAATGGAAGCAACATCTAGCACACCTGTCTATGGAGACTCTCAGTCATCCAGGTCCTGGTTGTCCCAAAGGTGCTTTTTTCAAGAGGCAACTGGACTTTCTGGGTTTTTCTTTGAAGACGTTTCGCTTCTCATCCAAGAAGCTTCTTCGGCTCTGACTGGATGATGGGGAAGGGAAGGATATGTACTCCTTGCAGACAGACCTGGTCATTTGCAGTCTTTAAGAGAGTTGTTGAGGTCAACAGTTCCAATAAGGCTCCACACCCATTTGCACCACTCCGGTGAACCTGATGACGCAGATATTCCTCCGAGTGGCCTCAACGTCTCTCCAAAAGGGTGCAAATGACCAGCTGTCTGCAAGGAGTACATATCTTTCCATTTCCCACCATCCAGTCAGAGCTGAAGAAGCTTCTTGGATGAGAAGCAAAATGTCTTCAAAGAAAAAACAGGAAGTCCAGTTGCCTCTTGAAAGGGGGCCTTTGGGATCTAACCCACCTAGACAGAGCCAGGGTTGCAGAAGATGGATCCGGGATTTGGATGCAGCCTGGTTGCTTCAGGTTGATCCCCCATGTCTTCTATTTGCAAATTCCCCAGCAGTTAGCCAAAAATAAATGAATTTTCTAGAAAGTGTTGTTCCTCTCTTTCGTCCTCGGGGTGGATCTTGCACTAATATTCTTCTTGAATGCACATGAGCCAAATGCTGTGAATAGTCACATTTCTGGGCATATTTTCCTATCCTGTCTCCTCCTTAATGACGCCCAGGGGTACTTCTAAGTCTTCCCTCCCATTTGAACTAGTGGTGGTATGCTACCGGTTCGACCCGGTTCTGTGGAGCCGGTAGCAGCGATGAGCAGCGGAGACCAATCCGGTTCTCTCCACTGCTCTGCTGTTGGGCCTACCTTCCTGCCTGGGCTTCCACACTCATCTTTATCTTCTGCTTTTGAAGCACAACTGCTTTGCACAGCATAGAATAGCACTGCACGGCAGCTGCTGAAGTGACCGGGATCATGCAGGCTTGCAGGAGGTGAGTTGGAATGCCTCTGCACTTGCACAAAGTCTGTGTTTGTCGCACAATTTGCGTGCACGCACACAAAACTCGCCCACCAAGCCACAACCGCTGAACCAGTGGCAATCCCACCACTGATTTGAACCCCTTGCGGAAGGCTAGGTCAAGAAAATTTAGTTGACCCAAGATCCATTGAGTAGCCATCAGGTTGAGCATCCCCCCTCTTCTGGTTGAGGAACAATCTCCTGGAAGTCAGTTCCTGGATAAACTTAGAGACCTAGATTCATGGGAGGTTGGAAGGGATCTTGGAGATCTTCTAGCCCAACATCCTGTTCAAGCAGGAGATCCATCTGTGATTCTTCTCTGACTTTCCTTTCTCCTCCTTCCAACCAGTGGCCATGTACAAAGAACCTTCCCTCCATGACCTTACTGAATTCTCACGGTCTGGTAGTGGTACCCCAACGAAAAGCAGAAGCGTCTCTGGAGCTTTGAATGGCGGCAAATCTATGAGCCAAAACGAATCCACGTAGCCGGGACGGTGAAAGGAAGAGGCGGAAGAGGAGCATCGGTGGAACTTTTGAACCTCTAGGATCTGCCGTGGAATCCTTATTTTTGCAAAACCTACTGTTCAGCCCTTCCCGACAAAGCCAACAAACTGGGATAGGCCTCTCGGGCCTTTTATCAGCTACTTTGGACTTTCTGGAGGTCCCCAAATCATTCATAAATGATTCGTGTAGAAGAAAAGATTGATTTCACCTCCCTCCCCATTGGTATAAAACGTGCTTGTGCAAACATGGGCCTAGCCAGGCAAACATGAAGCTATGACCTCACATTGACCCTGCCATTACTTCTTATCTTCACCGATGGTCTTGCGGAGAAAAAATTAGAAAAAAAAATCCTGCAAAATTGGCTTTCTAACTGAGGCAGAAACTCTGTCAAAGATCTTTCTTCTTTCTTTCTTTCTTTCTTTCTTTCTTTCTTTCTTTCTTTCTTTCTTTCTTTCTTTTTCTTTCTTTCTTTCTTTCTTTCTTTCTTTCTTTCTTTCTTTCTTTCTTTCTTTCTTTCTTTCTTTCTTTCTCTCTCCCTTTCTTTCTTTCTTTCTCTTTCCTTTGCTCTTTGAGGGAAATTTCAATATTTAGTGTTTTATATATGAATGGTTCGGAGTGGAGACTCTGTATATCCTCTGCTTTTTTTTTTTCCAGCTTGCCATTTTATATATCATAAAGCTTGGTCAGGAAAAAGAAATCTGAATATATCTCTCTCTCTCTTTTTTTTGGCATTTTTGAGGAGGGATCTCTTCTCTTGAAGGCGCCTTGAGCTGTGTCTTTACAAGCAAAGCGAAATCCTGCTGATATGCCAGTGTAATCTTGAGGGAAAATAATCAATAAATCAGGTTTGGAGCCGGATTCGCAGTAAATCTCAGGCTCCAGCAAAATAAAAATAAAAAGTGTTCTTGTGATTTTAACACACACTGAGATATATACAGTTTTTTTTTTTATAGATTTGTAGTCATCCTTTCCAAGCCCTCATGCTATACCCCCAAGTCTGTAGGAACCGAGGTGAGTATTAATTTCCCCATCTGTGGAAAATAATTATTTTTTTAAAAAAACAGGGGGAATCCAATTCTTCCCACAATGTAGATGTCCTTTTCTTTCTTTCTTTTTTCTCTCCTCCTCCTCTTCCCTCCACTCCTTTTAATTTTGTGTATCATATTTAAAACAAAAACAAAAATGCAAAACCTGTGGATGTACCTTCTTTTTTTCTAAAGACAAACTGTGGAACTAAAGTGACTTAACTCCATTTTTATAAAGGGAAATCATAACATCTTATTTGTAAACATCTTTCCTTTTTTTGCTTCCCTGAAAATTTGGGTGGAGAGTTGAAGGTTTAAGTTGGGGAAAGCCTACTACACGGAAAGGAATTGCAATCCAGCCTGTTGAGTTGATTGGGGTTGAAGGAAGTTAATCTCTCCTGGTCTTGCCTTGAGAGAGAAGAAGCAGTTAAGACAAGAAAGGATGGGGGTGGATTTCTAAAATCTGGCTAGAAATTGTGTAGATCTTGGTGGAAGAAGAAAAGGTACAAGCATCAATCTCAATATAGGAACCTTTTTGAATCCAATAGATGGAAATATTTGTAGCTCAGGTTTGAACTGTGGGACCCTTGGTGCTCACTGGGCTTGGTGGCTTTTTTGCAGACATTTCATGACCCAACTAGGTATCATCATCAGGGCAGTTCCAGGTCCACCAAGGACTCTCCTTCCTGAATCCTTACTTTCTATTTGCAAGAGGCTGGAATTGTATTTTCCTTCTCTGTTGTTTTTAAAGGAAACAACAAGTAATGCAACCAGGGAGGGAGAGGAAGTTAAATTTCTGTTTAGTTCATCATATCTCTTGCATGAGAGGAAGTTGGAGACTGGTTTCAGAAGTTGCATGATCTGTTTAAGATTTTGTGCATTGCTCTCTGTCAAAGATAACGTGTACAAAGCAGATATTGGGCCAGGATGAGCTGTTTCCAGTCGCTTTGTACAAAGGAGATATTTATTATTTGTTGTATACAACCATGCACTGAATAAACAAATTTATATTAAGGTGTCCATTCTAAAAAAAAAAAAAGCAAAGAATAACAAAGTAGCTTGTGGATTTCATTCAGGTCCTGGGCTTTTTACCTGGAGATAAAAAAAGCAGCCTTGTAAGTTACACAACTTCCATCTCAAACTTTCATTGCTTCTCAAGTAGGCTGCGTCCTTTGAATCCTGTAAGGAATCCTGGGGTCTTTCATGACACTAATACCCTCTTTTCCCAAATATAAGATCCAACGGAAAACAAGCCCTAGCATGGTTTTTCAGGATGCTCATAATATAAGCTCTATCCCAAATATAAGCCCCAGTTAAGATTGTCAACCGGATGGATGCATTTAGTACTATATTTCCCCCAAAAAACAAGATCTAACCATAAAATAAGCCCCAATGCATCATTTGGAGCAAAAATTAATATAAGACCCAGTCTTATTTTCGGGGAAACATGGTAGAAAGCTCTAGGGCAGAAGGTCTGCAGATGAATTCCATCCCCAACATCTCCAAGTAGAACTGGAAAAACACCTGAGAAGGCTTTGCACAGCCTCTTGGTAAGTCAGTGTCAATAACCATGGGGGACATATAGTAAGGGAGGGGAGGCTTTCATTTTAAGGTAATTTTTAGGGGGAAAGCTGTTCCTCAGGTGTGAATAGATGACAGGTGGAGAACCTCCCAAAAGGAAAGCTGCTCATGCCAAATCCCTATTTTTCATCAGCTCTGAAGGAGAAGTTTCCATGAATACTAAAAACCATACTTAAGAGTAGGCTGGAGAGCTTTCAAGAGACACTGATGCAGAACGGAGAAGAAGCCAAGTTCTTTCTCATTCTTTGGCCACCAACTTCCAAGAACATCTTCCTGCTCGCTGGAACAAGTTTCTCTTCAAACAAGCTTCAGCTTTCGGCGATGAGAGCAAAACGTGGCCTTCTGCAATCAGAAGCCATCAGTCACTTTTTGGGAGAAGGGAGAACTAAGAAAGATTAATCACTTTATTCTCTTGCCTTTTGAGAGAGGGGAAAAAATCCTGCACAAGTCAACATCAATCAATATCTCATCAGGAGCCCAGCATATGTTTTGCAAAGTATGGCTGGCTTTCCTTTTCAACCACTGACATTTAGTTAATTTTAGTTAAATTCATCGTGTTCCTTCAATGAGCCTTCGCCCAAGTTAGATGTGTTAGGCTATGGTGAGCACCATTCCCAGCCAGCAGGCTAACATCATTCTGGGAGTTATAGTCCATCCCATTCACAGGTGATTTGGGAGAAGGTTTATAGTAAGAGTAGCATGAAGAACTTTTATGGAGATTCTCAATCATCCAGGCCATGGTTGTCCCAAAGATCCTTTTTTTCCAAAAGGCAACTGGACTTTCTTAGTTTTATTCCTTGAAAACATTTCACTTCTCATCCAAAAAGCTCAGCATTGAAGAAGCTTCTTGGATGAGAAGTGTAACATTTTCAAGGGAAAAGAAACCCAAGAAAGTCCTATTGACTTGGAAAAAAGAACCTTTGGGACATGAATAACTTCCTTTAAAAATGACGAGGGGAAAATAATTGTTGGGGCTCTGACAAATTCATCCCCATTCAAATCATAAGTCTCTAGCCACATCTCTCAGCATAAAGATTGATTTATTAGGAGTTATCATGTCGGAATTACCTGGGTGCAGCTGACACTAAGACACATCATTCATTTCCCCCTTGACCCTGGGCTTCCTCCCACCTCCTGGATGTATATATATTCTCCAATGGGACACATCCATAGCCAAGAAACATCAATCATGCTCTCCAGTAATAATCTTGCATGCCAACAGCTTCGGCTGCCTAGCAATTATCTGAAGCATTTAAGGAATGCACTACTTTCCCCATTCCCTTTCTGCTGGCAACTAAAAAGACCAAAGAAGTATTTTTAGTTGATACTGATATCTTAAAGCTTAGGACTTTTTAGAAGGAAGAATTTTTGGTTCTTGAGCTCTAGAATGAAGTCCTGATAATAGTACATATTCTCCTTGTTCTGCCTACCTCCTATTCGAGCCTTATTAGCAAGTAACTCTTCCTAATCAATTTTGGCCGATTCTCTCCACCCACACAAAATAATAAAAAAAAAGTATTAGCTAGTTGAAAACTCTCCAAAACTCATGGAAAACTCCTATGTATTGTCCCAAAAAACTACATAGATACACAAATACAGTCGCTGAATCTACAGAGATCACAATTAATTCATGGTGTTATTTGTTAGAGTTCTTACATCCACTGAGCTCAACTATATTCTCCCCCCATTACCTTTGTCTCCTACCTAAAGAAGTAAGCGAAGACTTAGAGGGTCTTCAAGAAAATATTAGAAGGTGGCAAATATTTGTTTGCATTGAGTGGAAATTTCACTGCATCTCACACATTTTGATGGTGGAAAAGCAGATCGGTTGTTGAGCATGCCAGAACATCTCAAGAAGGACTCTGGTAGAATCTTTGACACGTGACAGCAATTCAAGTCATATTCATGCACAAAGTGGCAGTTAAGTTGGAAGGCTCTTGAGACAAGCTACAACCAGCCTCTTATTTAAAACTCAAAGGTTGGCAAAGATTCAGAGAGATGGTTCTTCCACAAGCTAGTTGATTACAGACGCAGGAAAAGCCCTAATTAGAAGCAGAAAATTGCACACTTGTAAATCTTAGAGGTAGCAATATCCCAGATTTCACTTCCTACCTCTCCTTTGGCTTGTGTCACCTAACCAACTAGGAGCAGGTTACTTCCCAGTGGTAAGAGATAAAGGACTTCTGTGCATTTTTTTCCTTTTTGAAGCAGATCTGCCAAGTTGCAGGACCTCTGTCTCTGATCTTCCAATGCACAGAGAAGGTTCTTCTGGCTGTGGCATTTGTGGGTTTGAGGGGATCAAAAAAATCTGGGGTCCACCCTGTATAATGAAGTCCCAGACTGATTGTCCAGTGTTTAGTGAGCTAGCAACACTAATTCATACAAAGGTTAAAGTGACCAAACAATCATTCCAATAAGATGTTTTTAAGACAAGACGAGACAATCAGTGATCTAAAATAGTATAGGGTCTCCTGCTTGAGCAAGGGGCTGGACTAGAAGACCTCCAAGGTCCCTTCCAGCTCATTCTATTCTATTCTATCTATGGTAAGTACTTTTGTGTCCAAATGTGAAGCTTCTAAAGGCATTGCAAATCGGTGAGCTTCTAGTTTCCTTTCTTTTGATGAAGGAAAGGAGCAGATGAGCAAGCTCAAATCTGGATAATATTTACACCTTAGGGACTTGTCTCTTTTATAGTGCAGGAAATCCACAGCTGGTGAAAGAGCTGGAAGCTGCATACCTACACAATGCTAAGCTTGGTTAGTGTTAAACCTGGCCAGCTTCCTTAAGTTTAGCAAGCTGGATGCACTCGGCTCTCTGGTGAAGTTACTGTAAGCTTCTTTATGTATGGAAAACCCCAGAGTGGACTAATTTAGCTTGCTGTGTGATGGTTAACAATGAAGTGATGGAAATGGATCCTACAGCACAGCAATAATTCCATCTCTCTGATTCTATGTTTCTCTCTGTCTCTGTTTCTGTCTGTCTCTGTCTCTGTGTCTGTCTATTTGTCTGTCTCTCTGTCTCTGTCTCTCTGTCTCTCTCTCTCTCACGCACACGCACACACACTTCTGTTTTGGTTATTTCTGACCATGCACAGAATTTTGGCCTTGCCATGGGATCACTGATACAGGCCTTTCCTTCCTTCCTTCCTTCCTTCCTTCCTTCCTTCCTTCCTTCCTTCCTTCCTTCCTTCCTTCCTCCTTCTTTCTTTCTTTCTTTCTCTTTCTTTCTTTCTTCCTTTCTTTCTCTCTCCTTCCTTCCTCTCCATCCATCCTCTCTCCTTCCTTCCTTCCCTCCCTCCTTCCGTCTTTCTTTCTTTTTCTTTCTCTCTCGTTCCTTCCTTCCCCTCCCTTCCTCTTTCCTTCCTTCTTCTCTTCTTCCTTCCTTCCTTCCTTCCTTCCTTCCTTCCTTCTTCTTTCTTTCTTTCTTTCTTTCTTTCTTTCTTTCTTTCTTTCTTTCTTTCTTTCTCTCTCTCCTTCCTTCCTCTCCTTCCTTCTTTCCCTCCCTCCCTCCTTCCTTCTTTCTTTCTTTTTCTTTCTCTCTCCTTCCTTCCTTCCCCTCCCTCCCTCTTCCCTTCCTTCTTCTCTTCTTCCTCCCTTCCTTTCTTTTTCTCTGTATCTCCATCTATGAGAAGCTGGCCCCATTCTTTCCGTGTATCTCCTATCCATGGGAATCTTAACAGTCAACATCTGAGGATCTTCTTCAGCCACGGATCCGGGGGAGACTCTTTCTGAGAGGAAGTCTTGGCCAAGCTATCCCTCCCTGTTGCTTAGAGACGCAGCTGAATTCCAGGGAGGATTAAAGCCATTCTCGCATTGGAGGGGATGTTGATCAGACACCGGAACGGCAATTGTCATCGGTTGCTCCTCGTGGTTGAACAGCAGCCTCACAAACACTGTCTGCAAAGCCCTTGGAAATTGCATGTCAAGACCTTCCCAATTGGCAGACAGGTAACAATCTGCTTCCTTAGGCCTGGCCCTTGTGGAGAAACCTATAAGTGATTTTATTTTTATTTATGTTATTTGTATCCTATGCTTTATTATAACCACCCTGTGAGTGGAGCTGGGCTGAGCGAATGCCTGGCCCAAAGTCACCCAGCTGGCTTTCATGCCTACAGTGGAACTAAAACTCACCCTCTCCTGGTGATTGGCCTAAAGTCACCCAACATGCTTTCATGGCTAAGCAAAAATAATCGTTGAGTACTTTCAGAAAACAGAGATGCTCGGGTTGAAGAGAAAGGGACGTAGATGAGAGTAGGCAGGACCAGCAGCTTGTCTTGGGAAGGTGATGCTGCACCAGGGTTAGGAAAAATTATAAGGAGAAGAAGAGAAAAATAAAGATTTGGGAAAATGCAATTGTTTTCAGTATCTGCTCTATCGATATCTTCCAGCAAGGAGCCCATTAAATTTGAATTCCAGCACAGGGAGGAAAATTATTGCCTGGAAGTTGAACTGTTCCTGCTGAGAGGGCACTAGGGAAGCAGTTTCCGTAGAAACAGATGTGTGAGTTTAAAATAAGAGAAGATTTCTTTTTGAGCAACTCCCATATGTTTCACCCCGTTTGTGCTGCCCGCTTAGGAAGGAAGAGGGAAAACCATCCCAGTTTGCCTTTAAAATCAAGAGGAGCTAAGACGAACTCTTATTATTAAAGGAGATTTCTTCCAGATGGGGACAAAAGATTGGATATTTTAAAGCATAATTATAATTCTTCCTCTCTTTTTTTCCTCGCCCTTCCTCCTCAAAAGCAAATTGCTTTTTTTTATGCATGGAACTTTCTGGGGAGAAAAGGAAGAATCTAGAATTCTTTCGGAAACCTACAGAAAAGCAGAAAGAGGGTGAAGCAGAGCTTTTAAAAACAAAGGAATGAATTAGCATAATGAAATCAATAAACCAAACAACACTGCCCTTGGCTTTTGGTCAACTATTATTCATATCATTGGTACTGCTAAGCAAATAATGATTTTTTAAAAAAAAATATCATTTCTCTTGATCTATTCAATAGCCAAATTATGAGTGGGGAAACTCATAATCAAATGTGACTTACGACCGTTTTTCGCAGTTACAATGTAAAAGTTGTAACTGCAAAAAACGGTCGTAAGTCACTTTTTTTTCAGTGCGTTTGAAACTTTGAATGATCACTAAGTGAACTCTTCTAAATCTCGTGTCAGGGTTCCAGCAATTGCCCTAATTAAATCATGAGCCTCAAGCCAAGCTTCCCAAAGATTTATTAGGAGTAACATGTCAGCATTATTGCAGTTGAAGCCAACTTTAACACACATGATTTATGGTCACCTGTGACCCTGTTTCCCCCCTCCCCCCTGGGTGTGTCATCAATCAGATTCTCCAACAAAGCACATTCGTTGGCTGGGTGTCATCAATCACATTCTCCAATGAAAGGATTTTTGAGGGCAGAAGATCCGGTAGCCTAGCTACACTCTTTGGAAGATAAGAGTGGAATGTATTTCTGGTTTCTTCCCTCCCCTTCTGCTTATGGTAACTCAAAAACAGGCATAGGAATTCTTTCTGAGTTGACATCGAAGACTATCTGGCAGTCTCAGATATCATTGGAGATCCCATGTTCAGTCTAATTTAATTAACAGCAGTCTAGGATCTGAATTAAAAGGAATGGTAGCAGGAAAAGCTGGTTGGTTCCCCGAGATTTTGGCTGTGGCTTAGTTAACTTTCTCAGTGATATTTGTTTGCTTTCTTAGAAGAGCCATTGCAAATTGGGAGGAAGGAAAAATAGAAATGCCAGCCTTGGAATTTGCTCAGCCCCTGCGGAATTAATGGATGGAACGGGTTTTCTCCTCAGCCATGCTGAAATGGGTTGCTGCTAAATATTTTCAACATTTCATTTTCATTTCTGACTTCTAGGTTAGCAAATAGACCTAACATTTCCTCTGGGCTTTGTTTCTAGGCACCAACCAGACCTGATTCTGGTTTGGGTTTGTTTTTTTTTGAGATCAGGCAAGGTCAGTCAGAGGGTATGGTGCAAAAATAGAGAGAAGCTAGAATGGTGATGATAATAACAAGCTCTTTTCTATGGTGTTCCTACCTGCAGCTTTCCTGGGAAAAGAATGTGGAAAAGCATGAATTTCTCCCAATTGCAGCTGCTTCTCCACAGTTTCCAACTCCTGTTTGCTCAACCAGCTGATCCCCCAAATTCATCCCTGGGTGAATTGCCTCACACGCACAAGCACCACACACCCGGGGCACCCAAGGAAACTAGGAGCATTTGCATGTTTTTCACACACCCAATTCCACGTGCAAACCAAACAGTATTTTTCCCTGCCCTAGAAAAGCATGCAAGGGAGTCTACAGGCTTCGTTCTTTCACCAGTTAGGAAGTGGGGATGGCCTTCCTGGGGAGGGAAACTGGCTCTTCTACCTTTCCTCGAATGTTTGTTTGGTTGTTTCAGTTATTGGTCTCCAAATTTGCAAATCCACCTGTCTTCCGAGGCTCTGAGCAATAAGCTCAGGTTGCATTTCTTTGACTGCTACTTTGGGTTGGAAAGAGAAATGATAGATATAGGTAGAGGCATACAAACATAGGTATAGGTATAGAAAGGAGAAAGAGAGGGAGGGAGGGCGAGAGAGAGAGATAATGGATAGATTGATGATAGATGATGGATGGATGGATGGACGGATGGATGGACGGACAGATATATAGACAGACAGACAGACAAGACAGATAGAAAGATGGGCGGACGGATGGACAGACGGATGGACGGACAGACAAACAGAAAGACAGACAGACAGACAGACAGACAGACAGATAGATAGATAAGAGAGAGAGAGAGAGAGATTATAGATAGATTTTCCCAGGGGCCTTACTTTTCCTTATTCAATTCCCCCCCCCCAAAAAAATATTGCCTGGCCCCTCCCCAAAATGCAAGAACCACAGAGCTTCCAATAACCCACAGCCCTTATCGGAGGACAGAGAGGCAATCAGCAAGAAGTAAGCCAACTGAAAGGAAGGAGGCCAGCCAGCCTTCTCATGGCAATTCAACATTCCTCTGCCCACGCACTCCTAACGTTCTGCGAGGGAGCAACTGTGTGCGTTGTGTGTGTGTGTTGTGCACACGTGCGTGTGTG
This sequence comes from Hydrophis major, assembly GCA_033807585.1. Classification (NCBI taxonomy): domain Eukaryota; kingdom Metazoa; phylum Chordata; class Lepidosauria; order Squamata; family Elapidae; genus Hydrophis; species Hydrophis major. Next base: position 25,708,576 of record CM066335.1, read on the forward strand.
CAGCAGGGGAATCTAATTTGTTCTGCCAGGATCTTCCTGCGACTGCCAACATGATTAACTGTCCTTCTGCAAAAGTGATCAAGGCTCCAGGGGGTTAGAGAATTAATATTCCTTGCGGCTTCTGGATTTGGGCAATGGGTGTCAGGTCTACATTCGACCCTTTCTCTATTTGCATTGCTCTCCCCCAACCAATCAACCACCCAACCCCCACTTCGTTCTTTCTTTCTTTCTTTCTCTTTCTTTCTATCTCTCTCCTTCATCCTCCTACCCATGAATGCACAAGCGAGAATGTCCAGGCCAATGCTGGTTGAAATCAATGGCAGGGACAGACAGGAGGGGAATTTGATGCAATGGGCCTGCCCTTTCCTACACACACACACACACACACACACACACAACACAACACACACACACACACCCGTAAGACAGGGGTCAGCAATCAGCAGCTCTGGAGCCTCTTTCATCCCTCTGCTGCGGCTCCCTGTCACTGGTTGGCTCCACAATTGATAGGGCTTTGGATTAGGACAGGTAGAGGGAAAAGGATGCTGTGCAAGAAGGCGACTCTATGGTGGGAGGAACTGCCATAGAGTCTGGTTGGCTCCACAATTGATAGGGCTTTGGGTTAGGACAGGTAGAGGGAAAAGGATGCTGTGCTAGAAGGCGACTCTATGGTGGGAGGAACTGCCATAGAGTCTGGTCGGCTCCACAATTGATAGGGCTTTGGGTTAGGACAGGTAGAGGGAAAAGGATGCTGTGCTAGAAGGCGACTCTATGATGGGGGAACTGGACTTCCGGTTGGCTCCAGAATTGAATGGGGGGAGGGGCTTCCAGTTAAAACCTTTGGGGCTCTTTGAATGCTTAAGGTTGCCGACCCCTGCCATAAGAGAATATAGAATAACAGAGCTGGAAGGGACCTCAGAGGTCTTCTAGTCCAACCCTCTGCTTAGGCAGGAAACCCTAGAGCATTTCATCTCTCCAATCTCTTCTTAAAAGTTTCCAGTGTTAAAACATTTACAATTTCTGGAGGCCAGTTGTTCCACTGATGAATTGTTCTAATTGTCAGGAAATTTCTCCTTCGTTCTAAGTTGTTTCTCTCCTTGATTAGTTTCCATCCATTGTTTCTTGTCCTGCCCTCAAGTGCTTTGGAGAATAGCTTGACTGCCTCTTCTTTGGGGCAGCCCCTCAGATGTTGGAACACAGCTATCCTGTCACCCTTAGTATTTCTTTTCACATAACCAATTCCTGAAATCAGTAGGGAAAGAACGGAAGAACGGAATAGAATAGAGCTAGAAGGGACCTCGGAGATCTTCTAGCCCAGCCCCCTGCTTAAGCAGGGGAACCTATGCTACTGTATGTCAGACAAGTGACTGTCCAGTCGCTTCTTTAAAAACCTCCAGTGATGGAGCGCCCACGATGTCTGAAGGCAATTTCTGTTCCACCGGTTAATTGTCCTCACTGTTCGGAAGTTTCTCCTTCATGGGACAATGTTGGTTTTGTTATTTTTGGAGGCCAAGCTGGATCACGTCAATATTTCTCAGCCGGGATATACAACTGTCAACAAACAGGGGGTATTCTACAAAGGCAGAGGTGATATTCAGCCAATTCAGACTGGTTCTATAGAATCAGTAGCGGAAATTTTGAGTAGTTTGGAGAACCGGCAAATCCCATCTCTGACTGGCCCCACCCCTATCTATTCTCCTCCTCCTAAGTCCCAGCTGATTGGCTGGGTCTCCTTTGGTTGCCCTGCAGAGGAGAACGGAGCTGAAAAGCAGGTTAGTGGGGTGGGGTGGGAAGGGATATTTTACATTATCCTTCCCCTGCCACGCCTGCCAAGCCACGCTCACAGAACCAGTAGTAAAAATAATTTGAATCCCATCTCTGTACAAAGGGGCAGAGTTAGCTCTGTAGGGGGGGGCTGATTTGGAGAGGTTTCATGAATCCCACGATATAAAACAGAAGCTTTAAAGCTTGGCATAGTTAAAGCCCCTGTCTTTTTTCCTCCCGTGCGAAACAACGAGCCAATTTTATAACTCCGTTCATCTGCCTCTCCGATCTGGACTTAGCAGTAAATCACCCCTTTCCTGATCCTTTCACAGCCAGACCAGCTTGGCGAAAGTCTTCCCAGACATGATTCGGCTCGATTAGAATCTTTATTACAGACAAGAATGAAGTCATGCTAAACAGTTGATTGCCCGCTGCCAAGGAGAAGAAAATAAATGACTTTTTATACCTCCGAATGCTTCAGCTTCCAGCCTCCCAACCTTGCCAGTTAATGGACTCCTGATTTCGGCATGAGGAGAGGGCTTTAAAGCTCAGTGTCTCGGCGGAAAGCATCACAGCGTGTGGGCTGAATCTGGCCCATGGGATGTTTAGATCTGGGCCACCCTGGAAACAGCAAAGGACTGGCCCGGGGTGCCTTGCACAGCTCCTCCCAACTTCCAGGCTCCATTTTCACTGGCAGAGGGCTAACAAAAACAAAGTAAAAACAAAACCAAAGGAGAAATGTTTCCCCTTTTGGATTTGAGCCTGCGAGAAAGGACAGGAAAGGAGAATGGGGAAAGACAAAGGAAAAGAAGGGAAGGTGGGAAGAGAGCAAGGAAGGAAAAAGAAGGGAAGAAGGGAAGGAAGAAGAAGAAAGGAAAAGGAAAAGGAAGAGGGAAGGGAAGGAAGGAAGGAAGGAAGGAAGGAAGGAAGGAAGGAAGGAAGGAAGGAAGGAAGGAAGGAAGGAAGGAAGGAAGGAAGGAAGGAAGGGGAAGAAGCAGAGGTGGTATTCGGAGAACCAGAAAATCCCACCTCTGACTGGCCCTGCCAAGCCCATCTCTTCTCTGCCTCCCATTAAGTCCCAGCTGATCGGCTGGGTCTCCTTTGGTTGACCTGCACAGGAGAACGAAGCTGGAAAGCAGGTTACTGGGGTGGGGAGGGAAGGGGGATTTTGCAGTATCCTTCCCTTGCCACACCCACCAAGCCACGCCCACAAAACACCACACCCACCAAGCCACATCCACAGCTGATTGGCTGGGTCTTCTTTGGTTGCCCTGCACAGGAGAACGGAGCTGGAAAGCAGGTTAGTGGGATGGGGAGGGAAGGGGGATTTTGCAGTATCCTTCCCCTGCCACACCCACCAAGCCACACCCACCCATCGACACCACGCCCACCAAGCCACACCCACAGAACCGGTAGTAAAAAAAATTTGAATCCCACCATTGAGAAGAAGGGAGGGAGGGAGGGAGGAAGGAAGGAAGGAAGGAAAAAAGGAAGGAGACTATAATGAGAGTGAGTGAGGGTTGAGGGAAGTCCTTCCTTAGCACTTGGCCACCACAGGTACCCCTGACATGAGTGATGTCGAGTTGGCCACACCTACCCCAGCTACACACACACATGGTCAAACACTACCCTGATGCATCCCTCAGTGAAACCAAGTTTGACCCCCCCTGGTCTTAGGAGATAAGAAACAGGAGAAATAGGAAGATCGAAAAATGCACCCTAAGTAAACAGCTCCCAGATTCCAAATTAACGGATTGATCAATTAACACGTACTATTGGCTTGGCGCGAGAAGCCTCCCCGATGCCAGCCTGTCTTGCACACTTGGCTTCAGTCTCTCTCTCTCTCACACACACACACACACCCAGTAATGAAAGCCCCATGGGTGAAACCTGAACTGCCTGGGAGGGAAGCCACCCTGCCTAACCGATCGTGGGAGCAGAGTTGACACATTTAAGAGGCTTCAGCCATCCATTATGGGGCCCCAGCCAAGCCACTGATGCATGCCTTGGAGCACCTTTTTCAATATTGCATGAAGGGGAAAATCAGCCAAGCACACTGAATTTAAAAAGCTGGTTTCCTGGTTCTGTGTTTTTGTTTTTGTTTTTTTTTGCCGTGAGGCAGGCAGGCGGTCAGCTAGTCACCCAGAGGTGCGATTCAAAAATCCCAGCAACTGTTTTGCTGCCCTGTTTTGCTGGGTGGGCGGGGCCTACCAGAACTTTTGGGAGGACTGTTTTTCGCCTTCCCCGGAGTCCGGAGGCTTCCCTCGGGCCTCTGGGAGGGCAAAAATGGCCTCCTCCAGGCTCTGGATGCCCTCAGGAATCCGGAAACATTTCCAGACTTCTGGAAGGCCCTTTTTTTCCCCCTCCCAGAGTCTCCGTGCAGACCCTGCACTTACCTGCATCGAAAGTGAGCCACCTGGAGACTCCTGGGAGGGGAGGGGTGGGTGGAGCCAGCCAGTCAGTTCAAATACTGGTTTGGTGAACCAGATGCAAATTTAACATCCAGTTCGCCCAAACCAGTCCAAACCGGAAGAATCCCACCCAATCCATAGGGCGGCTTCTAGGCCTCCACCGAAAGGCCAATGACTTCAAGGCATGTAGAAGGATGACCCTTCTCTCCTGAGTTTTTTTTTGGCATTGGGGTATCCCATAATGCCCTGTGCCTCCATGGCAGAGCAAGGTTGCTTTTAAGTGAGTCGCACCCGGTTTCACAAGCTTTTCTTGCTACAGCAAGAATCCCTTGGATGGTTCAGCCATTCTGGCTTCCCTCATTGACTGTGATTCTGGCTGCAGTTGTTGAGTGACTCACCTGGTCGTTAAGCAATTCTGGCTTCCCCTCCATTGGCTGGAAGATTGCAAAAGGTGACCTCATCATTTCAGGATGCTGAACTGTCGTGTGTGTGTGTGTGTGTGTGTGTTCTTAAGTTTTCGCGGGTATTTATATGTTATGGTATTCAGCTTTGTTTGAGTATTTTCCCACGTCATTATAGTTGTGCTTTTAAAGTTGTAGCAGGTTGTTCCGACCCGGCTCCCAAGTAGGGTTTCCTGCTTGGGTGGAGTGGGGGGGTTGAACTAGATGACCTACAAGGTCCCTTCCAACTCTGTTACTCTGTAATAATTTACAGCAGCCAACAGTTGAGCAGGGATCAATCATTTCCCCCCCATCGTTGCAAAAACAGAAATCTTTTTTTTTCTTTCTCAAAGCTGTGAGAAAGACTGAAGATTGCCCACAAATGTTTTTTTGTCTTCCTTCACTCTCTCCTGCTAACACCTCCAGGCACTGATTTCAGAGAGAACAAGAGGAAACAAAACATCTAAGATCCGGATGACTTACCAAATCATAGCAAGCATGCATTTCCCTTCTTTAAACTCCCGTATGAGCTTTCCCTCCTTCAGCACAAAGAGCAGCAGCCTGGATTGCTTAAATAAATGATTAAGTCAAAATTGTGCAGGCGGGACGGATTTATGATGATTGTGGTTCATCGCACAGCCAGCCCAATGTTTAGAAGGGACCCGGCGTTTTAATCCACTTCTCAAGTCCTTCCCAAGGACCTGGGAATAGGCAGTATTAAAGGGGGTCTACTGAAAAAGGAGAATATTTGTAAAGGGATTGTTGCAGAATGTAAGCTGTTGCCTTTTGCAATTGACCGGTGGCGATTTTGTCAATGCCGATCGATGGCGTACAAGTTGCAATGATGGCAAACTTTTTCAACACTGAGTGCCGAAAAGGGAGCGTGAGCCCGGATGAGGAGCTGCCCAGGAGACATGCGCGTGCCAGGAAATGAACTCCCAGTTTCCAGTACATGCACTTCTGCCTTCCGGCATGCTTGCACAAGCAGTGATCAGCTGGTTGGCGTGCTCACGCTGGAAACTAGGAGTTCATTTCCTGGCACGCGCATGTCCCCTGGGCAGCTCCTCTTCCAGGTTTCATTCCCAATGAGGGCACATGTGCTTCCATCACATGTGCATGCGCTCCCTTTTCGGCACTCAGTACGCATACCAAAAAATGGAAGACCAGCTCTTCAGTTTCCGGCACTGCTGCACAAACAAAGGCCAGCTGATTGTCATGTGCACCAGAAACCCAGAAGAGGAACGGACGAAGTCTCACATGCCAGGCAACATGGCTCTGCATGCCACTTCAGACACAGGTGCCATAGGTTCGCCATCACAGGTATAGGGTCTCCTAGTTGAACAGGGAGTTGGGCAACTTTGTTATGTCCTGAGGCCACATCTGTGCTGGCAGTCCTTTCCCACAAACTCGCTTCCCTCCCCAAAGGGTTTTTCACAGAAGGGCAGGAGAACGAGTTTGTTTTGAAGGAGCCCAAAACTTCAGGCCCTCTGACTAGTCAAAAAAGCATGCATAGCCATCTTAGAAAGATTTGGGCCACACCGTTGGAGTCCTGCTCCACTCTTTCAAGAGCAAAGCAAGATCCAAAGTCTACTTTGCAATAGGTGCACCCTGTAGACTTGAGGGGTCATTGCTTCCCCCCCCTCCTTTTCAACTCCAACAGGATCCTCATTAGCTGTCCCCTCACCTCACTTCTCCATGACCCCTCCACAAGACACCTGGAGGAGAAGCTGCCAGAAATGTATCAGTCTAAAATTGGCTGTAGAAAGCAGCGTTTCCTCCTGGTAGGTGTCAAAAGTGAAGTCCAATTAGAACATTAGATATCCACTTGCAGATGGAGAAAGCAGCAGATGGCTATCAGGGGTTCCTAACAGGAGGAATGGGAGGGGAAGTTACATTTGCTTTCCCTCCGTCACAATTAAATATTTTCCTGTTTGATCAGACATTCGGAGAAAGATGGAGCGATGGAGCTGGCCAAGGAAACGGAAACAGTCTGCGGACTTCTGGCACATTTTCCTTGGGTAGGGAACTGCGGGCGGATGGCAGAGCAATTGCTGAGCTCTGGCTTGTTGTAGTTTAGGAGATTAATGATGGTTAGATGTGGGAAACCCGATTTGTCTTAGGTTTTTCTTTGGCATCCTTTTGAAATGGAGAAGGAGAGAAGGAGAGGGGAGGAAGGAAGGGAAGGATAGCTAGAAATCAGGGACCATGAAGATAAGGAAACAAGGCAGTAGTGGGATTCAAACATTTTTATAACTGCTTCTGTGGGCATGGTTTGGTGGGCGTGGCGTGGCTTGGTGGGCATGGCATGGCTTGGTGAGCATAGCATGGTGGGCATGGCAAGGGAAGGATACTGTAAAATCTCCATTCCCTCCCCAACCCACTAACCTGCTTTCCAGCTCCGTTCTCCTGTGCAGGGCAACCAAAGAAGAGCCAGCTAATCAGCTGGGATTCAATAGGAGGCAGAGAAGAGATGGGGTTGGCGGGGCCAGTCAGAGGTGGGATTTGCCGGTTCTTTGAACTACTCAAAATTTCCACTACTAGTTCTCTAGAACCTGTCAAAACTGGCTGAATCCCACCTCTGTTTAAGATGGGTGGACTTCAACTCTGAGAATTGAAGTCCGCCCATCTTAAAATTGCTAAGGTTGAGGGATACTGAGCCACCTGAATAAGCACTGATTGAACTTGCTGAATCCCACCTCTGAAACATGGGGCATGGGATACCAAGTGTTCTGAATGTGGAAAAACATGGTGGCACGCGAAATCAAATCCCATGAACATGCAAAATCCATGGTGGCATGGAAAATCAATGACACCACCTATCTCCTGCCTACAACACAATCCTTTCAGCATTTTCAAGAAGGTTCCACACCCATTGGCACAATTCATGTGACCTTGGGGGTACCAGATAAACCTCCAAGTAGCCTCAACAACTCTCAGAGAGAGCACTAACAACCAGAGGACTGCAAGGAAGATCAATCCTTCCATTCTCCACCATTTGGTCAGAACTGAAGAACTTTCTGGCATGGGAAGTGAAACCTTTACAAAGAAAAAAACCCAAGAAAATCCAGTTGCTTTTTGAAAAAGCACTTTTGGGACAGCTATGACCTGGGTGACTGAGAACCACAGGTGGTATTCAACCCGTTCGGACCATTACTGGAGAACTGGTAGTGGAAAGTTGGAGTAGTTCAGAGAACCAGCAAACGGAGACCCAAAGCGGTTTTGCACCCTCCCCTGCCTCTCTTTTCTTGAGAGAAAGTGCTAGAAAACAGCAGCAAATTCAGGAATAAATATCCAATGATTTATTTTGGATATTTTTTTATCCCGTCTTTATTATTTGTATAAATAACTCGAGGTAAGAAACATACTAGTACGTCTTCCTCCTCCTATTTTCCTGCAGCAACAATTTTGTGAGATGAGGTGGTGAGATAAGACCTGTCACCCAGTTGACTTTCCTGCTACTCTAGAACTCACGGTCTCCTGGTTTTCAGGCCAGCACCTTCACCATAGATTAAACTAACTCTCTTATTTCTTCCTGTTCCTCTCTCAAAGCTTTGGAATTATTGATTGCTATAAGACTATTCCTGGTTTGGGTTTTATCCATTTATAACCGCCAAGGCCACTTGCACTACATGGAAAAAAAAATATATTTTTTTCATTTAAAGTTGGGTTGAAACGCATTTAGTGGTGGAATGTACTAACATGTCAAGAAATGTAATTTAACAGATAGATATATTCAGAACATTTTAGCAGCTCTTTGTTACACAACATCCTAATCAGATTTACCCTTCATACATCTGTAAAACTGGCACACTCAACCAAGCAGTAGTCATCTTGCTCAGCTGTAGAATTATCTAGGTTTTAATGAGTCTCTGGAGAGTTCCAACAATGTCTTTGGCTGCCAAGTTATGTGCAGCTGAAACACTGCAAAGGAAAATACAAAGAAAAGGAGAAAAATTTGAAATCTTTCCAGAATGCATCTTCCTTAAATCTATGTTCTTTCCTCCAACCTGATCCTACTTGGTCTTCTAAGATGGTGCCAAATACAGTTTATTATAGAACAGTTGCTTTAACGGACACCATTTCCTCCAAAGAATGAGAGGGTAGTTGTATAGTTGTAACTAACATCTTAACTTACTGTGTTTCTATGCAATGTTTAAACTTGCATTAGATCAGCTTATTTCTTATATACTGATTGTCCTCCAATGCCATGTTTATTAAACAGGAGAGATAGAGAGACAGAGAGAGAGACACAGAGAAAGAGAGAGAGAGAGAAGAAAGAGAGAGAGAGAGAGAGAGAGAGAGAGAGAGAAAGAAAGAAAGAAAGAAAGAAAGAAAGAAAGAAAGAAAGAAAGAAAGAAAGAAAGAAAGAAAGAAAGAAAGAAGACAGACAGAAACAAAGAGAGACAGAGAGACACACACAGAGAAAGAGATTTGATGGCACATAATCAGTCTGTCTGTCTGTCTGTCCATCCATCCATCCATGTATTGTAACAGCCCCTAACATAAGATAAATCAATAACCAGGGATGGCATGTCAGCTTGAGAACTGTAGATGTTCCCAGCCCTAACAGAAGTTGATTGAACATTGTCATTGCAATGCTTGTGTTCATGTGTGTGTATTTATTTCACTCTCCTTCATTCAGATTACATTCCATCTTTGACATTTACAATATATTGACATTCTTCCAACTCAATCTGAGAACAGAATGCGAGGAGACGCTTAATGGGTACATCATGACATTGCGAATTTTTTAAAAGATCAGATGTCTATCTTTCTCCCCTCCCTTCCCCTCCTTCTCATTCATTTTCATTTTATTTACTTGATCCCATTTCTGGGGCTTAAAATGGAGCTGTAAAAATAACAAATCTACAGATCAAATGCCTATGTTAAAAAGTCAGGGGAGGCAACACACAACCTCCACCTTATAGAATAGCGGTTAAATAGAAGGGCATTCACAACCGGACATGCAACTATCAGCTAGAGATGGTTAGCAGTGAGAGAAGGAGAACTAAGGTCATTTCACACTTAGCTGTAGAAGTCCATTTGGTGACTGGATCTCTCAAGCCAGCTAACTCATCAGCTGGTTGTTGTGAGAGAAAAAATTGGAGTGAGAAGTTGAGCTGCTGAATGAAAGGCAGGAGGTAACTCTAACAAATAGGTAAACAACAACATTTTTAGATAAAGAGAATGCCTTCCATCTTCTCAAGGCTATTGATGTTGACCAACTCAAGAAAAGTATGGAAGAGGGAAGACGGGATAGAGAAGGTAACTCCAAGGAAGTCTTGATTTGCTTGGATCTGTGTCTCTTCTTTTATCCACCCAAGAAGACTTCAGAAATAGGGCAGTGAAACTGTAGGCCTCATAGAGGTCCCCCAGCCCCAATTCTTACAACCCTGAGAAGATCTCCCCAGACTGCATCATCAATATTCAGCATCATGTTTTCCATCTTGGCCCAATATCATCAAATCCTTAAATCACTTTTTAATCCATTTTTATGGACAAAAAGCCCATAATGGGTTTCTGGTCATTAATAAATATAGGTATTGTCTTCGCCATAAGCAAACATGTCAATTTTGCCACCTCTGCAAACTCTGTCTACCCAGCTTTTCTTCCATTGCAAGTTTTTCACAGTCTTTCCATCTTTTGTGCATGTGCAGTTGCCATGTACAAAAGCAATCTCCCATAAGCCTTTTCTGCATGAACCCATCAAGAAAAGTTCTATCGGGGTTGATTTTTGGATTGTCAGAACAAATGGACAAAATCTGTCTCTGGAAGGAAAGGCCCACGTAGATGTGTCTATCCAAGGACAGAGAAGGATGTAGATAGCAACAGTTTTCCTTATCTGGAAGGGACAGATGAGAAAAGAGAAGAAGAAGCATCTAACTGAGGTCTCAGACTTGCCAGGGGCTGTTTCAAGAGGTTATCAGAAAGGCAAGGAATCCAATTTTTGGGACCGCTTACTATTTATGTGCTCCACACTATCAGAAAATAAGTTAACCTCTGAAAATTCAAACCATCTTTTTTCACTGTTGGTCCATTTGTATTGGGAATGACAGGGGCATATTTAGCATCTTTGGAAGTGGGAGGGAGGAAAGCTTATAACTTTTATTTAAAAGAAAAACTGTTGGTTGGTTTGATTCCTAGTTGATTTTGAACCATTTTTGGTTTGATTTTGAAAGGGGTTCTCTGAAATTTCAATTAGTTCCATCAGCATGTAGAAGAATTCAGGCATAAAACAACCCTTAAATCTCTCTCTACTAAGTCAAATAATATAGGAAGGTTTGGAATTATTTTTTTAAGATAGGTTTTCTTTTCTCCCAGCTTAAAATGTCTCTATAATTACAGTGTTGTGGTTCTATCTGACACATATTCTGTAAGGCCATAAAAGGAAGCATGGCTGCATTTCTCATTGATCCAAAAAGTAGATAAATGGAAGCTAGAGAAAGGAAAGAGGGAGAAGTGAAAAATGGAAAAAGCAATAGAAGGAAAAACTTTCAGAAAGGATTCTCAAAGAGCCAAAAGCAAAGAAAATATAGAAGATAAAACTTGAGTCATGTCATTGGCACGCCATAGATACAAATCTTAGGTTGACTTCTTTTGTCATTTTGTTCATTCGTCATCATCATTAACTGCCCTAATTAAGTCTATCAAAACATGGGTGGATCAACCATTTAAAGAGACATAATCTGTCTTTCCTCTTTGGAAAAGAAGTATTGCCAAGAAATATTGATTTTTTTTTTTCCTCTGAGCACAGTCCCATTTAAGGATGGAAGCCAGCCACGAAGGCAGAAAAGTCCACCTAGATAGTAAAGTTGTAGCCTGTTTGTAAGAGGTAGGAAAGGGTGCAAATCCAGCTGCTGTGGAGGGATTTATACTCAAGGCTTATCATTTCCCAATGATTCAGAGTTGGTGGAGGAGGAGAAAGTCATTTAAAACTCATTCTGACATTGTATTAGACACCAAATCAGTTATTTCATAAGAGTGTTCTAGATTGCGGGTCTTACAGACATCAGAAGACCAAAATGACTGAAGGTGCGGCTGTGTAACTAAGACAAATAGGATCCATTTTCATTGGGTAGAGGCAACAACCCATCCAGAGTAGGATGGCATTGGTCTTCTAGATGGCATTCCACTCAGATGGCATTGGTCTTCTAGAAACCATCTCTTCTGTTTTGCAGGGCTGGGAAGATCTAGATTCAGATCCATGGAATTCATTGAATTCATAGTCTTTTTACTCAACACAACTCAACCCACAGGGTGGTGTTTGAGGGAGTCAGATTGAGGGAAAACATCTTTCCCAAAATGGGCCATTTGACACCTGGAACATCCAAAGATTAGGTAGGTAGGTAGGTAAATGAGAGAGAGAGAGCTGGTGATAAATACAGCGGTAAATGAGAGAGAGAAAGAGACAGAGAGACAGAGAGAAACAGAGAGAGAAGATCAAGTAAAGTTTGGGGTTATCCTGTATTAATTATGTATCAGATAGAATTAAAACGTGGTAACTTATCCACTTTTTAATATTGCTGAATGATGCTTCATCTAAAAGGACATTGACTATGTCTATTATTATTAAGTTTTAGGTTTTCATCTGATGCTCATTAGCTCAGAGAGAAAAAGACAATATCCAAAGGAAAGTTATCCAAAAAAAAAAAAAGGCATTTTAAATGAAGGAAAGAGGAAGAAGAAGAAACAGTTAGACACCTCCATCTCTTTATCTCAAGACAAGCCTACTGTAGCTTTGTATTAGACTTAATTGAGTTTTAAATGAGATTCTGGAACTTTTAATAGGATATTCTGAATGTACTTTTTATATTACAGAAGTTCTGAACATTTGCATTATTAAGCACCAGCTTGCTAACCTAGAAGTCAAAAATAAAAACAAAATGTTGAAAATATTTAGCAGCAACCTATTTCGGCATGGCTGAGGAGAAAAACAGTTCCATCCATTAATTCCGCAGGAGCTGAGCAAATTCCGAGGCTGGCTTTTCTATTTTTCCTCCCTCCCAATTTGCAATGGCTCTTCTAAGAAAGCAAACAAATATCACTGAGAAAGCAGTTCAACCATCTCCTCCCAACTCTTTGCAAAATCCACCACTTTTCTTTAATATTCCATGTAGGATGGTCCCCTGGCTCAGATGTGCTAATCTACAATATTAAAATATAAGGTAACAAATAAATAGAATTTTGCCCACATAGAATCATAGTTTTTTTTTCTCTTGACTTCAAGTCAGTGAAGAAATGGCAGCTGGAAGGGGGTAGAAACCCCTTTGGGAATATTTATTCACCTGCCTATAATGAAATGTTCTATATAATCAGAAGAAGAACATTGCTAAATTAGATGAAGCATCCATGGAGACCAACCAAAGAACTCCCCACAAAATCCACAAAAATAAATTCTAAAAGTTGAAAGTAGTAGTTCTCTTCCTTTGAAAGGTATATTAATTCAAATGCACCTGTATCTTCTTCCTGGTTTGCTTCTTACAATTTAGACCAAAGGAGAGGCCACAGTTGAAGGGCCACGATCCTACTTCCAAAAGTAATGGCTTCACCAAATGGCTAAGAAAATTTTGGAGCATGTTCTTCCCTGTTGTGGGAATAGTTAACAATAGCTCTGGGAATGGGAATGGAATGGAATGGAAAATTTGGTTTTTTACAGAATGCAAGTCCCTTCAACCTCTAGCTTCAAAACAAGGGGTGCCTTGCCATCAAAATGCATATCTAAGTTGGGAAGGATCTTATGAAGACTCTGGCAAAGGGAATTTAAAGATTGAAATGGAAAGAACTTGCCTTCCAGAAATTCACTATTGCCTACCCTGTGCTTTAGGAGAAAATGCAGCTTTGAACATGCAATGAGATTTGGGGATCCTTAAGGAGACATGCAGTCAGCAGACCATAGGTTGCTCATATATAATTTAGACCAGAGATGTCCAACTTTGACAACTCAAAGACCTATGGACTTCAACTCCCAGAATTACATAGCCAACATGGCTCACTAGGGAATTCTGGAAGTTGAAGTCCACAGGTCTCAAAGCTGTGAAAGTTGGACATCCCTGGTCTACACCCATATCCTGCCTCCTTTACTGATCAAGTCAACACTTCTTAGAAACTCACAAGCAAGTACTGAAGCTAACTTTTCTCAGCTAACCCTGTCAAACTGATGTTCCATCAAGGAGAGGCTGGTTCAAAAGTCACATTTTCAGAAGAAGACTTACTGAGGTTTTGGAATGCTTAGTGGACCAAAAATCAGAACTCTCGCTCTAGTAGCAAAAGTTCAGGAGAGAGCACACTGTTCTAGGACTAGTTCCACCTGAGGGCCTGACAACATGAGGAGAGATGAGGTATATCTTGACTGAGAGATGAGGTATATAAGAGATGAGGTATATCTTGACTGAGCACCCTTCTGATCCTGATTATTTTAATTGTAAATAGGATTATAAAAGAAGTTTTATAGCTGCCAGCCCAAATTCTTCTCCAGTCTGGAAGCTTAACTTGCCTGGAAGCCTCCTGAACTAGTTCAGAAGTCTTACTGATGCTTAGTGAAACTTTAACCCAATGCAATCTTTCTTTTATGCAACTCTTAGTTATGCTCATGGAAAACTCAGGCTTCAGCAATGTCTTGAAACTACAGGATCTTGTCTGAGCAGAAAGAAGGCAGCAACTGCTATTTGGAGTAGAAGACCAACAAAGATGATTTCAAGACTGAAGGCTAAAACATATGAAGAATGGTTGCAGGAATTGGATATCTCTAGTTTAATGAAAAGAAGGACCAGGTGTGACACAATGGTGGTCTTCCAATATCTAAGGGGCTTCCACAAAGAAGAGGGAGTCAAGCTGTTCTCCAAAGCACCAGAAGGCAGGACAAGAAACAATGGATGGAAGTTAATTAGGGAGAGAAGCAATCTAGAACTAAGGAGAAATTTCATGACAGAACAAATAGTGGAACAAGTTGCCTTCAAAAGTTGTGGGCACTCCAGTGCTGGAGGTTTTTAAGAAGAGATTGGAAACCATTTGTCTGAAATATCATAGCATGTCCTGGTTGAACAGAGAGTTGGACGAGAACAGTGGTTGCCAACCAGTGGACCGGGGACCACGGATGGTCCATGAGAAAATTTTGGTGGTCTGCAGAGAAATGTCATCCCCAAAGCAATTAATCCAGGCTATGTGGGAACACAAGGCTCTGCCACCCACATGGCCCCTGGGAACACAAGGCTTGCATTGCTTGTATTGCAAACAACATGAGGTAGTGAGGGGAGGGGGAAAGGGCGGAGTGAGGGAACTTGCCCAATCACCCCATGTGCCTCGCCTGGCCACCGGGCTGCTTCTTTCCACTTCTTTCTTCTGCTGCTGTGCAAGGAAAGTAGCCAAAGTCTTTCTTTCTCTCCCCCAAACTCCACCAGAAATGAGTCTTTGGGGTCCTGCAAGGCCTCCTGCTCCAAGAGGCTGTGCTGGCAGAGTTTGGGGGAGAGAAAGAAAGACTTCTGCAGCTTCTGCTGCTTTCCTTGCATGAAGCCAAAAGTCTCTCCTCTCTCTCTCTCCCCCTGAGAACGGAGCTGGAGACGGTATCCTGTGATCTCAAATAAAGAACGATTGATCGGTAGGAAAACGAGGTGGGGAATTTTCCTACAGACATTTTTTTGAGATTTTCCCAGAGTCTCTGGTCCACGGGATTTAAAATTATGAGTTTGGTGGTCCCTGAGGTCCAAAAGGTTGGCAACCCCTGGATTAAATGACCTCCAAAGTCCTTTCCAACTTTGTTATTCTGGTGGCTTCTGGCCATTGAACATGAGCCTTCTACTTCACAGCAAACATTGACCAAGGCTGATCCATTTTGAATGACCACTCAGCAACTCACCAGACCCTTGTGGCAACCAACTCCAGAACCTTGTCCAAAAGCATACCCTTTTGTCGACTACACTCGAATGCCATGTAGAACATGAAGATTATGGGCCTCCATGTAGACAAATAACAAGTAAGGCAAAATCAGAATGTTGTTATGCCTGTGGCCACCTAACTTTCAACTAGATACAAATGTTATCTCCATGGTAATTATATCTCAGCTGCCCCCACAAATTCCATCTCTATCTTGCAATGGGTTTGCCCACACATTTCGCTCAAAATAGATTCCCTTTTCATCAGTCGGGAATCTGTGCTAATTTCGTGTTATTAGCATTCAGCTTCCTGTGGATTGCCTTAGGATCTGCCTGTGGTTTCAGAAGCAG
This sequence comes from Hydrophis major, assembly GCA_033807585.1. Classification (NCBI taxonomy): domain Eukaryota; kingdom Metazoa; phylum Chordata; class Lepidosauria; order Squamata; family Elapidae; genus Hydrophis; species Hydrophis major. The sequence continues at coordinate 25,724,410 of CM066335.1, forward strand.
ACCAAGGCATGTATCACAACGGAACCTAAATACCATCACCATTAAAAAAAAAAAGTACTATCCTTCCCAGTGAATTATATCCCAATGACACCTTTCCAAGAAGCATTGCTCCAAGTTCTCGTTCCCCAACTTGGTGCCCTCCTGAAGAACCTCAATTAGTGCTCATTCAGTTGGCATAGTGTCCCTCAACCTTAGCCATTTTAAGATGGGTGGACTTCAGTTCTCAGAGCTGAAGTCCACCCATCTTAAAGAGAAGTGGTATTCAGCAGGTTCTGATCAATTCTGGAGAACCAGTAGTGGAAATTTTAAGTTGTTCAGAGAACTGGCCAATGCCACCTCTGACTGGCCCCGCCAACCCCATCTCTTCTCTGCCTCCTGAATCCCAACTGAAAGGAGCTGGAAAGCAGGTTAGTGGGGTGAGGAGGGAATGGAGATTTTGTAGTATCCTTCCTCTGACACACCCACCAAGCCACAACCACAGAACTGGTAGTACAAAAATTTGAATACCAACACTGATTTTAAAGTTGCTTTCTTAAGGTTGAGAAACACTGGGTTTTATGGGGCAGGGAAGTGCAGCTTTACAAATCCTCTCAAAGTTAAACAAAACATTTGTGGAAGTGCTCATGAGTGACGCATTTATTTTTAATATTTACTTAGTGGACAAAGAACCAAAACATATGCACATAAATACAGTTCTGTTATGTATGTATGTGTTTAAGTTAAGCGTAATTTTGTTATCATCTTAGACAAATTTCAACATTGGCAGCTGAAGAGCTTGTTAGGAGTGTTAAAACAATTCAGAAAAGGCGTTAATAAAATATCAACCAAGAGAGAGTCAGGAGGAAAAAACACGCACACAAAAATAAGAGAGTTTCTCTCCTTTTCTCCAAAATAAAAATAAGGTGTCATATTCCTCGAGATAATTACAATTCCATTTTTAAACACCAAGGTAAACCAAGAGCATATGGAATCATATTGACCAATCTTGTCTCTCTGCCAATAAACTGAGATTTTGCATTTCCTGAAGTCAAGCTCTAGAATCCGATAGCCACCCATCCTTCCAGGAATGTTAACCTGCATATGGGATCCTATATTCCAAAGCTCCTCATAAATACATAAAATTTCATGGAAGCAGTTGAATAACACAACAACATATTTAAACTGTACCTTTGCCATGTCAAACCGTATCACCAATAGCAATAGCACTTAAACTTATATACCATTTCACAGGCTGACTCTGTAAACCACTTTACAGGGCTGTAAAAGCCTCTTGCCCCCAACAATCTGGGTCCTCATTTGACCCACCTCGGAAGGATGGAAGGCTGAGTCAACCTGGAGCTGGTGAGAATCGAACTGCTCGCAGTGGGCAGAATTAACCTGCAGTAGTGCATTCTAACCACTAAGCCACTGCGGCTCTTTATAATACCTAACCAAATGAAAGAACTGATAAATGCACCAAATATCTAATCTATCTTCAGTTTTTATTTTATTTTTTCCAGTGAAGAAAGATCATTGGTCAACTTTTGGAAACATCCTAGGAGATCTCCAATAAATCTGAAAAAAAGATGTCCTTCTTCAATTTAACGTTCTGTAAATGATAAGAACTACTTTTCCAAAACATTTCAAGCTCCTAGAGTTTTAGAAGCTATTAAAGCATTCAGACGAAACCAAGTACACAAGAAATACTTGATGAATTGCCATCCTGCTGATGAGTGAAGTATCTTCACTTCACAATCTTTTCAACATCTTCAAAACATCATTATTAATGCACTGATTAACAGTCACTCTTCCATGTTCTATCCATCTTTCCTGAAAGAAAGAAAAAATTCCTACAATATCAAAGGTCCAAATGTAGAATCTACAGCCTGCTCGAAGGAAATTTGGGGTTCTTCTGAATTCTCCCATAGATCTCACTTCACTGTATCTGTTACCTAGTTGGGTAATGAAATGTCTGCAGGAAAACCATCAAGCTCAGAGAGCACCAAGATCTCCATAGTTCAACCTTGAGCTACAGGGTTGAACTGAAATATTCTCTTCCTTTGGCCCTGTACCTTATCTCATTTCATTGCATTTTACTGTGCTGATGGTCCTGTTTGATATGGTCAATTGACTAATCAATAAAGCATATTGTACTGTATCATAGATTGCTATCACTACTCCAAGGGACTGGTGCAGATTTTTTTTCTCCCTTATCCTTGTAGACATTCAGCAAAATCAATTTTTTCTCCCCACAGGGCTGAAAGAGCTTTAGAAGACTGCCAGGCATTGGATAAGATCCAAGAGAACTGGAGACCACTGAATAAAGTCTAATATCCAGGAAAATCATTTATCCATGTATTCCACAAAAGCATTGTTGAAGTCAAATTCCATGCCACCTAATAATATCTGGGTGTAACACTCTGTAATGCCCCAATAGCAACAAATCAATCAATCAGAATAGAGCTGGAAAGGGATCTTGAAGGTCTTCTAGTCCAACCTTCAGCTCAAGCAAGAGACCTTATACCATTTCAGACATGTGGCTGTCCTGTCTTTTCTTAAAAACCTCCAGTGATGAAGCACCCACAGCTTCTGGTAGCCAGCTGTTCCACTGGTTAATTATTTTCCCTGTTAGGAAATTTCTCCTTAATTCCAGATTGCTTCTCTCCATCCATTGCTTCTTGTCTTGCCATCTTGTCCTTTGGAAAATAAGTTGACCCCCTCTTCTTTTTTGGCCACCCCTCAAATACTGGAATACTGGTCACTTGTGCTCTTTTAGAGAGTCATTGAGGCCACTTGGAGGTTTATCAGTGTCTTCAAACCTCCAAGTGGCCTCAACGTCTCTCCAAAAGGGTGCAAATGACTAGCTGTCTGCAAGGAGTATAAATCCTTCCCTTCCCCACCATCCACTCAGAGCTGAGGAAGCTTCTTGGATGTGAAGCAAAATGCCTTCAAAGAAAAACCAGAAAGTCCAAGTTGCCTTTGGGATGGCTGAGAATCTCCATAGACATGCACTCTTGTTGATCTACTTATTAAGCGTCAAATGGTACTAATTTGGACCTCTGGAAAGGATTCTAAACATGATGGTTTTATTGAGAATCCAAAGCAACGGGGGGAAATGTAGGTTTCTCTTCTGCACCCAATTAGCTCAAGGGTCATTATTTTATCAAAAGCTTGGAAATGTTTATATTTTCCATTTGTTTGTAAGAAACTGAGTCCAAGACGCATCAGGGCCAACAGTGAGCCTTGAAAGAAAATTACCAGAGGTCTCTAATTTTCTTCTCCTTTATTGGAGAATGATTACAGTGCCAATACGACACAGTTCCCTTAATTTACAAACTCATCAAACATTTTTTGAACCACCTCTGGTCCAAAAACTCAGAGGTGACTTTTTTTTTTCTTTTCTTTTCTTTTTTTCTCCTTCTTCCATCATATGCTTCTTTAGTCCCAATGCAACTGACATGAGAAGTATGGCCTCCAAATGGGGCTGAGCTCACTGGGGGTGCAGATGAGAAAGGTCCAATTTTAGGCAATCTACCTTGGGTCATTTTCTGCCCTCACCTGTTCTGCAAGATGAAAGCACTCCGGGCCCATGTTAAGAGCAAACCAGGAAGTGCTGATGATGGATCAAAGCCGGTAATCAAATCATCCCTTCCACAAGTATTGACTTTTATTTACAAGCTTGCAGCCAGGGCAAAAATATGAGATTTCATTTCCTTTCCTTTGGTGAACGAAAATGGAGATAAGAGCATCAAGGCTTTCATTTCCTTTTATTATTAGATGGAAAGTAACTTTGTATTTGCTGAATGATTTTTTTATTTTTAATTGCATTTTGGGCGCTGGCAGTCAAAAGGGGAAAGAAGAAACCCAGCCCAGCACGTTTTGCAAAGTTGATTGTATTTCATGCTCGGCAGTTGTGGTTTTATACTGCTTTTAAATAGCTTTGCTGTTGTGTCATGTGGTTGTGCCAAACACAAACAATGCAATGTATGTATTTAGGGCTAGGTCAGAAAGTAGCCCCTTTTCAACCATGGCTTTGTGCTTTCGTGGATACTAACATTTCCCCAAAAAATAATAAATAGCTTTAGAGATTGATGGCAGCTAGGGGGTATTAGCAGAATCCTGAAAACCCACCCAAGTTTCTCTCCCTCTACCTTCTTATGCGAAACAGAATTCTTCTGAGTTTCTTTCTCATACTTTCTTCTATACCTGAATTATTTAATCAAGTGGTTTTCAAAAAACATTGGTAACTTTAAGAGGTGTATGAAATTTAACTCCCAGAACTCCCCACCAGCATGGTGGCTAGGGGATTCTGGGAGGTGAAGTCCATGTTTCTTAAAGCTTGCTAGCTGGGGGATTCTGGAAGGTGGAAGTCCATATTTCTTAAAGCTTCCTAGGTAAAGAATTCTGGGAGGTAGAAGTCCATATGTGTTAAAGCTTGCTAGCTAGGGAATTCTGGGAGGTGGAAATCCATATGTCTTAAAACTTGCTAGCTAAAGAATTCTGGGAGGTGGAAGTCCAAAGGGCTGGTTAGAGCTTTAGAAAAACTGTGCCAAGCATTGAAAAATATATAAGAGAGCTGAAGATCACTGAATAAAGTCTAATCTCCAGGAACACCCTTTATCAATGTATTCCACAAAAAGACCTCCAAAATCTTTTTTCAACTCTGTTATTCTGTTCTCTCCTCCCAGGTTGTGTGAGTGTTACAAATGTCACCTGGATCCTCAAAATATTTCAGTAGGATCCTAACAGTGTGGTCGTGGTATCCTTTCTTTTTGAGGATTTCTTTTTTCTTCCGACACACCTTGTTCTTCACGAGAATACAGCACAGCTTTTAACTATTTCCCCACAAGCCTACCAAATCGGGTTGGTACAAAAATAAATCTCTCCAGATCTCACATGGACCTTCCTACAAAAGCTGGCATCTCCTGGCCCACCCACAGTTGTTTATTCCTGTGTGATAGCAAAGACTGCAAATCTGGTTGCCATTTCCAGGACTGGGCGGGCTGCGGCTTGTTTGCAGACCCATCACAAAGAACAGATGCAAATCCAAATTGTTCCAGCTTTGAAGAGCTCCTTCTTTTCAAAGGCTGCCCGACTTTGATGTATGCTTGAATTTCTAAGATAGAAGAATGTTTCCCCTGGATTGAATTTGAGCTTTTTATCTTGCTTGTCACGGCAAATAATAAAGGGAATAACTTAAGGAATTAACCCTGCAGAACCTCTTGTGGGCAACAATGTATAGGTCTACAAATGAAAAGGGGAAACGAAGAAAAAGGCGTATCGTGTCCAAGAATAGAATATAGAATATAGAATATAGAATATAGAATATAGAATATAGAATATAGAATATAGAATATAGAATATAGAATATAGAATATAGGCTAGGCTAGGCTAGGCTAGGCTAGAATAGAATAGAATAGAATAGAATAGAATAGAATAGAATAGAATAGAATAGAATAGCCAGCTTTCTTGGCTAAGGCAGGACTTGAATTCACAGCTTCCTGCTTTCTGGCCCCAGTGCCCTAACCACTAGATCAAACTGGCTCTCGACTGTGTTTAAGTTGCTGTGATTGACTTTACAACCATGGCAAAACAAAGGTTATAAAATTGGGTGAGACTCGCTTAAGAACTGTCTTGCTTAGTGACAGAACTAAGAACTAACAGCTGACAGACAGAACTAACAGGGAGTATGGCTGTGTTGGCTGTGAAGGAAACTGGGGAAGGGCAAAGTCTGGCTGGGCAGAGTAGGGAAGAGGTAGAAAAAGGGAGAGGGGGTTCAGAGGAAGACCCAGGCACACCCCTCTTCATCCTAGGGCATGCAGGGAAGAACAGAGAAGGGAGCAATGTGGATTGCCTGGCTTACGGGGGGGGGGGGGGGGGAGGGCCCCGATTCCCTTCATTAGCCAAACCTGGGAATGAGAATTTAAAAAGAGATGCAAGTTGAGTGTGGCATCTGCTAGGAACAAACATGAGTTTATCTTGTGTTGACTTTGCTTATCTGTGTTCCTGCCATCTTCCCAACCATCTTCCCAACCATGTTGAGTTACTGCCATTCCACGTCTGGAATTCCTTCTCTTGCCCTGTCGAATTAATTGCCTTGATTGAATTTATAGTTACAGTTTTTGTTGACCAGTATTTATAGTTACAGTTTTTGTTACAGTTTTTTGGACTTGATTCTCTGCAGCCAAAGGCTGTTCTGGGAGAGTTTTTTCTCCAGCCCAGAAGGTAACCAGGATATTGGGGGCAAAGTTGGAGCTAATAAAGGGACTCCTATGGATTACCTGACTGGGTTGCTTTTGTGCCACATCCCTGTGGGTCATCACAGAATGAAAGAGTGCTTCTGAAGCAAATCTTACCTTCCTCTTTTCTGATTGCATGATCTCTGACCGACCTTGGAAAGCCACCTGGATCCCAACAGGCAACCAGGACCAATCCTAGACAATCCTAGATAATCATTGTCTGATCTGGAGCTCATTGCATCCCTTCCCTAAGGGGGGAAGACTGTTTGGATCCAAAACCAAACAAGTTCCTTTGACTCCAGAAGCATCCAAAGGAAGAGCATTTCCACCCCCTTCTCTCCCTAGCGTGTGAGTGTGTGTGTATGTTTGTGTAAATCTTTGTGTAACCTTCTAAATCAGAAGGCTAAAGTCTCATTTCAATGGCAGAGCCAACCAGCCTTTTGCAGATGCCCCCATGTCCTGTATGTGCCTCAATGTCTAAGAAAAGGGAGGTTTCCCCCAAAAAACAGATTTTGGTACTTTTGAAGCATCGCATCTACTAGCATTACTGCAAGCACCAGTCTCTCTCTCTCTCTCTCTCTCTCTCTCTCTCTCTCTCTCTCTCTCTCTCTCTCTCTCGCACACACACACACACACTCACACATACACAAACACCCCCGCAAAGGCCTTGCAAGGAAGAAGCCAGGAACTCCTGACTGGCAGCCATTAGAAGAGCTGCACCAGAATCGACGGAGCTGAGCGTCTCCATGGGGCAGACATGATAGCTAAGAAAGAGCAGAATTTGCACCCGGGGGAGGAAGGAGGGGCCCTTGCTGCTCTGCTGAGTGGCATTAAGAGGGCCCAGTTGGGTGCAATTGCAAATAAGAGCCTGATTCCCTCCCCCGCTCCCCATCACATACACACCCGCATGCATGAGAAATCTGGGATAGCAAATGTTTCTGCTCACCTGAGCTTTGAGCAGGTGTTAGGACAGTCTTGCCAGGAGGCTGATCCAACAGGCAGAAGACAACAAGATCTCTGCAGGATGTCCTGAGAATGGGGGATGGTGGTTTCCCCCTCCTGCCTCCCTGGCTGAAAAATCTAGGTAGGTAGATGAGGTGGGGAGAGAGAGAGAGAGAGAGAAAGAGGTGGATGAATGGAAGATGAATAGAGGATAGAGATGATAGATAGAGAGAGACAGAGAGACAGAGAGATGATAGATGAAGGAAGGAAGGAGGGAGGGAGGGAGGGAGGGAAAGAAGGAAGGAAGGAAGGAAGGAAGGAAGGAAGGAAGGAAGGAAGGAAGGAAGGAAGGAAGGAAGGAGGGAGGGAGGGAGGGAGGGAGGGAGGGAAGGAAGGAAGGAAGGAAGGAAGGAAGGAAGGAAGGAAGGAAGGAAGGGCAGATAGATAAATGGACAAGATATAGGTAGGAAGGTAGGTAGGTAGGTAGATGATAGATAGATAGATAGATAGATAGATAGATAGATAGATAGATAGATAGATAGATAGATAGATAGATAGATAGATGTGGAAAGAAGGAAGGAAGGAAGGAAAGAAGGAGGGGAGGATAAGCAGATAGATAAATGGATAAGATATAGATAGATAGATAGATAGATAGATAGATAGATAGATAGATAGATAGATAGATAGATAGATAGATAGATAGATAGATGGATAGAGGGATAGAGAGAGAGAGGAGAGAGACAGATAGATGATAGGCAGATGAAGGAAGGAAGGAAGGAAGGAAGGAAGGAAGGAAGGAAGGAAGGAAGGAAGGAAGGAAGGAAGGAAGGAAGGAAGGAAGGAAGGAAAGATAGATAGATAAATAAATGGACAAGATATAGGTAGGTAGATAGTAGATAGATGATAGATGGACAGAGAGAGAGAGGAGAGAGACAGATAGATGATAGACAGATGAAGGAAGGAAGGAAGGAAGGGCAGATAGATAAATGGACAAGATATAGGTAGGTAGATGATAGATAGATAGATAGATAGATAGATAGATAGATAGATAGATAGATAGATAGATAGATAGATAGATAGATAGATAGTGATTCCCTCCCCTACCCCCTAAGGATGGACCGACCCGTTCATTGGCATTCCGGAGAGAGAGAGAGACCGTCTGCTTCCCTACCAACATTTGGGGGGAAACCTTGGGATGCCGGTGGAGGGGAACCTCCTCAGATGCAGGCGAGTTAAACTCTGTTGCCATGGCAACGGCACCCAGGGGCTGAAGAATGGACCAGATCAGCGTGTGACACGATGTTGGGGGAGGGGAGGGAGGGCAGCTGATTGTTATGCTGGGAGCAACCTCTCCTAAAGATCTCCCTGCAGAGAATTTTTTCTTTTTTTTTCTTTTCCCCTCTTTTTCCCCCCCTCCCTGGCGGCTCCATCTGAATGCCTCATGCTGCCTCCTTTGGCCTCACCCATCATCCACAGGCTTTGCTCCAGGACAGGAAGGAAGCAAGGAGAGACTTTGGGAAGGGAAGTTTCTCACAGAGGATGGAGAGCCATGTAAGTGTCCCATCTCCTCCCCCGCCCTGTAAGTTGGGGAGGGGGATGGAAGGGTTTACACGTAGGGTGTGTTGTATCTTTGAAGCACAATTTATGTAGATGCACCAAGTGGCCATCGCAGTCATTAATCCTCACCTAATGTGGAAGGTGTGGCCCATCTTGGCAACTCTGTGGACTTTAACTCCCAGAATTCCCCAGCCAGCCATCTCACCTAATAGGGAGGGGTGATGTTGTAAGCTATGGACGTCCAACTTTGGCCAAGACCAGTTGTGTCTTGTGATTCATTCATCCAGCGGTATTATGGAGGCTCAATCACCCATCATTTTCCTGGTATTTCAACGAGACAGGAGCTGGATTGTCCTCTCATGTCTTCCTCAAACCTGAAAGCTGCATTTTTATTTTTATTTATTTATTTATTTTAATCGCCACTCCAGGAGGAGTGAGGTTATGCAAAGACAAACACCTCCAAATTACCCGCAATCCAAAGTTGTCGGTGCAATCAGTGTGTGATTTGGCCAGGTGAAATCAAACAAAGCTGCGTATCCTATCTCGCTCAGGTTGCAGGAGCAAGCAATTCCATTTTTGGAGAGAGTGATGCTATCAGATTTATGAATATGGATGAGACAGGTGGTGCTAAGGACTTCAGGGGAGGGAAGGAATATTGGGGGCTGATTAGCTCCAATAAATTGGAAGAATGTTTGCTCCATTGAAAATCCAAGGCCACGAAACACACTTTTGGGAGAGTAGGAGTAAAGTGGAGAGAGATATATCAATGGTCCTCAAGAAGCCAAACAGCTGACAGGGTGTGGGAGTGTGGCTCCATTGGCTGTGGAGGAAACTGGGGAAGGGCAAAGTCCGGCTGAGCAGAGCAGGAAAGAGGTAGAACAAGGGAGAGGGAGTTCGGAGGAAGACCAGGCCCACCCCCTCTTCATCCTAGGGCATGCAGGGAGAAGAGAGCAATGTGAGTTGCGTGGCTTACGGGGGAGGAAGGGGCCCTGATTCCCTTCATTAGCCACAGCTGGGAAGATAATTTAAAAGAGATGCATGCTGAATGAGGCAGCTGCTGGGAACAAACATGAGTTTATCTTGTATTGACTTTGGTTATCTGTGTTCCTGGAATCCTCCCAACCACGTGAGTTGTCACATCTGGAATTCTTGCTTCTGCCCTGCCAAACTAATTACCTCAGTTTGGTTTGATTGGACTTAAAGTTACAGTTTGTGTTGACCATGTTTTGGATTTGATTCTCTGCAGCCAAAGGCTGTTCTGGGAGAGTTTTTTCTCCAGCCCAGAAGGTAACCAGGACCTTGGAGGAAAAGTTGGAACTAATGAAGAGACTCTAGTGATTATCTGACTGTGTTGCCTTTGTGCTACGCCCCTTTGGGTCATCACAGGCCATAAATGTCTGCTGCTAAATGAGACTTTGGTTGAGGGAGTCTTGAAATTGGATTCCCCATTGACTTCACTCCTCAGAAGGTCACGAAAAGGGATGACGTGACATGGCAACAACCGTCATAAGTAGGAGACTTATTAATTTTGATCAAGTGACTGTGGGAATGTGGCAATGGCCATCAGTGTGAAAAACAGTCATAATAAGCCCCTTTTACAATATTTCTTTTTCCCTAGTGCGCAAGAACAAGACCAACCAATGGTAGTACATTTTTAATAAGACCGTTTGAAGCATTCCAGTGAAACACAGAAGTTAGGGTGAGGATTTGCTGAGGAGGGGGGAGGTGAGGTGTTTTGTGGCCCCCAACCAGTTTTGCTAGGAAGAAAAAAAAACCTGTGGGTCATAGTGGGAGGCCATTGACCTGATTTTTAAATGGGAGGGGGGTGGAACTATAAATTTATTAACAGATAATCAGAGTTGGAAAGGACCTTGTAGGCCATCTAGTCCAACCCTCCACCCAAGCTGGAGACCCTGCACCATTTCTGACAGATGGCACTCCAATCTGTTCTTGAAAGCCTCAAGTGATGGCGCTCCCACAACTTCCGAAGGAAGCTTTTGTTCCATGGGTTGATTGTTCTCACGGTCAGAAAATTTCTCCTTATTTCCATGTTGAATCTCTCCTTGATCAGTTTCCATCCATTATTCCTTGTCTGGCCTTCAGGTGCTTTGGAGAATAGCTTGACCCCCCCTCCTCCTCTCTGGGGCAGCCCCTCAAATATTAGAAGGTGCTCTCCTGTCTCCCCTGGTCCTTCCCTTCCCTAGACTAGCCCTGCCCAATTCCTGCAACCATTCATCCTATGTTTTAGCCTCCAGTCCCCTCATCATCCTGGTTGCTCTTCTCTGCACTTTTTCTAGAGCCTCAACCTCTTTTTTTATAGTGTGGTGATCAAAACTGGATGCAGGACTCTAGGTGTGGCCTTCCTAAGGCTTGATAGAGTGGTATTAGCACCTCACTCGATCTTGATTGTATCTCTCTGCAAATCCCCACCCAGGTTCTGCATGCTGTCATCAGCAAGGTTATTTCCTTCCAAAGATTGAAGGAGATAACCTTGGTTTGTGTCAAATGCCATTTATCTTTCTTTTGTGCCGTGGCATTTCAAAGCCAAACTTTCTCTCCAGTTGTGTTTCTGTTAGCAAACTGGGAGAAAACCCAAATCTTAGCCGTTCTGTTGTAGCCCAGCCTGTCACATCTTAAAGGTCTGTGGTTAGTTCTCTGCTGTCTATTTTCAGAAGCCTCCACGATAATGTCTATCTTTGCTGAAGAGAAATGTGTTTTTTCTTTTTAAAAAATAGTGGAAACCAACCCCTTTTTGTAAACAAGATCACCTTACATGTGGAGCCAATATTCCTGCAAGAAGCTTTCTGTCTTGCTCATTAGCTGCCCAGATGGGCTAAATACAATTTCTGGTGTGTTTTTTTTTTAAGCTGTACTTTCTGGAAATGTGTGTGACACGGCCTGCATGCGTGGGTGTGTTTTTCTGTTCTTAAAAATATATTCAGGACATGGGGCTGGAGGGAAACCTGGTTGCTGCACCTGCACAAATATTCCTGATTAAATACAGCTTCCAGGGAAAATAAAAAGCATTTCTCTAAGCAACAAACACCAGAGTCTGTTGAACAGTAGAAGAAAAACAGAATCAAACAGATTCCGCATTTGGCAATAGCCACTGCAAAGTTTAAAATTGCTCCGATATATGTCCTTCTGAACTTGCTCTTTCAAGGGGCTGCCATGAAGAAGAGGAGGAGTCACCCTATTCTCCAAAGCAAATGAGGACAGGGCAAGAAGCAATGGATGGAAGCTAATCAAGGAGAGAAGCAACCTAAGGAGACATTTCCTGACAGTTAGAACAATTAACCAGTGGAACTCCTTGCCTCCAGAAGTTGTGAACGCTCCAACATTGGAAGTTTTTAAGAAGAGATTGGATAATCATTTGTCTGAAGTGGTCTAGGGTTTGCTGTCTAAGCAGAGGGTTAGACTAGAAGACCTCCAAGGTCCCTTCCAACTCTTGTTATTCTGAACCTGATTCTGGGCAAAGGAGTTTAAAGCAATAAATTTGGCAAAGATAAATCTTTTTTTTTTTAACAAACTTTATTGATTACAAAACCAAAATATCAAACAAACACAACACACAGAAGAAGAAAGAAAGGAATAGAAAAAAAGAAAATTATTTAAAAACTAACAATTCTAATATCTGTCTCGCTGTATTTAACTTTGAGACCATTCCTTCTTGTTCAATTAAATTTAATTTATGTTTAGTTGTTTTCATCTGTTTTTTCAATTTGCAATCTTTTGGGGTGTTTTGCAGCCGAATTTCTAATTCTTTGTTCTAATTTATTTTGTTGGGCATATTTTTCTTTATTTCTTTTAGCAGTGTATGATATCATTATGCCCCTTATTACTGCTTTCATTGTATCCCAAATATTCTGTTTTGTAGTTGCCTCATTATTATTTTCTTTTAAAAAATAGTCTAATTCCTCGTCAAGTTTATTCATAAATTCTTTCTCTTTAATTAACTGTGTATTTAAGGTCCACTTTTTCCTTGGTTTCTTCCTGCCTTTCCACACTATCTGGATTGGGTTATGATCTGCTCATTCATTTGGTAAGATTTCAATCTCTTTTAATTCATTTACTAATTCACCATTCATCCACACCATATCAATTCGTGTCCATGATTGGTGAGGGTTGGAGTAAAATGTAAATTGCTTTTTCTCAGGGTTTAATTTCCTCCACATGTCTATCAAATTAGTTCAAGCATCACATGTTTTTGGTAGTTTTGGTAGTCTTTCCCCCCCCCCCCCAATGATCTTCTGGTGGTCCACAATAGCATTGAAATCTCCCAAGATACAAACATTCCTTTTATCTAATTCCACTAATTTCTCATGTAATTGTTTAAAAAATTCCTTTTGGTTATTGTTAGGGGCATAGATTACCACTAGTAGAAGTAGAATTGATTTAATCCAAATTTGTAACATCAGAATTCTTCCATTGGGGTCTATCTAAATTGGCTCTGCTTTCATATCATCTTTCACATATACTGCTATCCCTTTCTTTTTCCTAAAATCTGCTGGCAACGTATACAAATTCCTTAGCTTGGGGCATTCTAAATATTTTTCTTCTTCCCTCCTTATATGAGTTTCCTGTAAACATATTATATCTGCATTTTGTTTAAAAGGATAAAAAGGAAAAGAATATTAACCAAATTAATTTAACAAAGATAAATCTATTAGCTTATCAACCATCCACTAAACATCTATTTATTTCATTCTCACCTTTACAGCCTTCTCATTTTTTTGTATAGGTGGACAGCACTCCATCCCTTAATCACATCAAATATTTTGATGGCTAAAAGAGCACTATCTATAGATTTTAATTTTTTTAAAATATATATGTTCTTTTCATTAAGTATAGATTCCCCTAGTGACACATCTCATATTCTGGGATCGCACAGATTTTTTTTCCTCCCATATTCATAGCCTTTCAGCCCCAATTATACCATTATGTTATGACTTCAAATCTACTTTTGTAGATTCAAGGTCCAGGAAGCAAATATGAATACAACAATAGGATGTATGTAGTTAAGTTGTTAGATATGTTGGCCTTTGCAGTCACAAGTTTCTCAGCAGTTAACAAGATACAGAAATATAATAAAGGGGGAAAACAATAAATTTTGGGTCCCCACCTCTGTAAGTAATTTTGATTGCCTCCTTTCTTGTTGAGATTAGGTGTCAAAAAAAATCCACCAGATTTGGCCTATTTCTATGTTATAACAGAGTTTTCAAACTCACCTTCGCAAATAGGAAGGCTCCTGGCTAAAGTCCACCTTTGATTGCATCTCCCTCTATGTTGAGCAACCTAAATTTAGGATACTCATTATTTTGGCATGACTTTTCGAAACTAACAATGGTGGCTATAACATACATATATCAATGGCCTTTGATTGAAGACGAGCTGTGCTTTTTTCTGAACTTGCAATCCTCATGCTTCACTAACTTCTAAACTATACAAATAGAAAATGTTCTGTGTTGTTTTGTCCTTGGACAGCACCCAAAAGACTTCAGCAGTTCACAACTATTTATTGTGTAGGAAAGGAGCTACCACTTTTCGTTGAAGTCAAAGACTGGGAAGTGAGGTCAACTTTTAGTTGAGCTCCCAAGAGTCAAACATCAGTAAGGCCCCAAGCACAGAAAACATCAACAGATCAAATCTGGAAGAAGTCATGGAACCTCTCAATTCTTGGTGACCACATCTGGAGTTACTGACCACATCTTCTTCAGGTGAGGAGGTGCTCACCTGAAGAAGAGAAGACAACAGGGAGATATGAAAGCTGTCTTCAAGCATCAGAAGGACTATCCTGTAGAACAAGGGTCTTCAATCTTGGCAAGTTTGTGGACTTCAACTCCCAGAATTCCTGAGGTGACATGACTGGAGGAGGAATTCTGGGAGTTGAAGTCCACAAGTCTTAAACTTGCTAAGTTTGAAGACCCCTGCTATAGAAGGTAGCACAGAATTGTTCTGAATTGTTTCAGAACACAAAAAACAATGGTTTCAGGTTACAAATAACTAAATGTTAGTTGTTGTTGTTTAGTCAAGTTATGTCTGATTCTTCACAACTTCATGCACCATAGCACATGCCCCTTGTCCTCCAATTTCTCCCAGAATTCTCAGAAGTTCATTTTCCTTGTGTCAATGACACTATCTAACCCTCTCATCCTCTGCTTCTCCTTCTTTTTTTGCCTTCCATCTTTCCCAACATCAGGGTTCTTTCCAATGAGTCCTATCTTCTCATTAGGTGGCCAAAGTATCTGAGCTTCAGTATCTGTCCTTCCAAAGGACAGACAAGGTTAGTTTCCTTTAGTTTAGGCTTAGAGATTTTAAGTTCGAGATCAACAAATATTTCTAAGACTACCAGCTGCACCATAATGGAATATATTGCTTCAGAAGATGGTGAATCTTCTGGAGATGTTTCACAAATGTTAGGTGACCCTGTAGGAAGATGCCGTAAGAGTAGATTTTTCCATCAGGCAAATGGAATTGGACTTGGTGGACATCAAGATGCCTCCAACTCTGATATTCCAGGATTCTGTGAAAATGGAAATGGTGAGATGGACCCTTGTTAGGAAACTGATCGCTGGAATAAGGTTTTTTGATGGTATTGCACTTACCCTGGAAAAAAAATAGAGTCAAGGATTGAGGACAGACAGACTGACTGAAAAGTTTTGGATGACAAAAACTGTTTTTCATAAGGGGTAAGATGGATGCTAATGCAACACTGATCTTCTTTTTATCTGTCTCTTATCCTCTGGATTCTGCTTACTCAAGATCTCCAAGGAAAAAAGAGATTACCAAAATATATTACAGCACGGTGGTGCAATCTTAGATGCTTACATGAGGATTGATCTGTTTGTTTAGATAAATAGATAAATCTTCATTTGCATAAATTAATTTACCTACAACAGGCAGGACCTACAACATGTTTTAAAAAAATTTTATGGTTGGGAAATGCATTTTCCAAGTAATACTCCCACAGCAAACAGCAAACTCCAAGGCAGGTAGATTCCTTAAAGAGCAGTTTTATTGGATACATCATATTGGCACAGACTGGTGAAAACCAACTCTAACAGTTCACATTGTTTTCACCTAATTAAAAGTAAAAGTTTCCTCCGTTTTCCCAACAATCAGTCACATGGTCCAATCAACGTGCTGTCTGGTTGCTTTGTAATTCCACTCCTCCTCTCTTCAGCCACCTGTGGGAACGCCTTTGGTTCCCAGAGGAAACTAGTTTGTTTTGGCTATAAAACCCCAGCTATCTCTATTCCCCCCTCCTGAACCCTCATCTCTATTGTGCCAACACTGACACCCCAAAGATGGCCTCCCTGTTGAGCCAGCATCAGAGCTGACCTACACATACACACCCTACTAGAAAGTTATGCCATCTGTTCTTTCCATAACTATTTGGATCTTTGTTTTCCTCCACACAGAGAGGGGATGTGCAATTGGCTCATTTAACCATTGAAAGATCTCTAGAAAAGGCAAATATTTTAAACTTGTTAATATTTACAAGTCCTGATCACCCCCACCCACCCCCAAAAAAAGAAGGGAGGGAGGAAATCCCATTTCCTTTCATAGCCAAATTTGTCAGTATTCAAGGATTCTGTGCAGTTAAATATTGTGATGGCTGTTTAATATGCACAGCTGCCTGTTTATTCCTGCCCTAAATCACAGCTGGGTGATAGAATTTCAACTTTTTGTATTCTCTCCATTTGCAATCCGCCTGCAATTTCGGTGATTTATTTCTTTCGGGAAGGCCTGTCATGCCGGGAAGGCAAAATAACTAGTTCTCGGTGGCTCTCAAGGTCAAGGCTAGAACCAATGGGCAGAAATTGCCAAGTGGCACATTTTGGTAACATATCAGGATCGGCTTCTGTGTGATATCAACAGCCAGGAGTGGAGCAAACGACTTTTGAAGTTATGGAGGGATGAAGAAATGGAGAGGTCCCTTGTTTTTAAGAAGAACTTGGAAGCCCCTGCTAAAGATACCCTAGTGCCATCCTTCCTTCTTTGAGATGAAGATGGGATGAGAAGACTCATTCCCAAACTCTTCACAAATCTTCATGGCCCTGTGTGGACAATTGTGTAGATTTTGTAGGTCATGGAAATAGCTGAATCCAGTGGTCAGCAAAAGAGGTTAGAAGCTGTTTAGGGCTAAGCCAATGTGTTTTCCAAACCATCAAATCATTTAATAGAGACCCAGAGATTGAGTGTGCCCAGTTGCTGGCACAGAGATGTGTCTAGCAATAAATGTCCACTTTGAACTACAGGCCTGCCTCAGTTGAAACCCCTCTCCACCAATGTTGCTGTTATCCAATCACTGGAGGCTTCCTTTGGTCCACAAAAGTGCCACCTCCCTAGGGAAAATGGTGTCTTTTCCTTTGTTCCATTCACCAGTTGCTTGGAGACAACAGATGAATGTGTATTAGAAATAGAATAGAATAACAGAGTTGGAAGGGAGCTTGAAGGTCTTCTAGTACAACTCCCTGCTTAGGCAGGAAACCCTGCATAACTTTGGACAAATGGTTGCCCAATCTCTTCTTAAAAACTTCCAGTGTTGGAGCACTCACAACTTATGAAGGCAAGTTGTTCCACTGGTTCATTGTTCTAACTGTCAAGAAATTCCTCCTTAGTTCTAGGTTTGCTTCTCTCCTTGGTGAGTTTCCACCCTTTGCTGCCTTCAGGTGCTTTGGAGAATCGCTTGACTGCCTCTTCTTTGGGGCAGCCCCTCAAATATTGGAAGACTGCTATCATGTCTCCCCTAGTCCTTCTTTTCATCAAACTAGACATATCCAATTCCAGCAACCTTTCTTCATATGTTTTGATCTCCAATCCCCTAATTATCTTTGTTGCTCTTCTCTGCACATTTTCTAGAGTCTCAACCTTTTGTTTTTACATTGTGGTGACCAAAACTGGATGTAGTCTTCCAAGTGTGGCCTTACTAGCATTATAAAGTGGTATTAACACTTCACATGATCTTGAATCTATCCCTCTGTTTATGCAGCCTAGAACGGGAAAATTAGTAGACTTAGAAGACTGTGGAGCATTAGAAGGTTGTGGAAACAAGGTGTGGTCATCTCTTGAACTTCTGTGGGTCCCTAAAGATACCCAGCCATGGGGTTTGAATGGAATAAGACAGGGAGGGGTCAAACCTCTCCTTTTTCCAAGCTACACAGCTCTGGAGTATATCTCTTGAGTTGAAAACAATACATTTTCGTTAAAAAGCAACAGGAAGAAATATGAGCCAAAAGCAAATGACGAAGGTGTGTAGGTTAATTGGGACTAATGGAAACGAGGCTGATTAAGTATTAATCACTCTCTACTTACTGTCCACAACAGCATTACAATCAGCCTATTCCTCCCAATTTCACTTTCATTAGTCGAGTGTATAAACAACATTATGAGTTTTCTCTCATCTCTTTTTCAACCTGTGTTTTTTTTTTAAGAAAATATAATAATAATAATAATAAGGGTGTGTGGGAGTTGAATAAGGAAGCAGATCGGATACATAAATGAAGGAAGCATTTTTCAGTACAAAACTGACATTTTTTTGACATTTGAAAGCATTCATTATTCATACATTGTCGGAGCCAGATTTTCTAAAACAATGTCTTTGCTGACACCAGATCTAGGATTTCAGGGGAGAAAAGAGAATTTTTGATATTAGGGGGATGCCACACAGTTGGAGAACTGATGCATTGTTGAGTTTTGTTTTCTTTAAAAAAGAAAATTTGCCTCTAAACGCTATTATTAATTATGTGATAGTGTTAGCATCCATCAGCAGCATTTATACAAATGGATCTATTAAAGATCAGGGTGAGAAATTACTAGCAACAGGAGTTCAAATATGTATTTTTCAGTTGAGCACTGAGCAATTTATAGAAGAATGCCATTTTCAATGCCCTCATTTCAATCGTGGCTTAAGGTGGCTCTCCAGAAGGTTGGTGAACAAGAATTGAGAAGTCAACATCTCAAACAGCCTGAAGTAAGAGATAAGAGGGTGCGACGAAGAGTATGTCTCACACCTATTGCAGGCAGCAAACAAGTTGACCAACTTTTGATTTTCAGTTCTACATTTCTGCCTGCAGAGAACATACACTTTATACATCTTGAATATCAGGTAAGGATGTCTATGGAAAGGGTCTTCAAACTTGGCAAGTTTAAGACTTGTGGACTTCAACTCCCAGAATTCCTGAGCTAACATGACTGGAGGAGGAATTCTGGGAGCTGAAGTGCACAAGTTTTCAAGCTGTCAAGTTTGAAGACCCTTGTTCTATGAAGATTCTCAGTCATCCAGGTCATAGTTGTCTCAACTATGAAGAAGGAGGAGGAGGAGGAGGAGGAGGAGGAGGAGGAGGAGGAGGAGGAGGAGGAGGAGGAGGAGAAGAAGAAGAAGAAGAAGAAGAAGAAGAAGAAGAAGAAGAAGAAGAAGAAGAAGAAGAAGAAGAAGAAGAAGAAGAAGAAGAAGAAGAAGAAGAAGAAGAAGAAGAAGAAGAAGAAGAAGAAGTTTCACTTCTCATCCAAGAACCTTGGATTCATCAACTGATGAAGCTCCTTGGGTGAGAAACTAAATGTCTTCTACTTCCTCAAAAATACAGTCCAGTTGCCTTTTGAAAAAAGGTTAAAAAAAAAAAAAGCACCTTTGATATCAGGCAAGGATTATTGCACTAGAAAAGTTTGGTCTGGAAACACCTTTAGAAGTTCTCAAAAGATGCAGCAGAATTTTTCAAATCTGTCTCATCCGATGCACCAGCCAGACTTGTAAGAAAGGAGAATAAGACAAGACTCCATGTTCAGGATAGTAGAAGGCTATCTCAAACCAACAGCATACAACAGTGCTTACAAGGTTTGTGAAAACAAAGATGCAGGGTGAAAAAAAAAGAAAAGAAAAGAATTCAAAGTCCTTAGAAACTGTTGATGGAAGTTTCCCCATCCATCACGTTGTTAAAACCTAATGAGTCTGTGACAAGCTTCAGAAGAATGCGCTGGGATATTGTAGAGGCAGACATGATGCATCCGGCTTTGAAAATGGTGTTTGATGCATTTCCAAACAGAATAATTTGTCTGCATCAACGTTTGATGGAATAGTGGGGGATAAATCTGCCATCTCAGCATGAAATTAAGGCCACAATATATCCAATGTGTTCTGTTCTCCTTGGAAGAAGATGCTAATAAGAATTGGGCATGGATAATAGGAGCATAGAAGGGATTCAGTGGTGGCTCAGGGGCTAAAACACTGAGCTTGTCGATCAGAAATGTCAGCAGTTCGGTGGTTCGAATCCCTAGCACCGCGTCACGGATTGAGCTCCCATTCCTTGTCCCAGCCTCTGCCAACCTAACAGCTTGAAAGCATGTAAAAATGCAAGTAGAAAAACAGTTGGTGGGAAGGTAACAGCGTTCTGTGCACCTTCAGTGTTTAGTCATGCCAGCCACATGACCATGGAGATGTCTCCGGACAGCGCTGGCTCTTTGACTTTCTAACGGAGATGGGCATTGTCCCATAGAGCCAGAAACAACTAGCACATATGCGCGAGTGGAACCTTTAACCTTTACCTTAATGTGAGCATTTTCCATACTGCTTAAAACCTTGGTAGGTCCAAAGGTCTTCAAGATGTCCAGGACAAATTCTCTGTTGAGCTGACAAAATGATGGCTTCTTCTCCTCCTTTCTTTTGACTGGCAAGTTTCCTTGTTCTTCACCACCCACTCAGCATGCCTTTAAATATATATATATATATTAAGGCGGACTTCGGTGCTTACACAAATAGCTAGAATCTTTGGATTTCAAAACAGTTCTTGGTTTAACTCTTGGCACTTTGGAGAAGCGGTGAGTTCAACACAATGGCAAAATGTTCTCTTTTTTTGGACAGAAAGGTGCCCAGATTCCTGCATATTCCTCATCTGCATTCTTTACCTGCTATAAAACAATCTTTGTCAATGGTCAAATGTATATTCATCTTGATGTATATTCATGAATGCCTTCGATCTCTGTAATTTTATCCTGGAGAAACATTTGGTTGACCAGTCTCCTGGCTATATTTACTTTTAACAGCAGGACATCTGTGATTCACTCTTGCTTGCCCGTTTTAACAAAACGGTAGATGTTACCGTTAGATGAGTTTCTCTGCAACACAGATTTAGAGTACATATGATACTAAGGTTATATTCAAACACTTTGTTAGTCAAGGAAAGCCACAGGGGAGGAGGCTGAACTGAGTTACCCACTTCAGATCAAAAGAATAGGTGGAATATGTTGTGCTCCAAGCTAACTTGCAGCTACCTAATTTATTTATTATATGTATATTTATTTATAATATGTAAACATGTGTGTGTGTGTGTGTGTTTTCTTTACATAGAATATGTGCTGGATGAACAATCTGTGTCAATTCATTTACATAATAATACTTATTAAGTTCTTAATTTCTATCTCTTTATTCAGCCATTCATAAAAAAAACCTCCAAAGTTTGAAAATATTCTGTGTCTTTCTTCTTTGTCTTTTAACTTCAGTGTTAATCTGTCCATTTCTACACAGTCTAATATTTTTTTAATTATATCTTCTTCCGTAGGTGTTTCCTTGCTTTTCTGATGTTGTGCAAATACAATTCTTGCTGCTGTTGAAACAAGCAATGTCAAATATACATTCCCTTTATCATATTTTTCTCTGGTATTATGCCTAACAAAAATAATTCTGGTTTACGATTTATCCATTTACATTTATTTTTCAAATGTTTATCTGGAGACATTTAGCTTAGCCTTAATTATCAACCAAAGAGGATCTGTTGTGAAGGAGCAATACTTGAAAGACGTAGTAGCAGCTACACCTGGACTCAGGTGAGTTGATGGGACCTGTGCGCCCTGGAGACCTGTGAGGTAAAGTGTGAAGCACCTGCCAGAGATCATCCGTTTATCAAAGTAAGCGGTCTCTAGGGCTGATCCATGCCTTTCTCAATTGAATAGCCCAGAATCTCTCCTTGGTTTGGAGTCTCCAGATATTCCTAGGACCACAGGTGGGATTCAGCAGGTTCTGACCAGTTCTGGAAAACCAGTAACGGACAGTTGGAGTAGTTCGGAGAACTGGTCAATCCCACCTTTGACTGGCCCTGCCAACCCCATCTCTTCTCCGCCTCCCGCATCCCAGCTGATTGGCTGAGTCTTCTTTGGTTGCCCTGCACAGGAGAATGGAACTGGAAAGCAGGTTAGTGGGGTGGGGAGGGAATGGGGATTTTGCAGTATCCTTCCCCTGCCACGCCCAGCAAGCCACATCCATAGAACCAGTAGTAAAAACAATTTGAATCCCATTACTGCTTAGGACCTCCAAAGCTGAAATTCTTTTGGAACCATAACTAGGAAGGTTGGCTTCATAGGAGGGTAGAGAAAAGCACCGCACACATATTTGTAAAGGTTTTTGCAAGACCAAAAGGAGTCCTCAACATACGACTGCAATCAAGCCTCAAATTTCTGTTGCTAAGCGAGGCATCGGTTAAGTGAATTGTAACCCCTTTTTACAACATGTCTTGATATGAAGGTGAAGTGAATAACTGCATTTGTTAAGTTAGCGACATGTTGTTAAGTGAATCCAGCTTCCCCGTTGGACTGGGCTTGTCGGAAGGTCAGAGAAGGGAATCACATGACCCTGGGTGACATTGCGATGGTCATAAATATGAATCAGCAGCCAAGCATTTGAATTTTGATCGAAGGCTGCAACAGTCGTAAGCCTAAAAAATGGTCAAAAGCTGTGGCGAAATGCTACCGATTCGTCCTGGTTCTTCCGAACCGATTACAAAAGTAGCACGATCACCGAATCGGTAGGGAAACTGGTCAAAAGTCACCTTTTTTCGGTGCCATTGTAACTTTGGATGGTCACAAAATGAAATGCTGTAAGGTGGACAACTACCTGAGCACATTTATTCGTGGAGCTGGGCCACTGTTTGTTGCAGAAACACTTTTCTACCCAAGGCTGTTGCAATCGAAAGACAAACACTGGGCCATTTGCTCGCAGTGCAACAGGATGCTAATTAAACAAATGCATTTTCATTTGGTTTGGCAATTAATCAAAAGCGTGCTCTGCCTCTCAGCTGCTGTTTTAAGGAAAGGGGGAAGGATCTCTCATCTCGTGGAGGGGAGGGCTGCAAAAGAAGAACCTGCCCTGGGAGGGAAATTGATGCTCTCCTCTGAGACATTGCAGCTATCTGCAGCTCCTCCGTGTAGGTGTTTGAAAAGTATTTTTAAAGACTCTGCTGCCCAGGCATCAAAAGTTTCATGCCATAAAGCCACTTTATCAATCACATCGTCCCCTCTTCTCTCATTCTTTTTCTTTTTAATTGCCTAATCAACTGCACCTCTTATCTCGGTAGAACAAGGACCAGACCTACGCATATGTAGAATAAATCGGTTGCCTGAGAGAACAAAGAGTTAGCTACTTCGCATATTATGCTTTGCTTCTACAGAGAAATGCAGAAAGATTTTTTTTTTCTGCCTCAGGTAGCTGAATAAGAAAGACAGGCTGGGAGACAATACAGGTCTCAGGAACCAAAATAGCTTAAGTAAACCTGGGGCAATTTAATTTCTCAAGGGATGAATCACATCTAAAGGGGAAAGCTGAGGAGCAGAGATGAGAAGCAAGCTAGCTAAAACTTCGAACCCAAGGCAAAGAGGAAAAAAAAACACATAACACCAAATACTGCACTTTGGAACTCCTTGTTACAAGAAGAAGATTCAGGGAAAGTCAACGTATTTTCTAACACCTTCCACTCCCAGAAAAGATAACCTCCTGTAGCTCAAAGGCATATCACAAACCCTGGGCAGTGTCCATAGATCTGTAAGATGACTGATGCAGGTGGTGAGGAGGCCATGCGGAGAAGGTGGGGTTGCACTTTGCTGATGGACTAAATTAGGCTTCAAGAGCTGCAAACCAGATTATCCTGGCTCCACAAAGGTTGAGAGATTAATAATGGAGAATGTTTATAGTTCAGAGTTGAAATCAGCAGTTCTCAGACAGCAAACCCCACTCCAGGCTCATTTGAGGGATTGTCCACCTCTCCACACAGGGATGGGAAGGAATCCTCAGACACAGAGGGGAAAAGAGAGATCTCACCTCTTCTCCTTGAGTTGGTGCAAAGCTGGGATGGGGGAAACCACCCCCTGGGAACAGAACCTAGTTTTTACATGGAAATTGGGGTGTGTGTATGTGCAGGTTGCCATTTTTAGCCAACTCATTCAGGAGATGCAGCAAGAGGAGAAGAAGAAAACCAATTTTCTCTCTCTCTCTCCCTCCCTTCCTCCCCTCCCCCGTAGCAAGAGCTCCCCTCCCCTCAGCAACCATCAAGTTTTATCACTTGAAAAAGAAGATTCCCAGAAGGGTGTTTATGAAATCAACCCACCATCTCTGGCTGGAAACAGCTTGATGGAGCTGCTGTCCAAGGTAGGGGTAGCCTCGGAGCGCTTACGATAACATTGGATAGCAACATCAAATCAATAAGGAGGCATTAAATATTTATCCAGAATTACTCTCGGCTCCCTTTGCTGTTTTCTGGCTTTTGAGAAAATCATCTCAGTGTCTTGGCATTAGCAACAACCGTGGCTTAATACAGCTCGGGGAGACAAATAGAATTTTCTTTTTTCTTTCCTGCTCTCATCTGCAGACATGCCGAGCTCAGGTTTAAAAATAGGTGCTGAACCCTGAAACATTTTTAAAAATGAGAGAGAGGGGGGGAGGAACTCAAACATAAGCGTGTAGTTAGAAAGCCTTTAACGTTACCCAATATTTAGTTCCTTTCAGTGCTGACCCAGTGCCATAATTCTGCCCTCTGCGAAGTTAGGCAAAGTTGCAGATTTGTGCTAATGGCAAAGAGCCTCGTGTATCTGCAAAATTAACTATGAGCAGGAAAACTGACCAGCTGGGATAGCTGTCTCTTTGATTAAAAGCAGTTTTTCCTTCTACAAAATTATCTACTGGATGGAGCTGTGATTGGCTCTCAGAGAGCTGTCAATTCGATTAAACGGTGCCTGGCATCTACAAAAGTCACCCATAAGCAGGGATCCCTATTGGCTGAAATAGCTGCCTATTTGATTAAAAGAAGACCTGGAAACTGCCAATGGACCCACCTTCAGCTCCTTCCAATCAGGAGAAATCCCAGTTTGCTCCACCACTTCCCTTCCTCTGATCTGCTCAACATTGGAAAGTTGGAATGACTCCTCTCTCTTCACAGGTGGGGGAAAAAAAATATGGGGATCCCAATGGAAGAAGAATTGGAAATTGTAGACTTTGGGGAAAACATGCAAAGCCAAAACTCGAGGTGCAAACTCAGGCTTAAAATTAATTTTCCAGGTACTAATAATTGTTTGTCGTAGCAGCTATTTTCAGCCAATTAATATCCACTGGGACCTGACTTGACACTTAATCAGAGGGTTAGCTGCTCTCGCAGCTTTGAACTGCCCTTTCCAACTTAGATATTTTATATTTAGCATCCAGGAACAGAGGAAGTTTGATGCAGGCTGCCTTAAAATAGTCCTATGAATAGAAACAGGGCCTACTGGAGGTTTAGGATGGGAGTGTTGGCTCTTTGGCATTGACCAATTGGTTATGGTTATTGGCCAAATAAGCCAACGAGGTTGCATCAACAGAGGGATAGCAGGTTGCATGAAAAGAGGAATAATATCAAGATCACAAGAAGTGTTAGTACCACTTTATTATGCCTTGGTAAGGCCACACTTGGAATATTGTGTCTAATTCTGCTCACCACGATACAAAAGAGATGGTGTAGTAGGCCCTAAAAAGAGTGCAGAGAAGATGATGTTTGGGGTTTGGAGACTAAACCATGAGATGAACTGCCAATGGATTGGGTTATACTGCCCTTGCCAGAATTTAAAAATATAAAATGACTTTCAATCATTAAAAAAAAATTCTCTTTAAAAAAGCCATCAACCAGCCTGGGCAAGTAGAATTACTTCCATTCTTGGGATTCTTGCATACAACTGAGAAATGTATAAATTGCATTCTTGAGATGGAAAATGAATGTTCCTAGGGTGACATAAAACAAAGAAAAAAGACTCAAAATAATTAACAGTTAAAATCAAACTGCTATAGAGATGCTGAGATGGAGAGGGAGGGAGACAGAGACAGGAGAGAGAGGGGGGAGAGAGAGAGAGGAAGGGACAGAGAGAGAGGGAGAAAGAGGGAAGGAAATTCATTTCCTAAAAACTCCAATTTCTGGAAACCATCATCTTGTTCTTCCAAGAGCTCAGAGCATTTTTTTAGGCTTGTGAAATGATGAAGGCCTTGATTAAAAACTCCAACAAACGTCTGTCCAGATGAATAGTGGATTTAAAAATAGGCTGCATTTTTTATAGCATCCATCAGCAGCGATGGATATTCTGGATACATAATATTTCAGTTCCATTCATTAGATGCCAAATACATTTGCCTATGATTCAGGAAAGACTTCCTTTTACAAAAGTCCGTATTCAGCAGCCTCACCTGGTACTTTCGTTCAGCTACAGGCACCCACAGAGTAAAGGCTGAGCAAGAGTAAATAAATTGCAAGAGTTAGGATGGATCTGATCTTGATAAAGAGAAAGTAAGGCATGCATTCCCCTGGACCTTTTTCATGTATGTTCAGTTTTGCTTTGCATGGATAATTTTACAACACCAAGCTCATCAAATCCAGTGAAGAATGAATATTAGGGTTGGGAAAAGATTGAGCTTGGAAAGGCATGGTGGGTAAATCTTGCAGAACTAGAGGGGGGGGAATGGACTGGATCATAGAGAACAAGCCTGCACAATGTTTACTTAGATATCGTCCTCACTGAGTGCAGAATGATTCACACCCATGTGGGTGGGTACCCACTGCAATTTGGCATGGCCAGGCTGCAGATAATCATGAAGAAATACTTCCCACTGGGGCTCTTGGGCTAACTCCCTATATGAGTTTGTGAGGAGAAGCAGCAGCTGTGTTCACCAGGATCCGACGTCCATCTGAAAAAAAAAGGAACTGTAAAACTGTAATCTCACTCGAATAAGCCAGCTAAACGTTTGCAAAGCAACACACAATCTTTTGAGTTGCCAAGAAGTTCTTTGTCAAAAAGGAAAGCCAGAATTCTATAAGGACACAAATGGAGTTGGGGAGCAATGGTTGGGATTTATCCCTGGTCTGCAGTATGTAGAGTTTTGGAGTAGTGTAGGCTACACAGATAGCAACTGTACCAGCAGAAAACCTGTTTGTTGTGCTAAGAATCTCCCAAATTTTTCCTGGGTTGAAGGAGAATCTTGGTTAGGACTATCCATAATTGGGACATGACTTGTAGAGTGCTAGGTTGATTGGACATAAAAATAATCCTGATAAATCAAGGTTCATGAGAACCAAGGTTTTGTTCTCCTGATTATTCTATTCCTACAGTAGACAAGCAAGGACCATTTCCCCTTTATCCTTGTATCCCATTTCAAATGGTTACGAAAGCCATTATACGGAGGTCTAAATTGAATAGTTAAAGGAACTAGGTATGTTTTGCTCAATGAAAAGAAGGCTTAGGGGAGACATGATAGCATCTTCCAATACTTGTGGAGCTGTCACAAGGAAGAAGAGGTCAATTTATTCTCCACAGTATCTGAAGGTAGAACAAGAAGAAATGGATGGAAGCTCCTAAGAGGGAAATCCAACTTGGAAAGAAGGCAAATTTCCTAACAGGGAGAATGTTTAATCCATGGAACAGCTTGCTTTCCACAGTTGTGGGAGGTTTTCAGGAAGGTTTGGATAACCGTTTGTCCAGGATGGAATAAGGACTTCTGCCATGGACAAGGGCTTGGACTAAAAGACCTTCAAGTTACCTTCCAGCCTTATGATTATGTGTTCTTTTCCAACATGGCTGTCAGGATAATCTTCCCTTCCAACTTGAGACCTTCTTATAGCTTTCTAAATTTATGGCCACCACCTACCATCTTAGCAACATGAATATGTAAAATCGATTCTGCGCAACATAAGCTACAGAGCTCTCATTTTGCCTCCTTGATACACCCTCCCGTGGCTTCACCGCAGGACTCTCTTTCTAATTACTTTGTGACTTTTTTAAAAAAAAATCTCTATTATGAGCCTCCCTTGGTTTTTCCCCAAGCTGGTAGGACCAACCCGTGACTCCTGTTCTTCTTCACACCACTCAATTTTGAGGTGACAATTGAACTTTCTCTCTGGAATATCCCACCTATTTCTTGTTTCCATCACCAGTGAAATGCATGTCATGCTCAGAGCATCAAGTCTGAAATTCCAATCTAGCTGGCAAAAATCTTGGACTCTTAAAAGTCTCTTTGGCCTGAAAAATTGATCAATGCCGCCACCTATTGAACATTGAGACAGAGACCAGACTTTTGAATGTATAAGTAACCTGGCAACCACCTTCCTATGGAAAGGATGTTTCCTGCCACCAGTGGTCACTGTTGCACTTTCCAAGAATATTGCAAAAATTCAAAAGTTAGGTCCCTCCAGAGAAAATTTTTTTTCCCTGTCATTCTCCAAAAGACTAAAAGTATAAAGACCCTGAGTAGGTATGTCCATGGCAGGGAATCTCCTAAACTGGTGGGGTGAAGATAACACCAATCTAGTTTGGAGATGAGAAATTATAGCATGCCCAGAATAGCAGGTGCAATCTTCGAGGAGAACTGGACTTTGGTTACACCTGGTGCCATTTTGCCAAAAAGGTTTCTGGTCTTGTTAAGAGGGGACGTTGTATCAGGTCAGTGGTAGTAGGGGTTCTGACCAGTTCTGGAGAACCAGGAGCAGAAATTTTGAGTAGTTCGGAGAACTGGCAAATCCCACCTCCGACTGGAGATTTTACAGTGTCCTTCCCCTGCCACGCCCACAGAACCAGTAGTAAAAAAAAATTTGAATCCCACCATTGCATCAGGTGCAAACAAGCCACTGGGAGGTCACGTGTGTGAAGCCACCACAATGCATGTGATTGCATGCTAGTTTGGCTGCAATATTTATGAGCCGCATCCAACATTAGGAATGGGACGTGTAAATCCGCAAGGCTTGGGAAGACCAATTTAGTCCATTTATTTCGACTATTTTCCTTTCCTGTTTTTGCACTTGGGAATGCTGCTATTGGGGTTAAGAAGATAATATAGAGATGAATTGGTTTTTTGTTTGTTTTTTCCCCTTCTGAAATAGATTCCTCGTGTTCTCTGAGCAGACCTAATCAGCTGGGTTTGGATGTCATCAGCTTTACCGGCAGGAATTCCAAGGTTGCATTCGGACAGATTCAGCATTGTGGGATCTGCCCAAGGTAACAATCCATCTTTTGGCTCTAAGCCCCCCCCCCCCCCATTGGCACTGCTGTCAATTCCTAGAGAGACCCCTCCTCTTCATTTATTTCCAGTTCTGCCTTTGTGGCCATGGTAACATTCACTGAAAGCTTTCAAGCAGAACAGAAATGACAATCACTTGTAAGGGCAAGAAATACCTGGGCTTTGGGGAAGTGGCTGGACAGAGATAGAGAAGAGGACCCAATTGGAATTCAGAGCTAATGACTCAAAACTACAGGAAGAACGATGGGGGAAGGTCATCAAACCTGTAATTGTTGGTTCACAAGGCCTTCCATCTCTCTCAAAAGACCCTTCCCACAAAATAATATCCTAAGGAGATTGTTAACATTGAGAAAAGTCATGGCATATTAGGAATCTGTTGGAAAAGAAATAATGTGTGAGACAACTGTTACACTCCCCCTCTCCCAACTGTCTCTTAAGAGTGGCACAATCTTGATTCTTGAGGGGTCTTTGGTACTCTCTCAGGGTTGTGGCCCATGGGCAGCTGATGAAGCTGCCAATAGAGTTGGACAGTAGTGAGGAGGCTGGGGAGGAACCTGGGCCAGTCTTGGAGGCTGAGGAGGGCTCGGACAAGGGCTCTGCATCAGAGGGAGGGATGGGGCCAGGGCAGGCTGGCAATCATCAGCTGCCTTCACACTCAGACAGCAGTGAGGCGGGGGAGCTTCTGGAACCAGTTCCCAGCCTGCGCATGAGCAGGGCCACCAGAAGACAAGAACAATTGAGAAAGCAGGGTCGACTTGGGAGTAAGGCCACACCTCAGAGATGATTGACCCTCCCATAGGACATAAAAGAGGAGTGAACAGGACGTGAGCTTTTACAGGAAGCAATTAGTTCGTCTGGTCGATTCAAGCTTTGAAAAATTCTGTTTGACTCTGTATCAAGTTTGGCCTTGCCCTGCATCTGGCAATTAGTTCTCTGGCCACATTCCAAGTGTGATAAGGTGGGTGTTTACAAACATTCCCCTGAAAGACTGTTTGTGAAGCCTTGCAGGCTGTGAATGAATGTAATTCATAGCCGTGGAAATAAAAGAGGTTTTGCTGGGACTAAGATTGTGTTTTATGCTTTCTAAGGAAGCCAAACTTGGTTGTTCTCTTGCAGACATCTTTGGAGATCTCAGTCATCCAGGTCATGGTTGTCTCAAAGGTGCTTTTTCTGGAAAATCCATGTGCCTCTTGAAAAAGCATCTTTTTGGCTTCTCTTGCAGACCTTACATTGCCCAAACTTAGTAACATCATCATTGGCACCGATGATGTTACCTAGTTTGGGTCATGAAACATCTGCAAGAAACTCACCAAGCTCAAAGAAGACCCCACAGTTCTAGTTGGGTCATGAGACTGCAAGGCCAATCTGCAAGAAAACCATCAAGCTCAGAGAACACCAAGGACCCCTCCTCTTCCTTCTTCCTCTTCTTCTTCCTCCTCCTCCTCTTCCACTGCACACACCCCACGACCTTCCAGCACTGATGATATTACCTAGTTTGGGTTATGAAATGTCTGCAAGAAAACCACCAAGCTCAGAGAGTTCCAGGGACCTCCTCATTTCTACCCTGAACTACAAATGTTCTCCTTATTGGTCCAATTGACTTCTTTAGAAGGAACATTAGAAGCCCTAAGACTCTCCAAAAACAAGCCAACATCATCATGTTGCATCATTCCATAAGCTTTTGCCCCTACAAATGTTGGAGGAGAAAACTCAGTCATCTCTACTAAATAACTTCTGCCTAATGGTGTGATGGCTCCTAAAATATAGATCAATCTCTGAGAAGTAGTTTTCACTTACTGACCCTAAAATTGATCCTAAAAGCTTTCAACACCACAAAGCCAAATTTCATCAGCTATAATGCAGTTCTGACAACATCCTCCTCACTATAGGATCTGTGATGGGCCAACTCATACCTTAAGAAGTTTCTAAAGGAAAGAAAGTTTCTAAAGGTGGAAAAAGAGATTTGGGGAAAACAAATAATGGACAGGAATGGGAAATATAAGCATCCACAAAGTTAGTACTACTTTGTCTCCAAAGCAGAAGGGAATGAAATATTATTGTAGATTATTTATGATTAGCATTGATTAATTTACTCAACCAATATTTCAATTCCTGTTTACACTAAGCCTACAATGGTGGTAGTCCCTTAATTGTGGCCAACCATCCTTTTCTAGATGGGCCATGCTGGAGAATAACAGTTTTAAGGACTTGATGGGACTTTGTCATGCCCCTAGTGGAGACTGACTCTGAGGGAGAGGAGGAACGGCTGACAAGGAGTGGAAATGCAGACAAAAACAAGGTACCTTCTATCACACATGGTGGTTATGCCCCGAAGCGAAAAAATACTGGAAGAAAATATAAAAATGGATACAGGATTTAATTGGAAATCAGATAGAATTTACCCTGGAATTATTCCTTCTGGGGTAATTAAAGGTAAATATAATAAAAGGATAAAATATTTGATGCTACATATCACAACAGCAGCCAGGACAGCCTTTTTGCAATGTTGGAAGAAAGAATACATACCGTCCGAAGACCTAGCAATCAAAAAAATTTTCAACTGTGCAGAAATGGATAGGATGACTATAGAATTAAAAGGAAAAGAAGATTCTGAATTCTATGCAATATGGGGGAAATGGTATGACTGGATAAAGGAAAGAAATAAAAAAAGAAAATGTATTATATAGTTGTAAAAAGTATAGAAATAGAATGCATAGGTAATATTGATATAGAATGTAGTTGTATAAAAATGTGTCACAGTACTGTTTATTATGGATTGAGAGATGTAAAAAAGAAAAAACCAATAACAAACAATAACAAAAAAAAGAAAAAGAAAGGGAGCCCTTGGAATTTGCTTCTGATTCAAAGAGGTGGAAAAAATATGTTCAGAACTACAGGTTTTCAAGGACAGATTTAACTCACAATGGCCTGGATATTCAGCCAGCCTTTAAAGTGAAATGGGGTGTTAATTTCTCTCTGTCACCTCTTAATTGCTTCCTTATTATATTGTTCAAGTAGTTAATTGCTAGAGAGAGTGAAGGGCTGTTTTCAGGGGGAAGGAAATGCCACCGCATGAAAAGGAGAGGGGGGGTGTAGGGGGAGGAAGAGAGAGAGAGAAGGATGCCATAGACTTGAGTCAGGGGCTTGGATGTCAGTCTGATTGCAGGATGACTTTTCCAGCGTTCAGTGGGAATTGCTCCATTGTTTTTCCACCCAAGAATAAAGCTGGAAGCGGAATTAGAAAAGAGAAAAGGAGGAATTGAACCTTCGCTTTCCTTACTGGCCAATCTTTGAGGGCTGGGAAACATGGCGGGGAAAGAGGTGGAAGTCATAACTGTTTTCATGCAGTGGGAGGGGAAGAAATGAAGAGGCCCAATCATCAAAGCCACAGAGAAGCTATTGAATATCCAGATGCAAAGTTTGGCCTGACTTCACACCCAGTTCCAAGTGGGGTGGCACTACCCTGATAATTGGCTATAAAATAACTAACCCCACCAGAGAAAATTGCCTGTGCTTCTTAATTGCTTTGGTTTGGAGAGGAGCGTGTGTGGCCACCTAGCTTGGAAAAGGTTGGCTGGGATCGAGTAGAGATCTTGCAAGCCAAATTTAGCCATTCATGTCTCCCATTTTTAAATATATATTTTCAGATGAGATGCCCTTCTTTATTTTTTATTTTTCTCACTATCAGAACTACTTCAGGTTCAACCACAACAATACAAGAGCACACAACAGATAGAATAGAATAGAATAGAATAGAATAGAATAGAATAGAATAGAATAGAATAGAATAGAATAGAGGTGGGTGATAAGGAGTGATGAGAAAATTAATAGTAATAGTAATGCAGACTTTGTAAATAGTTGGACCGTGATGAGGGAATTATTTGTGTAGCAGAGTGATGGCTTTCGGGAGGGAAACTGTCCTTGTGTCTAGTTGTTCTGGTGTGCAGGGCTCTATAGCATCGTTTTGAGGGAAGGAGTTAAAACAGTTTATGTCCAGGATGTGAGGGGTGTGTAGATATTTTCACATCCCTCTTTTTGACTCGTGCTCTATACAGGTCCTCAATTGAAGGCAGGTTGATAATAATACAAACTCAATGTAAACCACTCCAAACTCGACTGCAGAAAGTATGACTTCAGCAACAGAGTGGTCAATGCCTGGAATGCCCTACCTGACTCTTTGTTACATCCTCAAACCCCAAAAACTTTAACCTTAAACTATCCACTACTGACCTCGCCCCATTCCTAAGAGCTCTGTAAGGGGCATGCAAAAGTGCACAATTGTGCCTCCCATCCCTGTCCTATTGTCCCCATTTATTCGTACCTATTTCCTGTCTTCTTACTCATGTTTATTCTTATACCTCTTATCTTGTTACTATTTACAGTCTGCACTACTATCACTATTAATCTTCTCATCACTCCTTATCACCCACACCTCCCGCTTGTGACTGTATGACTGTAACTTTGTCGCTTGTATCCTTACGATTTATATTGACTGTTTCCTAGTATGATTGGATTGCTTATTGTACCCAATGACTATCATTAAGTATTGTACCTGATGATTCTTGACTCTCAACAAATGTATCTTTTCTTTTGTCTACATTGAGAGCTTATGCACTGAAGACAAATTCCTTGTGTGTCCAATCACACTTCGCTGATAAAAGAATTCTATTCTGTTCTATTCTATTTTCTTGAAAGCAATTGACAAATCAAATAAATAAATATAAAAATTCCTCCTTATTTCTAGGCGAGCGTGTGACACACATTTCTGAAAGCTAGGAAGATTAAGCCTCTCATCTAATTCGGGTGACCAACCCAAATTGGATCCTGCCACATTATCCCAGGACGTGTAGCAAAACTGTCTTTGTAAATGACAAATTATAATATTGACAAGTTTGCCTGTTGAGTTCCCCTTCTTGGCCACACGATGGCAGAACACAATAATACTATTTGGGAATCAAGTTGCACAGGACAGCACACCTGATGTATTTCTTATCAACCATTACAGTCCTACTGGAATGTCTTCTTTCCAAGAGTTGGCTTAGGTGGGATGCCTCTGCTACCATCTTGTGGCCATCCAGATTTCTGCACTCTGCAGACTTGGTGCAAACCATCATTTACTCGAGAATCACTCGTTGGTGAAAAGTTGAAGCAATTTGGTTTTATACAAATCCTGGAGTTCCTTTGTTTTGTTTTTTAGTCTGTAGGCTTTAAATCTGTGGAGCCTACTGAATGTAATTTGGATGCTTTGTTTGAGACTTACAACCGTGGCAGGATTCGGTCATGTGATCAAAATCCCTCCTCTTTGCAACTGGTGAAGTATTGATGATGCTTCAAGTGATCACCTTTTCTGGCCTTCCTAACCAATGCCACTAAACAAAATCAATGGAGGGGAAGCAAGACCCACTTAACAACTGCATGACTCGTTTCACAACTGGGGCCAAAAAAGGTCACAAAAGTGTGCCTTGACAAGTGCTTGGCTTAGCCATGGAATATTCCAGCTCCGATTGTGGTCAAACATCAAGGAGCACCTGAACGTCTGGGTCAGAGAGAGAAGGTGTGGTCCTTGAAAGGATGGAGAACTACACATCCCAGCCTCCCTCACTATGTGCCATGGCGCTAGGAGTTGTAGTTCAGCCACATTCACGTAGGTCTCTAATTTCACATCATGGACAACTAACCCTCTAAAGTCTCCAGCCAAGAGTTATTTTTACCAGGGGTTGGCTTCCAAAATTCCAGCAATGGCATTTCTGCCTGGTTGCTGGGTGGGCGTGGCCTAGTCAGCCTCCTGCACCATGGTGGGGGGGGGTGTTTTCTCCCTCCCGGGCTCTGGAGGCTTTTCTTGAGCCTCCGGGAGGGCGAAAATGGCCTCCCCCAGGCTCTGGAGGCCCAAAACAGGCCCATTTCTGGTCTTCCAGAGCTTCTCCCCCTCCCTGAGACCTCTGTGGGCCCTGCACTTACCTGGCATCCAAAATGGGCCACCTGGGTACGCTTGGGAGGGGCAAGGTGGGGTGAGCACGGCCAGCCACAGGTGGGATTTACCGGTTGACCAAACTGTGCAAAGTCTTAGCTAGGGGGTCCCCCAAACCCGTAGCAGGCCCACCCCAATTATTACTTATTATTTTCCTCCCAAGCTCCCAGGGATTTTGGTTGGTTCTTCCATATTTTCTACCACCAAGTTTTGATACCACCCCAACATTCACTGCCAATTGGATTAAGGGAAAATTCTAATAGGCAAGTAATAGAATAGAATAACAGAGTTGGAGGGGACCTGGGAGGCCTTCTAGTCCAGCCCCCCCCCCCCCCCCCCGCTTAGGCAGGAAACCCTACACGCCTTCTCAGGCTTCTGAGACATTCGCCTGGAGTAATGGTGGAGAATTTGCCTTCATCCGGAGTTGTACGTCCCTTCTCCGCTTTCTCTCCATTGGTACACACAACTGCAAAGGAATGTCTGGGTTTTCCAACACACTCCTCGTATTTTGGCTAGACCTAAAGGGGCCCCATCCTGAACCCTGCCGTAGCCATGTTCAACTGATTTAGGAGTCGTGTATGCGCCATGTCAAACATCACAGAAACTGTATTCATCCAACCTTCAAGAGGGCTGGAACTCTGAGAGGAATGTGCCCAGTTAATTGAAAAGGTTTTGGCCAAAGCCGAACACCATGGGACAACCCATACTGGGTGCCTGAACTCTACACAACCTTTGGAATACCTCTGCGAAGGCAGGAAATTGAAAAATTGTGCAGAATTGGCCGCTAACTATCCCATTTATCATCTGCGGGTTGATACAGGTTGAAATTACATTTTGTTATATTTGGTTGTACGTTCACTAAAGGATCTGTATTCATCGGGGCAAAGGAGATTTCCCACGTTCAAAGGTCTTGGAGATCTTTGAGGATGGGTTTTCCAGCCAACTATACCTTTTAAGATGTTTGACATTTGTCTCCATCTCTGGCAAGGAAGCACCATCTTGAGTTAAGCTTACACATACACACACACACAGAGAGAGAGAGAGAGAGAATACATTAAAATACATTACAGGCAGGACACCAACTGGCGAAAACAAGAAAACCCACAGTTAAAAGAGGGAAAGAGACCATATGTTCTCCACTACTTAGGAACAACAGGGAAGTGTTCAGAGTCATTAAAATGGCACCCAGTTGGGCTTAAGTATTGATGAACAGATGGAAGACTTGCCTTCCCAGGTTTACTTTCTCTGTTCCTTGTGATTTTATAGGCCGCTCTTTCTAGTGTAGGGTTTCAGGGAGGAATACAAAGATGTCCTTTCGCTTTGGGGATTTAAAAAAAAACAAATCAAATTTTAAATTTTGGTTCTGTGTTTTAAGAGGGTAATTGGTCTATTATGCATCCAGCATGGGCTTGGAGATGAATAAAAGTCAAGCAGGATCAACCGAAGAACAGAGGGGAACTGGCATTGTTACTGTACAAAAGCCATCTTATGCTCAGACACCCCAATTGTCTGCTCTTGACCCCATGCTATCAGGTCCAACATCGACTTTTGAAGATCCCAGATTGCCCTCAGCCTATGATCTTTGCAACGCCATGATGGTCAAATCAGCCTGATTTGAAATGTCCAGGTTCAGTTGCTGCAATCTACAAAATTGTAGATATCTCTTCCTTCTATCCATCATCGGATGATGGCCATCATGTTGGTGATCCTATTTTGATCAACAGCCATACGAAGAAGGGCTGCTGAGTTTTGTCCAAACCAGTCCCTTAGATTTTGAAGCCACGATGTTCTTCTTCTGACTGGATCTTTGTTTGCCTTCAATAGATATCTCTTCCACATGTCATGTCACCTTGGATGGGTTTAAAGCAGAATTAGACAATCTGTGGAGACCCAACAGTCAAGAAATAGGATGATTGTGTATCCTTTCCATGGAAGTAGCATATGCTGAGGAAGATAAGTAGTAAATTGCTGATCCTTTTGTTCCTACTCAATGGACTTCCAAAAAGTCAATCATTGTGAGAACACAGTGCTGGAATACACAGATCTTTGGTCTGAATTCTCTAGACCAGGGGTGTCCAACTTTGATAACTTAAAGACTTGTGGATTTCAACTCCCAGAATTCTTCAGCTCTGAGATTTGAAGTCCTCAGGTCTTAAAGTTGCCAAGGTTGGGCACTCCTGCTCTAGACTCCATATACAGTAGTATTCTGATGTTATATGATGTTATATGATGAAGACTTTTCATAAGAAACATCAATTTGGTCAAAATATGGAGACCAATGATGTATCAGAATCTATCGGTTGGATTGTCATACTTTCTTTGTAAGAAGATCCCAGATTTTTAGCTGGGATTTGCTCAAGAAAAACATGTTTCTTTGAGTTCAATTTATTACCATGTAATATGTACATCAGTCCTGTGTTGAAATTTCCAAGGAACATCAGTGCTCATGGCTTCATGGTGAGAAAAGCTGGTATCTTCTAGAGAATTGAGTCTTCATTCAGATGTTCAAAGCAAGAGCGTGTAAGGCAGTCCATTTAACATATCTGCATAAAGGTGTGGAGGAAATGATAGGTTAGAAAGCTGGAGTCCACTTAAGAGCAGACAGCAGACAAAAGACAGTGCCCAACTTTGAAGAGGTGCCAGGCAAAGATCTACAATTTACATTTCCTTGCCAGAGCTGAATTTTTTCTCCATCAGATCTGAGAAGCAATGTGTTCCTCTTTTTTATTAAAGTCCTTGAGAGAGCAGGTAGTCTACAATTCTGATTTTAACATTCACACTTGATGTCATTGACTCCTTAGTCATTAAGCTGTCTCCCTGGAGTTTATCAGAACCTTCTGCCTTTTAAAAAATATCCCTGGAGCAAAGCACATCAATTTTCTCCTTCGCATGATGGCTGACAACCGCATCTCTTGGGCAAAATTATTCCTAAGTGTTTGATTTCTTTGAAGAATGGACAAATTTGTTCTGGGAGAGTTGTGACCTTCAAATTCCTTCCCAAAAGACTATAGGGATTTTGGCAGTGGTGGGATTTAACAACTGGTTCTCTGCCCTAATGATTTCTTCCAACAACCAGCTCCCCAAATTGCTCAGAAAATCAACAACTGGTTCTCCCAAACTGGTGCAAACTGGCTGAATCCCACCACTGGACTTTGGTGGTGGAACCAATGACCAAACACAATTGTGGATTCTTTTTTTTTTTTTTTTCTGGCTGGACCTGAGTAGCAATTTGAACAGCCATTTCTTGGAAATGGTTTTCCTTGGGATTTCTGCCATGGAAATTCTGTAAGTAGGACTGGGTAGCTTCAATGTCTTCTCTTCCAGCTCCAAGGAACTTATCCCGGAAGCTTGGAGATCCTTCAAAGAACATTCATCTTGTTACATTCAACAGCGAGGAGGAACAGACATTGGATGAACAGGAATAAAAAGACTCACACTGTTTTGAGTTCCAAAATATATGGCTCTTTGGGGGTTGGCAAGTACCCAAAACACTTCACCTTTTTACAAGCTAGAATTATGCCACATATTTTACCTTCCCCCCACCGAGACAACTGAGATATATTAAGATGAAATGGAAACCCTGCCTTGGGACTTTGAAGAATTATGATCCTTCCATGTGGAGAGTCAAAAAAGATTGCTCTAGAATAGATGTTAACACAAAAGAAGAAGAAAGGTTTTGACTGAAAACCCTGATTTTTTTTTTCTTCTGTTGCATTAAATTTAGAGTTGTCTTCCTTTCAGGTAAGTAGAACAGTAACCAAGGGTATCAGTCAGGTTTGGTCAAAAACTTCAAGATGAAGAAATTATTAAATGATTGGAGCTCTGCCTGTTTGTGACACTAAGAAAAAGCAGACAGAGTGACAATTGTAGCTGTTGTGAACGATTCTTTGAATTTTTGGTGAGCCTACTTTGAATCCAATGGAATATCAGCAATTCTTGTAGCTGAAACCAGATTGCATTATCCACATTTGTATATGGTTTAAATCAATTCTTGCTGGCAACCTTTGCCATTGCTATTCAGAATTAGTTGAGCTTTTTTAAAAAAAAAATTTATATATTCTCAATTGTGAAAGAAACTCCAAAGAAATTCTGTTTCTTTGACATCAAGCAAAAAGCACCAGCACACCAGCAGGATGGAATTCAAAACCTGACACATCATCATGTATTTTAATTCACATTCAATTGAATCAGATTCAGAAGCTAACAACAGCCCAGGGTTCAAATTTCTAACCTTACTGGTTTTAAAAAGGTCATTTCTGCTTTGCCCTCCCAGGTAAAATCTACAACTGCCAAGGTTCATTGTTAAGCTACGTGTATGCAGGAGGTCCTCAATTTACCAGAGTTTGTTTAGTGACTGTTCGAAGTTACAACTGAGAAAAGTCACTTGTGATAGTTTTTCATGTTTACAACCATTCATGATGGTTGCAATGACCTGGGCTCGTGGGATCCCCTCAGTCATATGTTGAGGACTACAGTGTGTGGTTTGCAGATATAAATCCACTCTCCACAAATGCACTTAGTGCAGGTCTCAAAAAATTCTCCTCTTTCTTAACCTGGCTTGCAAGAAAGAGGCAAAAATTTTAAGCTTTTCAAACTAACAAATATTTCACACGCGCGCACACACCAATTTTACAAAATATTTTCATTCCAGGCAGCTGCACTACAGATTTTGCATGGCTTCATCTTTGCGCAATAATATGCAATAATGCAATAATATTGAGGGGGGGAAAAAGACTTAAAAAAAAAAAAACAATAGATGAAGAGAGCCAACAGGACAAAGTTTGCATTGCCAGTTAACGCACGAACTTCCCCCTGGTCTGTTTTTCATGTTCAAAAAACTGTTGCAGCTGCTGATCATGTGAAGATAAAAAAAAAAACCCAAAATGCATTTGGGATTT
This sequence comes from Hydrophis major, assembly GCA_033807585.1. Taxonomy (NCBI): domain Eukaryota; kingdom Metazoa; phylum Chordata; class Lepidosauria; order Squamata; family Elapidae; genus Hydrophis; species Hydrophis major. The sequence goes on from CM066335.1 coordinate 25,764,280, forward strand.
TTTTTTTTTCCAAAGGATTCCTTTGCTTGTTGTTATTGTTGATGAAAGGGAGGGCAGGGAAGGGAGGGGGAAAGAGGGTGCAAAAATGCCTTTAAAACCCAAAAAATCCAGACTTTTCTTAACTGACTTTCAAAGCAAGACGCAGGCTACAGTTCTGCCTTTCTCTAACTTAACGGCAGATGGTTTCCATTGAGCGACTGCCATTGCTGGTCCATGTTTATTTTGCCATGTTTTTTTTTTTAAAAAGGGCTCCTTCACATCAGCTCTCTGAGATTCTCAAGATCAGTTGTGAACCCGTCTCCTTAGACTGGTGACAGATGCAATTGAGGTAGGGCTAGGTGTTTCCTTTCGACCTCTCCTTTGAATCTGAGGACAACCCATGTCTATTTTACATACATGATGATGTTGCTGTCAGAAATAACAGAATAACAGAGTTGGAAGGGACCTGTTTTGACCCAAACCCTTTTCCAATAAGACAAACAATAAACAAAGGGAACATAAACCTTTTAATGAGTCTTATGAATCCCCAATTAAAAGGCTGCTGCAAACTAATAAGCACAAACCTTGCCAAAACTGTGCAAGGCTGCCAAGAATCACAGATAAGAAATATTTCACAATACAAGAGCTTCAAATACCAACTTAAGATACTGCAATGTCCACAAGGCTGAGTTTCAAAACATCTTTGCTTCCTGCAAAGAATGTTCACTTCACAGCTGGCTTTTATCTTCTTTGAAGGAAGGGCCATTACCTTGCAGTCTTACTCCCGAGTCGCCTGTGCTGCTGTAATTGTTTTTTCCTCCAAGTAATCCTTCGTGCACGTGCATTTGGTCCAGGCTCCTCGGGGACCTCCTCATCACTGCTGCCAGCCCACACAATCTCTGAAGGTCCTGGCCCCTCATCTGAGTCCTCACTCCCTCAACCGTCCACACCTGCTGCTGGCTAACCACAACAGGACCTTGGAGGTCTTCTAGTCCAACTCTTGCTCAGGCAGGAAGCCCTGAACCATTTCAGACCTATATCCCATCAGTCCCGCCCAACTCTACTTTGGGCCAGGTGCCTCCACATCTTCTCATCTCCCATTGCTTATTTGAATTGTTCTGTGCTCTGATTGGGGTCAGCTTTATTGGTGTCCAGCCACACCATTTGTGTGTGTGTGTGTCATTGTCATCATTCTAGCCATTGTCTATGCAGGATGAAGGCCTCTTCCACATGTTTCCACCCAAAACGGTCCTGAGCTTTCCTTTCCCAATTGGACCCGCAATGCTGATATTGTACATCTATCTTGTTGTAGGTTGTATATCAATGCTGATATTGTACATCTATCGTGTTGTAGCATCACTTGATGCTTTCCATCAAGTGGAATCCATTCTATGATTGCCTTGGTCCAGCTGCCATCAATTCTTCTGGCCATGTGATCAGCACCTGCATACAGACATATATATTCATAAGGTAAAGGTCCTTGCACATCGGTGCTCGTACGTCCTGTCTCTAGGGGATGGTGCTCAAATCTGTTAAAAACCAAAGAGCCGGCACTGTCTGAAGATGTCTCCATGGTCATGTGGCCAGCATGACTAAACGCTGAAGGTGCATGGAAAGCTGTGCCCTTCCCACCAAAAGGGTCCCTATTTTTCTACAAGCTTTCAAGCTGCTAGGTTGGCAGAAGCTGGGACAAGGAACGAGAGCTCACTCCATTACGCTGTGCTAGGGATTTGAACCGCCAAACTGCCAACCTTTCTGATCAACAAGCTCAGCATTTTAGCACTGAGCCACCACGTCCCTTTTACGTATATAAATACATACATATATATGTACATATACATATATATATGTGTTCCAGAAGTGGTATTCAACCAGTTCTGACCGGTTCTGGAGAACCGGTAGTGGAAATATTGTGTAGTTCAGAGAACCGGCAAATCCCATCTCTGACTGGCCCCGCAAACCCCGTCTCTTCTCTGCCTCCCATTGAATCCCAGTTGATCGGCTGGCTCTTCTTTGGTTGCCCTGCACAGCAGAACGGAGCTGGAAAGCAGGTTAGTGGGTTGGGGAGGGAAGGGGGATTTTGCAGGATCCTTCCCCTGCCACGCCCACAGAACTGATAGTAAAAATATTAACTTAATATGTACTATATGTACATACCACTGGTATGTACATATATAGATATATACGTGCATGTATATATACATACATACATATATACATACAATAACAACATGCATATATACACATGTTGAACAATTGAGGGAACTAGGTATATCTGCTCTAATGAAGAGAAGGACTAGGGGTGACATGAGAGCAGGATGGTCACAGACGAGAATCTGTTCTCCAAAGCATCAGAAGACAAGACAAGAAGTAATGGGTGGAAGCTTATCAAAGAGAGATACAAGCTGGAATTATTTCATTTCACATAAAAGTAGAATCGAATAGAGCTGGAAGGGATCCTGGACATCTTCTAGTCTAGCCTCCTGCTCAAGCAGGAGCTCCGAGACCATTTCAGACCAGCAACTGTCCAGTCTCTTCATAAAAACCTCCAGTGTTGGGAGCACCCACAACTTCTGAATGCAACTTCTGTTCCATTGCTTCATTTCCTTCCTGGTAAGAAGTTTCTCCTTAATTTTTAATTTTTCCACTCTTCTACTCATTGCAGAAGACCTGATGCCACCAGACTTGAAATTCTAGATCTAGAAAACCTAGAACTACCCCGCCTTCGGTCTGATCTAAGTATAGTATATAAAACCATACATTGCAATGTCCTACCTGTCAATGGATACTTCAGCTTCAACCATAGCAACACAAGAGCACACAATAGATACAAACTCAAGGTTAGCCGCACCAAACTTGATTGCAGGAAATATGACTTCAGCAACAGAGGGGTCAATGTCTGGAATACTCTACCTGCCTCTGTGGTTTCTTCCCCAAACCCCAAAAATTTTAACCTTAGACTTTCTGCTATGGACCTCACCCCTTTCCTAAGAGGCCTGTAGGGGACGTGCATAAGCGCACCAACATCCCTACTGTCCCTGTCCTATTGTTTCTTTTTTTTTCTTTCTCATATGTATCCATTTCATGTCATCATAACTATGTTTATACTTATACCTGTTATCTTATAATTGCTTGACAAAATAAAATAAAATAAGTAAATAAATAAAATAATTCCAGGTTGCTTCTCTCCTTGATTTGTTTCCATCCGTTGTTTCTTGTCTTCAGATGCTTTGGAAAATAAATTGACCCCCTCTTCTTTGGGACAGCCCCTCAAATACTAGAATACTGCTATTTGTTATTATTATTAATAATAATCAAGCAGAAATTTCTTGACAACAGGGACAAATAATGAGTGGAACGGCATGACTCCAGAAGTTGTGGGTTCTCTTCATCACTGCAGGGTTTGAAGAAGAGCCATTTGTCGGTAATGCACCCCGTCCTTCTTGTCAACATGGAGATGCCCACATGAGGAAGAATTTTACACTGTATTTTCCCATAATCCCTCTCTTAATTGGTTTTCAAGGAGCCATGGCTTTGAATGCTTTTACAACACCGGGGGTGTGAGGAATATGTGTGCTGGTTTGGCCCTCCGACAGCAAACTTAATGTCTTTTTGACTGAGGCCACATGGCAGGCCTGGAAAGAATTCAGGGTTCCTGTGATTTTCTGCAAGGCCAACCGTGGAGTTTCTCTGTTGACTTTTCCCTCACCCTCGGTGCCAAATGGCTGGAGATCTTGCAGGTCAGCTCTCAGCTTGAATCACCTCACAACTGCTTTCCCCCCACTCTTTGCCTCTGTAAGACGAGGAAGAAACAGGCCAAGCTGCCTGGCAAGAACATCCTTCCAAGGATTTAATATTGGCTGGCTTAAATTCCAACGCCGACAGGGCCAATCATGAGAGCAAGTTTTTTCTTCTTCTTGTTTTTCTTTTTTTTTGCAGACAAAGGCAGGAAGACTTGCAAAAAAAAAACATGGGAAAGAGGTTCGCATTGCTCTCCTGGCTTCTCTCCACCCCATCCTTCTGAGGTTCTTCTCTCAGAAATCAACTTTCTGATTCCTAAATCTGGCTAGCTTGGTCCCTTTTAGCAAAGCTGCAATGTTTTTTTTTAATCAAGTTTTTTTTAAATTTCAATTTACACATACACATTGATAAATAAACAGTGTGGCACCGATAGATACATCATGCATTTTAGTACAAGTAAAATTAATAAAACCAACCATATCTCTTGATACACATATTCGCATTAAATTATAATCCTTCATTGCTTAATTTTTTTCAAAATTTCAATACTCTCTCCTAGTGCCAGTCACCATATCATTTAAACATACCTAGTAATTTCATTAATCAATTTCCTCTCCTATTTTTTATTTTTTTAAATAAAAGTTCTCATTTGGCAAGCAGTGTGGTCCCAACGTTTCTCATCTCAACACAGACATGACCATAGTTACCTATTCATCTTATCTATTCAGTTTCATATCACATTATTCCCAAAAACTGCAATGTTGTGCATGCTTTCCAAGGAATGAGCTGAACCGAAATAAGTAAAGAGAATTATGTGCAGAAATGCATCAGGTTGTCCATGTTAAGGGTTGGGTTTGCTTGTATTTAGCACGTTCCTTGGAAAATGCTTGTAAAAGAAATCCAGTTCAGCAGAAATTGTTGACTAAAACAAGCACTGGGGCTCTTATTTTAGAAGGAAGTCCTGTGCCATTAAAGTCATTAAAGTCATTAAACATATATTAAGTCATTAAAGTCATTAAACATATATTAAGTCATATATATTAAACATATATTAAGTCATTAAGTCATTAAACATATATTCATAACATATACCTGAAAAGAAGTTGGTTGTCAGGATCCAGGATCCATTTTCCAGATCATTCAAGTAAAAAAATGACTTTTTGCCACTTCACCTTACAGAATTCTCCGGACACCTGCGGACTTCACCTTCCAGAATTCTGGAAGGTGAAGTCCACAAGTCTTAACGTTGCCAAGGTTGGGCACCCCTGGGTTAAATCCAACCAAGGTGCATACGGGAACTCAAAATCTAATTTGAATTTTCAAAAGTACTAATGAAATGAGCAGACGCAGCCATGTTGATTTTCAAAGTTCTGGATTCTCGTGTCATACTTGTTGCAAAAACCATGTTTAATAACAGAAAATACCAAAGGGGGGAACAAAGTCCTCACCTCACTTCAAAGCTCTAATCCTTCCTTCTCTTTCTATTCTTCCTTTTATCTTTCCCCTCTGGGAATCACAACATTCCACTGTAACCAGGATTCTATTATCGTAACCCAGCTTCTTTTGTGTTCTTAGAGAGAAGCATATTTGACTCTTCTGAAAATCACACTTGAGGATCCAGAGACTTCAAACTTTTCAACACCAGGCCCCCACCACCTCCCCTCATCTTTCATCAGAGAACAACGGGAGTCTTCTGGGCCATTTTCTTTGCGTAAGGTCTAGCAGTGATTCTATTTGGAGTCATTTTAATCTCATCACAAAGGGCTGGTCTGAAGCCACAGGTTATATTTCCCCAAGGTAAGAGAGGTTGTAAAGAAAGACATAGAAAGAAAAATCAAGATATCAATAGAGGAAAATATTTGTAGCTGGGGGTTGAAATGAGAGGTCCCTGGTGCTCTCTGAGCTTGGTGGTTTTCTTGCAGACATTTCATGGGTCATGAAATGACCCAACTAAGACATTTCATGACCCAACTAAGTAACATCATCAGTGTTAGAAGGGAATAGAGTTTGCAGAGTGGAGGAGGAGGACAAAGAAGAGGAGGAGGAGGACTGTGGGGTCCTTGGTGCTTTCTGAGCTTGATGGTTTTCTTGCAGACGTTTCATGACCCAACTAGGTAACATCATCAGTGGCAATGATGATGTTACTAAGTTTGGGCAATGAAAAGGCTGCAAGAAAACCCAAAGGTGCTTTTTCCATAAAAAGCACCTTTGGGTCAACCATGATCTGGATGACTGAGAATCTCCATAGACATCTGAGATGTCTCAGAGAGCACCAAAGAGCCAGATTATAGATAATCAGAGTTGGAAAGGACCTTGTAGGTCATCTAGTCCAACCCCCCCCCCAAAGCAGGAGACCCTGCACCATTTCTGACAAATGGGAGTCCAATCTCTTCTTGAAAGCCTCCAGTGATGAAGCTCCCATAACTTCTAAAGGCAACTTGATTGATTGTTCTCCCTGTCAGAAAATTCCTCCTTATTTCCAGATTGAATCTCTCCTTGTTCAGTTTCCATCTATTATTCCTTGTCTGGCCTTCGGGTGCCTTGGAGAATAGCTTGACCTCTTCCTCCTCCTCTCTGTGGCAGCCCCTCAAGTATTGGAAGATGCTTTCCTGTCTCCCCTGGTCCTTCTCTTCACTAGATTAAGCAAATTATTCCAGGGAATATTTTCTTAATTTTATTTTCGAGTAATCTCATTTTTTTTATTATTCTCATTTGTATTGTGACTTTACATGGAGGTTTTAATGGTTATTGTGGCCCTCCCTGAGTTATATATTTATAGTAGGAATATAAATCTATGAAGGGAATGGAAAGGGGAGGGAAGGAAGGAAGGAAGGAAGGAAGGAAGGAAGGAAGGAAGGAAGGAAGGAAGGAAGGAAGGAAGGAAGGAAGGAAGGAAGGAAGGAAAGAAAGAGAGAGAGAGAAAAGAAAGAAAAGAAAGAAAAAGGCAGGAAGGAAAGAAGAAAAAAGAAAGGAGGGAGGAAAGAAGGAAGTAAGGAGAGAGAGAAAGAGAGAAAAGAAAGAGAGAGAGAGAAAGAGGGAGAGAGAGGGAGGAGGGGGTGAGGGAAGGAAGGAAGGAAGGCTCAGGTAAAGTTTTGTGGGGGGGGGTTCTCATTAATAACAAATGATCAATAGATCACAAGACCATACCTGGACCTCACATTAAACCCCACAGAAAAGCCCATTCTGAGTGAGTCCCCATCCCCATATGCTCCCCTCCAAAACCATCTGTTGGAAGGAGCCCAGAGAGATTGTCAAAATTGCCATCTCTCATTAACACAGAAGTTTAACCTGCCTCGGAGCATAATTAGTTCTATTGGATATAATTCTCCTGCATATTATTATTATTATTTTATGATTGCCGGTTCTCATTTATTTTAATCAAAGAGGATTTGTGCAAAGCAGAAGATGACAGCGTGAAACACACCACACTTCTGAGAGGGCACAAGTTTTGTGTTTTTTAACCGATCCAGTCGTTCTCTGCCCATTTGTAATCATTCTGGCTTTCCAAGCAATTCCAAGGAAAGACGTGAATTGATTTTGGAGCCTTTTCCGAATATAGAGTAGAGTAGAGTAGAGTAGAGTAGAGTAGAGTAGAGTAGAATAGAATAGAATAGAATAGAATAGAATAGAATAGAATAGAATAGAATAGAATAGAATATATATGGAATGGAATGGAATAGAATAGAATAGAACAGAACAGAACAGAACAGAATAGAATACAATAACATAGTTGGAAGGGACCTTAGAGGTCTTCTAGTCCAACCCCCTTCTCAAGCAGGGAGACCCTATACCATTTCAGACAAATAGCTCTTTAAACTATGGCCTGGTGAAAGACACTAGCCAAGTTTAGCCATGCCGTTAACCCATGGTTTGTGAAAAAGTCACAATAGGTGAATTCCTAAATTACAGCCAACCCCAGGGTGTTTAAAGTCTATTTGCTGAGCAGATCAAACTTACTGGTGATATTATGGTGGGGGAGACCTTATTTTCTTTTATTTTAATTGTGCCTCAATACGTGCTACGCAGTGGGACAGAAAGAAGAGCAAGGAGAAACAAGAATAGCACCAGGGGAAAGTCACCCATCAGGCTTGACCCTTCTGCAGGAAGGGTAAAAAAATTCAAGATGGCAGCAGGCACGTTCTGCCACAGCTCCGCCCTTCACATAAAAGTGCTGTGGCTTTTGTTTCAGGGGATGGTGCTTCCCTCTCTCAGTTGCAACTATTCCATGAGCTTTTTTTTTTTTTTAAATATATTTCCTGCAGAAGTTGCTGTCCTCTTCCACTCCCCTTTCAGCAAAGTCAATTTTTTTTAAAAAAAGCACACCACCAAGTGACTCTTAGGCACTTTGAGCACAAGCCCAGAAAAGAGGAAGCATGTTTTGTTTTTTTTCAGGGAAGGAAAAAAATAATAATTTGCAGACTCTATAAGAGGGAATTCCATGGCATGGCTGTTTTTAATCCAAGGAATTGGTGAGCTTTCCAAGGGTCCCCAGCTGGGATTGAGTTTGGTTCTGCAACCCAACAAGATAGACCCAGACTTCAGAGAGTAATTAGGACTGCAGAAAAAAAACAATTACTACCAAACTGCCTTCCACCGAAGCCCTGGATACTGCAGGAGTCAAAAAAAGGGCTGTGAAAATATCTACAGACCCCTCACATCCTGGACATAAACTCTTTCAACTCCCACCCTCAAAATGACACTATAGAGCCCTGCACCCCAGAACAACTAGACACAAGAACAGTTTTTTCCTGAATGCCATCACTCTGCTAAACAACTAATTCCCTCCACACTGTTCAGCTATTTACAAAGTCTGCACTACTATTTCTATTAATCTTCTCATCACTCCTTATCACCCATCCCCTCCCACTTGTGGCTATAGGACTGTAACTTTGTCACTTGTATCCTTACGATTTATATTGACTGTTTCCTAGCATGATTTGATTGCTTATTGTACCCTTTGACTATGACTAAGTGTTGCACTTTATGATTCTTGATGAATGTATCTGTTCTTTTTAGGTACACTGAGAGCCTATGCACCCAAGACAAATTCCTTGTGTGTCCAGTCCACTTGGCCAATAAAGAATTCTATCTTGAGAAACATGATTCCCAAAGTCCCCAAATAGGGAGGGAAAAAAAAAAACACCTCTCTTTTTTTTCCCCCAGGCATCTCTGCTGCATCACAGTGCAACAAAATCTGGTTTGGAGACTAGAAAAGAGGAAGGATAAAGAAAGGGGGAATCTGGGGTGCCCATTTTACAGTCTCTTCCACCGGCTGAAGGACACCTAGCAAGAGGCACCCCGAAGCCCCGCCTGAAATCCAGAATGTGGATTTATTTGGCCTAAATCCTCTAAGCCCTTCACACCGTTTGGTCTTGGCCTGATCCAATTGGAAGGTGTAAACACTTTGTGACAATAAAGAACCATCTGGCCAAGTGGCTGGCTTGGCAAACAATGATAGGCATTAGTAAGAAGACCTGTCAGGATTTCCATGCACATGTGGCGCTCCCTTGAAAGAGAAAGAGAGAAAGAGAGAAGGGAAGGGGAAAAGACAGAGAGAGAGAGAGAGATTTCAGCTTGGCCAACCAAATAAACAACTTTCTCTTTTTAGTGTGCAATGCACACCAGCCCTTGTTCAAATCAGAAAGGCTATGGAAGAAGTTTCTTTGCATGGTGTCTTTCAAAAATACATTGCAGATTGATGGGAAGGAGAACTAAGCAGGCTTGTGTTTTGGGGCTACACTGTCAGGGTGATGCACTGGAAATATTTATTGGCATGGTTTGGGCCCCTCCAGAGCCCATTCTCCTTCTCTCCAATTCTCAGGGCTTTCTCATCACCTGCTGAGGCCTTGATGGTGGAGAGAGAAGACTAACAGCAGGGGACAATTAGAGAGGACTTCCAACTTTGATCATTTGACCATATGTGAATACAACAGCTGACCACATGTTTGGAGAGACAACTAACTTAAAAGTAAGGGAGGGGAGAGGAGGAGGAAGGGAGAAAGAGAGAGAGAGAGAGAGAACCACAAAAGCCAAGCATAGATATTTAAATTTACATTTTAATTATCCAGCAGTTGAAAGCTTTTCAAAGCGAGGGGGAGGGAGACAAAACTGGCATTTTTCACACAAGCTACTTTCCCCCCCAAAAAAAACTATTTGTTCTCTCTATGTGTGTGTATATGTATATATAAATACACACACACACACACACATATATATATATTTCCCAAAATAAAGCCATGCAATTTTTTGCTGCAGCTTCCAGAGAAGCGTTTGCTTTTCCACAGAAGGCAAGAGAGAAAGGGAGAAATATTTAAAAAAAATTTGCCCACACCACTCCAGGAACAAGCCAAAGTGTTATTTTAAAAAGATGTGTGTTATCAAGACATTAAAAAAAAATGTTACTATAGCCTTGTCTTAGCCAATTGACTCTTCAGATTTAAAAGCACCACTGAAAGATTGCAATAATATGCTATATATAAAGATTGCAATAATAATATGTTATATATAAGGATTTCAATAATAATGTCTTGTATATAAAGATATATAACATGAGATGTGTAAGATTGCAAGGCTATTTAAAATGACAGAAAAAGAGAAGATGGAAAGGCTTGTCATTTTTTCAGAAAAAAATATATTAAGAAATGCTCCCTTCATACATTCTTGCCCTGTGTATAAATATTCATCAGAAGCTCATAATTCTAAAACAGAGAAATGTCCATCCTATTGCATTTAGGTGACCTCTATATTTATGCCTGATCTTTATTAAACGATTCCTCCTAACCTCTTGATCCACAGCAGCAGAAATTCATTAAGACTTGCCAATTATTTCCATAGGCATCATCAGACCACAAATGTTAAACAACACATGTATTTTTTCTTTCTCTGCCAGTCTACAGCCACATCATCCTTATCTTTTGCTACTTACCAGGCAATTAACATGTGCCTGAAACCTTCTATTTACTCGCAAATAAAAGGGTAATAGAAAAATAACACCAACTGTTTTGACAGCAGCCGGCTTAAGAGTTATCTGAGCAGTATTTTTTTCCCCCCAAGAGCAGGATGCTTGTTCTTCTCCAGAAAAGTATTTTTTTAAAAATTAAGTATCTGAGTTGCAGGAAGAAAGAAAAAAGAGAAGATCTTTTAGAAGACAGGAGAAGGCAAAATGGTTTAGATTTTAAGAGATTTCCTGCAAACCAGTGGAGGTTTCTTTCTGCTACAGATGCCAGCTCTTTTGCAATAATAATAGCAATAATAACAATAATAGCAATAATAATGCTTGGCACATTGTATATTTAAGAAAATACTTGGTTGATACCTAGGATGCTGGCAGCAACTGTATCAACCATCAGTGCCAGTTAATAATATTTGTGATACAATTGGGGGAAAAATACTCTTGGAGGGGGGAAGCACCTTGGACACAACCATGACCTGGACGACTGAGAATTGCCATAGATATTTTAGTTCTTTCTTTCCTAACCTCTTCGCTTCCCAGCTCTCCCAACCCATCTCTCTGCGAAAGAGCTGCCAACTCTGACACTACTGAGCAGGAATAAGAATGGCACCTGGGAAGGACCAGTTGGATAAAGGTTTACACAACAATGAGCATCAAACTATTCCAGAAAAAAAGATCTTCTTTGTGAATGAAGACACAACTCTGCCCTAAGAGGAAAAAACAACAACAGAGAAATGTCCAAACCAAACCTTTTCCTTCATTTTTTTTTTTAAAGAGATCTCTGCTGTCACAAAATGTCACCTTTTCATTAGTAGGTGCACCAACATTTGAGGGGCTGTGAAGATTTGGCTTTTAGACTTCTTTGCAGGACAAATATATATATATATGCTCTGGGAAGCTTAAGGGGGTGGTGGTGGAAGCTAAATTAAGGTGATTTAAGTCATTGCCAATCTACACATAATCAGTCCATGGAGTTATTTTCCTTCCAAACCATGCTGGTTTAAGGAATAAGTTAACCCACATTGGAGAAGTCAAATCCTTCATTTGGTTGGTTGATTGGTTGGTTTGTTGATTGGTAAGTTGATTGATTTACTGGTTGGTTGGTTAGTTGGTTAATTGGTTGGTTGGTTGATCATGCCAGTGGAATAGAAGGGTATAAGAAACTATAATCTAATCTAAGGCTTAGTCAGAGGAAGAAAGTTTGTTGGACAGGGATTGATTTCAGCTCTTGAATTGAGTGCAGTAGCGAACTTCTAAAGCATTACAGCAGCAGTGTCCAACCTTGGCCACTTTAAAACTTGTGGACTTCAACTCCCAGAATTCTCCAGCCAACAAATTTGAATTGATTACCGGTAGAATTTTTTATTGGTCAAGTATGATTGGACACCCAAGTGATCATAAGTTACAACACAGTGATAGTCATAGGATACTAAATAAACAATCAAATCATACTAGGAAACTAAATATAAATTAAAACTAAACTAAACTTTAGGAAACTAAACTAAAACAATATAGATCATAAAGATACAAGCAACAAGGTTATAATCATAAGTAGATATATTGTAAAATTCTCTAAAATATTTCATTTCCATGTTTTTTTTGTCTAAGCATTGATAAAATAAATCCCTTATCTTATAATATTGTTTGTCTTCTTGTTCTCTAATTTCAAATGTTAATTTGCTCATTTCAGCACATTCCACAGCATCTTCCAATATCCGAGTGGCTGCTAAAGAGAGGAGGAAGGGGTCAAGCTATTTTCCAAAGCATCTTAAGGCAGGACAAGGAATAATGGATGGAAATTGATCAAGGAGAGATTCAGCCTGGAAATAAGGAGGGATTTTCTGACAAGGAGAACCATCAACCCATGGAACAGAAGTTGCCCTCGGAAGTTGTGGGAGCTTCATCCCTGGAAGCTTTCAAGAAGAGACTGGACTGCCCTCTGTCAGAAATGGTGTAGGGTCTCCTGCTTGGGTAGGGGATTGGACTAGATGACCTACAAGATCCCTTCCAACTCTGATTATCTGTTATCTGAACTTTTCCTGGCTCTCCTTCTCCTGCTAACATGCCACCTTTGTGTCAAGGTAACTTGATCTCCAGGCGGCATTTGCAAACAAGCGGTCTCTGTTCACCCTGCCCATCGGCTTGATGGGGGCCAACTGACAAGCATCAGAATAGCATCCATGTCACAGTGGCTCCTCTGCTATTTCAGATGCCAGCTGATGCACCCAGGGGCAGACAATGAACCATCACAGACCGGAGAAGGACGGGACAAAACTCAGCCCAGTCAGTGCGGGAGGCAACTGCTAGTACAGAATATTTGTAAAATAATAGGAGTTGTTCTCTTCTGAATCTGGAAAGGAGGTGAAATTCCCATCCTAGAGACTTCATCCTCCATGGAGAGGGTTCCCCGCATCCCCCAGCCATCTCAAATCATGGAGCTCATTTGCACACCATAAAAATTGCAAGAGCTCTTTGGGTTTCTTCATGTCCAAATTAGCGCAGCAAATTTCCCCAGTTATTAAAGAACAACGGGAAGGATGATATGTGCCATTCCTCATGAGGACAAAAGTATTGCCTGAGAAGGTCTTTTTCTTCATGCAAGATTTCGGTTTAGGGATATGAGCTTCAGCAAAGCAGGGATGGGCAAAATGAGGGGCAACAAGAATTAAAAGAAGGCAAGAAAAAAAGAAAGACAAGAATAAAAATATTTGCCTTTGAACAAGCTTTTCTTTGCAGTGTGTGTGTCTGTGTGTGTTTTCTCACCTTCCATCATGTCCTTATTTTCTTGGTGAGCCTGAAATTCCATCCCTGATGCATCTTGCCTCTTTTAGTGACCCTCAGAGGTCTCAGACTACAAATCCCATCACTTTTATTCTAAAATAAACTCCATATGTTTTAAAATTTGGCTAAATTTGTAGTCACTGCTCTGTCAGGGCTTCAGGAAACTCAGAGAGAAGCAATTAAATGAAAACTTCATCCTGTGGAATTGAAGGTCAAAAGGGGAAAAAAGATAAAATAACATGACTTGGCAAAGAGAGGCAGAAATTCACAAATTCTTTTTGGTGCCGCCGTTTAGTTGGCTACGTTTTGGTCAGTTTTGTTTCTCTGATTGGCATTCCTTGATGCCCATCTCATTCAAATATGTTGGTGCTCTCTTGGTTGTTATTTTTTTGCAGATTTTCCATTACCCAACTATGGTAACATCATCAGTGCTAGGAGGAAGTGGGGTGTAGAGGAGGAAGAGGAGGAGGACGATGCCCATGGGGTCCTTGTTGCTCTCTGAACTTGGTGGTTTTCTTGCAGATGTTTCATTACCCAACTAGGTAACATCATCAGTGCTAAAAGGAGGAGGAGGAGGAAGAGGAGAAGGAAAAGGAGAAGAGGACGGAAGAGGATGAATGACTATGGGGTCATTGGTGCTCTCTGAGCTCGGTGGTTTTCTTCCAGACATTTCACTACCCAGCTAAGTAAAATAGTGCTAGGAGGAAGTGGGGTGTAGAGGAGGAAGAGGAGGAGGAGGGGGGGGGAGGAAATGAATGACAATGGGGTCCTTGGTACTCTCTGAGCTTGATGGTTTTCTTGCAGATGTTTCATTACCCAACTAGGTAATGTCATCAGTGTTAAAAGGAGGAGGAAGAGGAAGAGGAAGAGGAAGAGGAAGAAATGAATGACTATGGAGCCCTTGGTGCTTTCTGAGCTTGGTGGTTTTCTTGCAGATGTTTCATTACCCAACTAGGTAACATCATCAGTGCAGCATTGATGGTATTACCTACCATAAGGAAACCACCAAGCTCAGAGACCACCAAGGACCCCTCATTATCCACCCTGAGCCACCAATATTCTCCTTTACAGGAAATAAGTTTTGTCTGGAAGGTGCCATCCTGCAGCCCTGCAGCAGATAAGAAGGCAGGAAAAGTGCCTGTCACAATTAAAAAAAAAACTCAAGGGCCCTTGACCTTTAAACCCTCCTTCTTTCACACATATACACACACACAGAGAGAGGGAGGGGATGAGAATTGTGAGACTCCCCATCCTTGTGGATTGGCAGAAGAGGCTCTTGGGTTGTTTACATCTTTCCATCCTCTCCCCCTTTCATGCCAAATGGCCGGAAATGGGTACTCCTACCCTCTGATCCCAAGAGCAGATTAGAGATCGGAAGCAAAACAATAAATAAAAAAATAAAAAAAAAGTTGTTTGTGGAGTCAAGGGAGAACACCTAAACCGAATCAGCTAAATTAAAATATAAACTTTCGGTGGGGAAGTTAGAGAAAGGTTGTTGGGGAAATACCCTAAACCTGCTTTCTGCTCTCCATCGCCATGCTCAAATCTCTCTTCTTTTAACATTTCCCCCAAGTTGTCTTGCAAACAGTAAGCTGGGAAGGGGCTGCTTTATTATTATTATTATTATTATTATTATTATTATTATTATTATTGTTGCTGCTGGTATTATTGTTATTGTTGTTTAACCTTTAGTGAGATTCACAGCCTTTGGAGCTGATTGGTAGCTCAACAGTTCAAGTCCTAACCAAGGACCTAGGAACTATTCAGACAGTGACGGAGGACATAAGCTGTTCCAAGTAGGGTGGTTTTTTTTTTTTTTTTGTAGAATCAGGATATTCAAGTCTGATAAATTCAGGATTTCCAAACAGTTAGGCAGCCTTTTAGGTATCACTCCAAGGACTCCAATCACAATTGGGATAACACACAATTTCTTTTTCCAAAGTCGCTCAACTTCAATTTCTAAGTCCCAATTCTTTGTGGTTTTTTTCTTGCTGCATGTCTACAATTCGTGCATCACCAGGTACTGCAATGTCCATTATTATTATTATTATTATTATTATTATTATTATTATTATTATCATTATCATTATCATTATCATTGTTATCATTATCCATGAAAGTATAAATCCGTGGATGATGAGAAAGGAGAACTTTGAGAGAAGAGATAAGTGGCAACAAACCAGAAGAGAAGCTGGCTTTTAAAATGGCCCCATTTTCATCTTCTGTGCTTCCTCTGATTTTCCATGATCTTGGAAAACAGGACCAGATGTCTTAGGGATCAAACATGCCAGTGGTGGGATTCAAAAACTACCTTTGCTGTAGATGTGGCTTGGTGGGTGTGGCAGGGGAAGGATACTGCAAAATCCCCCTTCCCTCCCCATCCCACTAACCTGCTTTCCAGCCCCGTTCTCCTGTGCAGGGCAACCAAAGAAGACCCAGCCAATCAGCTGTGGATGTGGCTTGGTGGGCGTGGTGTTTTGTGGGCGTGGCTTGGTGGGTGTGGCAGGGGAAGGATACTGCAAAATCCCCCTTCCCTCCCCACCCCACTATCCTGCTTTCCAGCCCCGTTCTCCTGTGCAGGGCAACCAAAGAAGACCCAGCCAATCAGCTGTGGATGTGGCTTGGTGGGCGTGGTGTTCTGTGGGCGTGGCTTGGTGAGCGTGGCAGGGGAAGGATACTGCAAAATCCCCCTTCCCTTCCCACCCCTGTAACCTGCTTTCCAGCTCTGTTCTCCTGTGCAGGGCAACCAAAGGAGACCCAGCCGATCAGCTGGGACTCAATGGGAGGCAGAGAAGAGATGAGGTTGGCGGGGCCAGTCCAAAGTGGCATTGGCCGGCTCTAGAACTGGTCAAGATGAAAAGCCATCAGAAGGAATGATGCGGCCTTAAATATTATCCATACGATCTAACCGAACTGGGGTCGGAGTTTAGAATAAATGGGCCCGAAATCAATAGATCCCTAGAAGCCAACATTTCACATCTCTAAATCTGCACACGTGCAAATTATCACTCCTGCATCTCACACAAAGGAAAGGAGGGAGGCTGCAGAGTGAAGGATATTATTCTGGCATACATACCCCATGCTTCTTCAAAGCAACCAGCTTGGGGGAGAGGGGAGGCAGGGGGAAGGAGGGTTACTAAGAACTAAGGCCAAATCCAGAGATGGATTCAAGGCAGTTCTTGTCTTCTCCTCTTTCTGTGGACTGTATATTAACACCCTAAAAGCAAAGGAACAGTAGGAGTTGAGGCTCTGTCTCATTGTCAAGCTCCCATTTCAAAAGAAGGGAGAATTCCTTGCCTTTCCTTTGTCTCCAAACACACTGTTCACACACACACAGAGAGAGAGATCCCTAGACTTAGGAGCTGCTTTGACTAATGCTCCAAGTAAACTTGAAACTGATAAGCAACTAGCCACAGCTCTGCCTTCTGAATTGTATTTCTTTGGAGTACAAACAATTCCCATGACTGAAGACCAAAAAAGATTACATTCACAAGCAAATGAGGATGTATGCAACCAAGTTGGTAGCCTGGTGTTCTCCAGATGACACCATCCATGTTATTAATTTTTGAGCAAAAGTTGCTAAAAGTTCAAAGGAACCCAGGAGCTACCATGCTTAGTCATCTGGTTCCAGTTTGGTGAAAAAAATGAGATTTCTATCCATCTGTAGAGATAATGCAATAGGCTAGCAGAGAATCTGAAGACCCCTTCTAGATGAATCTTTCTCACAGACAACCAGGGTACCATCATCTGTGAGCAACCACATTGGTTTAGAGTTAGACCAAGGGTCTTCCAACTTGGCAAGTTTAAGATTTGTGGACTTCAACTCCCAGAATTGCTGAGCTAACATGATTGGAGGAGGGATTCTGGGAGCTGAAATCCACAAGCCTTAAAACTGTCAAGTTTGAAGACCCCCTGCCTTAAACACAGAGATGGGGAACAATGGCCTCTTTATGACTTGTGGACTTCAACTCCCAGCATTCCTGAACCAAAATCATAGAGAGGCTGGAGTGGGAAAAAAAAAGAGAGAGAGAGAGAAGGATTTGAGCAGAAAATCATTTTTTGTGGTTGGTTTAAGGCATGGGTCTTCAGACTTGGCAAGTTTAAGATTTGTGCACTATAACTCCCAGAGTTCCTGAGCTAACATGACTGGAGGAGGAATTCTGGGAATTGAAGTCCACAAGTCTTAAAGCTGCCAAGTTTGAAGACCTCTGGTAGAGAATCAGAAGACATTTGGGATGGGGTAGGATCTCCAAAGTGAAGTGCCAGCAGCCTTCACCAAGCTGAAATTGACCATGAAATTCCAACCAGATGCTTAAGAAGCCCGATTTAATCCATCCAGAAGTATCCTATAGTCAACTCCTTTGTGAACTTTGAAGGAGTTGTATCGCTCCAGATGGATCACAGCTTCTCATGATTTATTGCAAATGCTGGGTGAACAGTATACTTTTAGGATTAGCAAACTGCCTTCAACATATGTCAGAGTTCACCTCCCACACAGCTGGAGCACACCAGGTTGGGAGAAATCACTGTAAAGTCTCAAAGAAATCCATGTATGCTTCTTGTTGCAAAATTGATCAGAATGCTATGTATCTTCCATAATTTAAAGACTGTAAGGGGTTTCTTTGTGTGTGTGTGTGTAACTATTCCTTTTAGGACATTCCCAAGTTCACACCATAATTGTGACTTTCCCTGGCAATTCCATGACTGCAATTCGCTTCAGATTGATGTGAAAGATAGGTTGGGTGCTTAAAAAAATGAGGAAGATTTTTTTTCCAGACCACAGAAACAATCACGGTTACAAGCTAGAAAAGGAATATGAATATATTATTCATATATACATAGGTATACATACACATATATATCCTCTGAAGAAAAAAAAATCCACATGATTTAAATTGAAGAAAGCATTTCAGTTTTTGAGGCAATAGTGTGAAAAAGGAATGAATCTTGACTATTAAAGAATTGGTTTGAGTTGTGCTAATCTAATATTTGCTGGTTTCTGGAAGTGAGGTGTGATGCATAAGAAGGACAAATAAGCTTTTTAATTCTCTCTTCAGGTGGCAAAATAATTTTGATTTTTTTTTTTGAAGCTGAACCAAATGGCAATGTTAAGGTTGGACTGAGGGCATGACTGGAAGGTTTCATCCCATTCCATGACAGAACTTAGGTTTTTCCCAGCACTGAGACAATGAAGCAACTCTACCCAATATTGCCCAAAGAATACAAATCTTTACTACTGTTGTCACGTATTTCTGCCTCAAAGGGAAATATTTGCCTCCAGGAGAGAATTCCTTGTGTGTGTACTTCTCTTCAATTGTGTAAAAGATTTCCATAAAAAAATCAACTTGAGTTTGCTATTTTCATGAAGTTCTCCAGACCCTTTGGGGAACGTCTAAATTGATGGTTACCACAACATCAAGAACCAAGACTCAACAAGAGTTCAGCAGCCATTGCAAATGAGAACTAATAGAATATAAGAATTGGAAGGGACCTTGGAGGTTTTCTAGCCCAACCTCCAGCCCTATACGTTTCATTCAGTGGCTGTGGAGTCTCTTCTGGAAAACCTCTAATGATGGAGCACCCACAATTTCTGAAGGCAAGCTCTTCCACTGATGAATTATTCTCACCAATAGGAAATTGGTTGGGTCTCTCCTTGCTTAGTTTCCATCCTTTGCTTCTGGTCTTGCCTAGGTTGAGCCCCCTCTTCTTATATTCTTCTATTTCAGCCCCAGAATCAGGCTGAAATATACTTACAGATGCATTTTAGGTCTCCACCCCTTCCAACAGTCTCCAATCCATTACCCAACCTCCTGAAAAGGCCCCTGAAACAATCAGGAGTGAGTCACAACTTTTACAAAAGGGAAGAAAAGACAGCCATAAAAGGTTCTCCTTGAAGAATGGCATTTTCTCTTCACAGCTTTCAGCTAAGCCATTTCCCATCCTGTTTGAGTCTTCCCTTTTCCTAATCTTCCTCTTTTGTTTTGGCTCTCAAATCTTGATCTTCAAGGCCAAGTAGGTTGATTGTCATTCTGATACCAAAAACAAATAGTGTTGCAAGACAAAAAAAAAAAAACCAAACAAACAAACCTGAGGAAGTTTTGATGAGACTCCTATTTATTTTGGGGATCCTAAGAGTTCATGTTAGGTTAAAACCTTTCCTAGTGGATGAACAAGTTAATTTTTTTCCCCATTACACGATTAATTTGGTAATCCTTTTAGATATGGATCTACACCAAATTTGCCCCCAAGGGCCTTCAAAAGAAAGCAGATGGGCCATCAAAACGTTTTTAAAAAGCTTTATTCTGGATTATAAGCTGAACCTTGGTGTCATTGGAGTAAGCTGGTTTCAAAGGTGTTGATGAAGAATTGACACAGAGGGGGAAAATTAGTAATTTGTAGTCACTGAGCACTATCAACTATTGTTTGCGTAACCACAGTCAACAGTAAAGTAGAATTGGCAGAATTGAAGTGATATTTTAAATCATAAACTGTGGATAAATCCTCAATGGTTGAAATTATATGCTGCTATTTGATTAGCCACGAGGTTAACCAAATATGGTTAAATGGTGCACAAAACACAGCCGTCTTCTCTACAATACTGACAATAAAATGGCATTTAATAGAGACATCAGATGCCACTTTGGCTGGCCCAGTAATTACATGTCACTGATACATTAGTTCTGGCTCCCAAGGGATCTTGTGAGGCTCCAGATCCCAACTTGATACACATGTAAGCCCCATTAACATTACTGATAGCGCTTCACATCTGCAAAGATGACAGATGCTCTCCAGAGAGTGTGCAGGAGTTGGTAGTCTTTCCAAGGAGAAGAAAATGTAACCTTCACCAACCAGTTCCATTGTCTTTAACTCCCCCCCCCCAAATAAATGTCTTTTTCTGAGTCTTATTTCCCCAAGTTTGGGGGTTGACAGGGCTCCCTCCACATATTTCTCTTTGGAGACGATCCAAATGATTCGTTTCAGGGATGGAAGAAATCCTGGCATATAGTTTTTCCAAACTTTGGGAAAGATCAGATTCAGAAGCTGGATTGCACACATCACATGAAGACCTTATCTGTGTGCCCCTGCAGTTTGTAGATCTTGTGGTGTAGCTCAGGTTGCTCTGGGGGGCACGGACAAGAAACCATGGTTAAGGCCATCGTGCAGGGGGGATCCTGGGGTGTCAAAAAATGGTGGTAGCCACCATCATAAAAAGGTTGGGTTGGGGGAGAGAGAGGGAGAGGAAGAGGGGCAGAAGGAGAGAGAGAGAGAGAGAGAAAGGTGGCATATGAATGTTCTTTGGGGAACTCTTGGAACCAACAAAGGAGAATATTTGCAACTCAGTGTTGAAATGAGGTGTCCATGTTGCTCTCTGAGCTTGGTGGTTTTCTTGCAGATGTTTCATTACCCAACATCAGCAGTGCTGGGAAGGAGTGGGATGTGGGGGAGAGGAGGAGGAGGAGGAGGAGGAGGAGGAGGAGGAGGAGGAGGAGGAGGAAGAAGAAGAAGAAGAAGAAGAAGAAGAAGAAGAAGAAGAAGAAGAAGAAGAAGAAGAAGAAGAAGAAGAAGAAGAAGAAGAAGAAGAAGAAGAAAAGGAGAGGAGGAGGACAATGACTAGGGAATCCTTGGTGCTTAGAGTTGTTTTCTTGCAGTGCTCTTGGTGCTTCCTGAGTTTGGTGGGGTTTTTTGCAGACATTTCATGAGCCAACTAGGTAACATCATCAGTGCTAGTGACTGGGATCGCACCTCATGAGGTCTGATGATGTCACCTAGTTCGGGTCATGAAACTGTCTTTGAGAAAACAACCAAGCTCAGAGACCCCCTCATTTCAACCGTAGTCAACCATTGTCAATGGGATTCCACTAAGCTTTCCTAGAAAGGATGGAGGGAGAAGGCAGAAAGTATTTCAAATTACATTTCAATGGGAGCAGGGCATGTGTATGTTTTCCAGATGGACTCTTACAGAACAGGGAAGGATTTGTACTTTGAACAGGAATATTAATTTTAGCCAAAATTGATATATGTTTGCTTATGTATACACACACACACACACAAATGGCTTTACATATTATTATTTTTTTCTGCTTCTCTCTCTCTTTTCTGTGGCTCTGACTGGTATGCATTACTTCAGAGTTTGCAATACTGAGGCACGCTGTGGTGGGATGACTTGGAATGATGCCTTGAGCCAAACGTTCTTCATTCTTTCTTCTTTTCAAGCTCAAAATAAAATTAAAAATACATTACCCCAAAACATAAACACCCCCAAGTAAAAATGCAAGTTTTTCCAATCATTGCAAAGGCTAAAAAGAAACAGAACTTTTTTGTTTTCATCATCATCATCATCATTATTATTATTCAAGAAGGAATGATTTATTCCAGCTCAGTCTTCCCTTCTGCAAATAAGGGGGAAATATCCTGAGTTTTTTCTTTCAAGCTTGCTCAAAATGCTTCTAAACTGATGAGAAAACAAGGACCATGCACAAGAATTGAGCTAGGCAGAATATGCGGGGGAGGGAGAATACTTTTTTTTTTTTTTTTGCAACACTTGGATCTGTGTTGTGTGAATCCAACACTCCACTGGTGATGACATTAGGTTGACTTTGGGAGGTTTGTAAGCCTTAAGCCTTTGGGGCTTAAATGGAAAACTATCAGGAAGGAGAGTCTCAATCCTCCAGGACAGTTATGGTTGTCCCAAAATTTCCTTTTTCAAGGAAATTCTTCCATGTCCCCAAGGTGTTTTTCCAAAAGGCAACTGAATTTTCTGGGGGTGTTGTTGTTGTTTTTTTCCTTGAAAACCTTTTGCTCATCCAAGAAGCTTCTTCCATTCTGAAGAAGGCATCAGAACTGAAGAAGCTCCTTGGATGAGAAGTGAAAGGTTTTCAAGGAAAAAAAAAACCAGGAAAGTCCAATTGCCTTTGGGGGAAAAAAAAAAACATCTTTGGGACATGGAAGAATTTCTTTTAAAAATGACCAGGGGGAAATATAATATCTTGAAAGCTTGGAACGTTTTAAAGGGAAGAACTTTTGAAGGTCTGGTGATATCAGTGGATGTTCTCCTTGTTGTGCCTGGCTCCTATTTGAGCCTTATTAGTAAGTCACTCTCCTGAATCAATTTTGGCTGATTCTCCGAGTCAAAACTGAAGCAGCTTCTGGGATGTGAAGCGAAACATTTTCATGCTGGATGCTGGATGTTCTGGACAAGATGGAAAGCTTTTGAAAAACAAAAATGGCAAACCCTGTTTATATTTGAAGGGCTGCCCCAGAGAAGAAGGGGTCAGGCTATTTTCCAAGGCCAGACAAGGAATCATGGATGTAAACTGAACAAGGAGAGATTCAACCTGGAAATAAGGAGGAATCTTCTGAGAGGGAGAACCATCAACCAAGAAGTTGCCTTTGGAAGTGGTGGCAGCTTCATCCCTGGAGGCTTTCAAGAAGAGACTGGACTCCCACCTGTCAGAAGTGGTGTAGGGTCTCCTGCTTAGGCAGGGGGTTGGACTAGATGACCTAGAAGGTCCCTTCCAACTCTTCTGTTATTCAGTAGAATGGCTTGCCTTTGGAAATGGTGGGAGCTCCATCCCTGGGGGGCTTTTAAGAAGAGACTGGACTGCCATTGGTCAGAAATGGGGGTAGGGTCTCCTGCTAAGGTGGGAGGGGTTGGATGAGATGACCTCCAAGGTCCCTTCCAACTTACCTGTTAAAATATTCCTAGAATCACATAGTTGGAAGAGAATTTGGAGGTCTCCTTCCAGCAACCCCCTTTGCCAGGGAAGGAATATTCCTCCTACCGTTTTTGTCTTTTCTTACCCCTTTCAAACCTGCATCCTGCCTGCTTCACAAGAGTCCTGAGCTGTGTTCACCTTGGAGGAAACTTACCTCTTTTGCCACCTTTGAGGACCAGATGCCAAGCTTCATCCCCAGACAAGCTGGTGTACTCATTCCCCCCATCCTCTGCCCGCCCCCAGGATTTCGAGTACAACCATTGAATCCTCACTTTTTTTACGCACGCTGTCAGCCTTTTTCACGCTTGGGATCTTGCAAGGCTGGTCTCTCTCCCTTCCCAATCCCTTACACACACACACACACAGAGAGAGAGAGAGAGAGAGAGCCAGCCCTTTCTCCCCCATGGCTAATGCTGATGGAAGGTTTCATTCAGCTCCCCAGCTGCAAAATGAGACCCATGGCAGGGAACTCCTCTGCCTGACTCAGCTGGAGCCAGGGACTTCCAAATTGGAAGTGACACCGCTGTCCAGTGGTTCTTCTGTTCTCTTTCTCTACAGAAGAGATGTCAAAAAAGAAAAAAAAGAAAAATAACACCGAGCTCGGGGTGTGAATTCAAAGGGATTTCGTGGGCCCTGGGAAGATAGGCCTCCTTCGTGGATTTTAAATCGGTTTAGCTCTTGCAAAGCAGCACCAGATTCCCTTCACCTGCATTACGGTGAGGCTAAAACAAAGAAACAAAACCCCAAAATTATCTGCTTAAAACCTGCTTTCCCAGGTGCAAGAAATAGATACCCCTGATAACCCAAAGTGTATTAATCTCCCAGGCCCATTGAAGGAACCCCAGGATGTGAGACGTCATCAGCAGGGGACCCACCCCTCTCCTAGGAAAATGAAATATTTTAGGGTATACTAAAAAAAAGGCAGAATAGTTCCCCTAAACAGAGAAGTAAAAACTCAGAAACAGAAACTCACACCTCCCCCCCCCAACCGCCATCTTTGTTAACGGGCAGGCCATTAAGGCCTGGGACAGAGTATTCTACATAACAAGGGCCTCCACCCACCTCACCACCTGGGAGTCTGACAGCCAATGGGATACATTTCTTACACAGGAAAAGGAAGCGAGTTCAAAGCCCAGAGAGGGTATAAAACCAAGGGACTCTCAGCATCTCTTCCATTTTTCGCCCAGGAGCTCCGAGCCATGTGGTCCTATCCACCATTAAACCCTCTTTCCAAGCAACTTCCATGAATCCAGTGTCTTTCTTCCCCACTTGGAACTGAACCCAGAAGGATTTTTTTTTTCCCCAACACGGCTGAACGTTTACGTGCAAGAAAAATGAAATTATCGGAGACTTGCCAGATGAAGTTTTCCTTGACTCTTGGGAGTCTTCAGAAGAACTTGCCTCTTTCTCTTCTCGCACCCCCTTTAGCATGTCTGAATGCCACCTAGGAAATCCCCATCTTTCCTTCTAAAGGACTAGTAACTCACGGACCTTCCGTGAACCATGGCTAATCTGCACACCCTCAAGTGCTTATTAAGACCAATTCAGGCTCACGGCTGCAATCAATGTGTTTACATGTTTATAAACAATGGCATTCAGATTCTTCCTTTAATGAAGGAGCCCTTTTCATCCTTCCAGAAAAACAAGCCCCTCCTTGGCTTGGCCCCCCCAGGAAAGGAGCATCGCTTCTAAACCGTAGATGTATTTTGCATGCTGAAAATTGGGCCATCACCCGTCAAAGATTTCTCAAAGACATGCCCAAACCCCAACGTTTTTCTTTACAATTTTACTTTGGTTTTATCCTACTGGTTTGGTGGCCGTTCAGCAAACAGCAAGGAGAAAAAGAAAAAAAAAACTCCAAAGGGGGAAAAAAAAACTTCAGGAAGAGTCAAAGCAAATATGGACATCCCATTCTTACAACAAGCATCCCCCATGTCTTTAGGCCCAAGAGAAAAATCATGTTGAAGAGGATCCAGGATTAAAACAAGAAGCTGGATGTTTTTCAGCCTGTGGGTCTATATATGTTGAGCAGCATTATTTCAACCAGGTGGGTCTTCCTTTGCATTGCTGATTTTTTTAAAATTGGAGTTGCAAGAACAGAGCAGCCAATTCCACACCCACAGAGAGGCAGATTTATTTCAGTGAGGCTGTGCAGTGATTGATTTTGTAAATTGCCATATTGAAAAGAGGAAGAAATGGCTTTTGAAAAGCAGTTTAGACATTCTTCTGCCTCAATGATTATTCCTAGAGAGAGAGAAAAAACTGGCACAACATGCCAAATTCGCTATGCAATTTCTTGCAACTGAACCAGGATAAAATAAGTAAGCAGGCATAGTTCTTCTGCTCCTACATTCCAGGTCTTCCAGGTGTGAATAGGTGTTGAAGAATAAAGCTATTGTCATGGATATTAGCCATAGGTAGTTTTGGCCTCTCCTCTGATCAGGTGCAATTCGCTTAACAAGTGCATTGCTTAACAATAGAAATTGTGGTCATAAATTGAGAACTAACTCATAGAGGAGAGGAGAAAAAGGGAAGAGGAGAGGAGGGGAGGGAAGAGAGGAGAGGAGAAAAATTGAAGAGGAGAGGAGAGAGGAGAGGAGAGGAAAGAGTTGGAAGGGACCTTGGAGGTCTTCTAGTCCAACCCCATGCTCAGGCAGGAAGCCCTACACCACTTCAGAGAAATGATTGTCCAATCTCTTCTTAAAAACTTCCAGAGTTGGAGCATTTACAACTTCTGGAAGCAAGTTGTTCTAACTAGAACTTTCTTCTTAGTTGTAGGTTGCTTTTTTTCCTTGATTAATTTCCATCCCTTTGCTTCTTTCAAAAGGCAGTGAGTCAACCAACTCAGCTGATGAGTTGGACAGAATGTAGCTTGTTCAACCAAAGGAAACCCTGATTCAATACTCCATTCATGACGTGAGAAGAACTGGCTTCATTAGACAAGTGTTTCTCACAAAAGCCTAGGCTAATATTTCAGTATTATTTGCTGCCAGATACTTAAGAACGTTCACATATTTTGTCCTTTGCTTTCCTTTGTTCTGAGTCCATCAAAGTGGTATGGAAGCACCAAAACAGGCTGGTATGATGTTTAATATACATCAAGAAGTCTTCTGAAGAAGGGCAGAAAGTAGAAACAGACTTCAAAATAAATTTGAATCTCCCTGCCGCTTGTTTTTATCACCAAAGTCTGCAGCCTTGTATGCCGATATTTTATGTACATCGTAATGAAGAGCAGATGCCAACAGCTTTCGTTTAAGAACTGGAGCGCGGCCACATGTTTCCAGTTACAGCCTTTTCAAAACACAGGCTGGATGTGTGCAAGATTTTATGCAAAAGATGAAAACTGTCCACAGCTAAGATGTCTTCCTCTCCCTTCCCAGTATATATACTGGAGAGGGTAGGAGAAGGAAGGGGATGTGAAATGGACAAGGAAGACTCATTTTGTGCAAATGCAAAGATCTGAAGACATCCCGAGTGACACCCTTGTTGTGGTGCCAAATTCAAAATGGATGGTAATGATTTCCAAAATTGATCAAAAAGCATTAGACTTCTCCATTTTGCTCCCTGAAATTTAACCTCCTGACACCTTCGGAAGTGATCTGTGGCAGAGGTGGGACTCAGCCGGTTCTGATCAGTTCTGGAGAACCAGTAGCAGAAATTTTGAGTTGTTTGGAGAACAGGCCAATCCCGTCTCTTCTCTGCCTCCCATTGAGCCCCAGCTGATTGGCTGGGTCTCCTTTGGTTGCCCTGCACAGGAGAACGGAGCTGGAAAGCAGGTTAATGGGATGGGGAGGGAAGGGGATTTTGCAGGATGCTTCCCCTGTCATGACCACCAAGCCACACCCACAGAACCAGTAGTAAAAAAAAATTGAATCCCACCACTGGTTTCTGTAGGGTGCGATTCATCCCATAATTTAATGTTCCAAATGTGTAAGAATGACACTTCCTTCTCATCCATTTCCTCCTGAACAGCAGGAAACACGGGGAAATATTTCCTGTGGGAATATGGAGTCCTGAACTCCCACCCCCAACTGCCCCGGGAACAAACAGATGGAAAGATGGTTTTCAACGCAAATGTAACCGCGATTCATCCTCCAGTCACCTTTGATGAATGATCTCGACTTGCATTTGCAAACCCAGAGTTACGGCAAGCCGTGTCTCCCAACACAAAGGATTGAAACTCTTCTTTTGGGCCACATCTGACATCTGATGCCACGACGTTCCATAGTTTATCTCTTGAGAAGTGATGGCTTACAAACCATGGTTTGGGGTTTGGCACATGGGGCAAAGCCAGTCACCCGTGGTCCATGCTGGAAACCGTATCTCGAGAAGCTTAGCATACTCGGTCAACTCACCTTCAACTTGGGTTTGGGCAAAAACGGAGGTTTGAGTCCCAAAACCAAATGCTTGTACAGGGAAAAATGTCAGCCCACCCACTGGAGTTGTAAAACCATGACTCTAGCAATATAACACCTTGAACCAAACAATTGGTTGTGATTAATTCATCAAATTACAGCCAGAGTCAACTGGATACTCTTCCAATATATTGGACTTAAGTGCCGAAGGTTGCTATTCTACTAGCTTGGAGGTCCAATTCCAAGATCTCCGAAAGATACTACCATGTCTATGGTAGGATGGGTTTAAAAAAAAAACCCAAGATGGCAGGCAGGATCACAGGATCAAAAACCCCATTGTGTGTTGTGATACATGTAAAAAGGAAGGAGGCATCAATCTTACATCCATAGCCATCATTCTGACTTTTTTTTTTTTTTAACTTTCTCACAGATAACACCCGACACCAGTTCAGGTAAATCTTACTTCCTTGGGGCTGCCTTATAAATGCAAAGTTGCACAACTTCCAACTTGTACCCAACAATGAGTGAATAAGGAACCCAAGAAGGACACAACTGGTGTGCCATATTGTGTAGTCTAGATAAATGAGATGCTCTTAATGCAGGGGGGGACTGCTGGGGGTTCTGGAGAGTCCTGAGCTAAGATTCTGTGCACCCCCAAATCCCACACCTGGCTGGCCCCACCCAGAAATGTCCCCCCCCCCACTGTGGTGCAGGAGGCCAGCTAGGCCACGCCCCTCCATGGCCACACACACCCCAGGCAAGTGGGCAGAGAACCCCTTGCTAAAAAATTTGAAGCCCACCCGTGCCTTAATGGGATGCTGTGGGTAATTAGATCTGGGTATCAGAAGGAGCTACGTTGGAGAACAGAGTGGGAGAACAGGGTGGAATTGTACAAAAACCTTGAAGGAGACTTTGTGAATCCCGTACATTCCAGCAGAAATTAAAACATGTCTTACCACTTTGGAGAATCTCATTTGCTACTAATAGGTGACTAAGCCTCAGTATCGAGAGAGCTCCAAAGCTGGGCATTTCTGAGCAGAGGGGGGATGTCACCCAAGATGAAAATCCAGGCACAGATGTCACTGCTAGATTTTTATATATATTTTTTTAAAAAAGAAAGAATAATCGGAAAGCAGCTATTAGGACGAGCAATTGTTGAGTAAAAATCAGTGGTAGGGGATGGGTGCCACTCTGCCTTGCCCAAGCTGGCTACATGGTGGATTAAGTTTTTACAAAGCATGCAAGACTTCACAAAAGGGTCAACGAGGCCATTTGGTTCAATGGGTTACCAAGCTCCCCCTCTGAAAACCTTGGGATTTTATGGTGGTTGGCTGCTACTAAATTGCACTCTACTATTCCTAGCCCACTGGTCTAGCCCAAGTAGTTTGGAACCTTATGGGTGTCAACACTTTGGTGTGGCCTGCAAATCTAGCAAGGTCTCACCCACCTCATCCAGATACCAAGCAGAAGTTTTGCAAAAGCTCTTCTAGTATGTTGCAAGCATCCATCTTGTTAGAGCTTCCTCTATCCTGGTGCTAGGGAAAATTGAAATCAATCTATTTGTATCTATTTATCTATCAATCAATCAATCATCTATCTACCTATTATCTAGAATTGGAAGGGACCTTGGAGGTCTTCTAGTCCAGCCCCCTGCTTAGGCAGAAACCCTGCACCACTTCAGACAAATGGTTGTCCAATCTCTTCTTAAAAACTTCTAGTGTTGAAGCATTCACAACTTCTGGAGGCAAGGAGTTCCACTGATTAAATGTTCTAACTGTCAGGAAATTTCTCCTTGGTTCTAGCTTGCTTCTCTCCTTGATTAGTTTCCATCCATTGCTTGTCTGTCTGTCTATCATCTATCGATCTATCTATCTATTTCTATCTCTCTATCCATTGATCGATCGATCGATCAAAATTATATGGCCAGGCTACCCTCATTAATGAAATCCAATGATAGTCTTTGGCCCAGCCACTGTTTCTCAGTCATTCCTACTTGTGAGAATAATATGGAAGAAGAGGAAGTGCATGTTCTGTCATCAACTATGAGGAAAAGAGAGATGAAAATATAATCCATATAAATATAAAGATGTCATTCAGCATTTCACTGGGTTGACCAAACTTTAAACATGGGAAGAAAAATTTCTCAGTGCAGATTTGCTGCCTAAACAGTCCCTCCTCCCATAACAAGGTGAGTTCCCTTTATGAAGGAAGCCATTCTTCTTAATTTCATGGATTGGTTCACTAGGAGGAGCGTAAAATAAAAATCCACGCCGCCCTGCCCTCCTCCCCTTTCTCCATCTTGTCCCAGATAAGAATATCCCATCTTGTCAAATTAGAGCTTCCATCTCATCTCAGGGGGTGTTTGATCTATTCAGGCTGCAATCACGATCTCTTTAACGGCAGAGACTGGAGTAAAAAACACTTTTAAAAAGATCAAATCATTCCCTGAAAACAGAAGAAGGGGGGAACCCTTCCCTCCCTTTTTCACACTTGTCCAAAAGAATAGAAGTGCAATAGAGTTTCAAATACTCTTTGACAGATGCGGGGAGACAAATGGGGGTCTTTTAAAAATCTCCGGGAGTCACAGCCATGGTCACTCTTTGAGAAACACACATCTCTATTTTGATGTTGACCTCAAAAGGGAAGCTGAGTCAACAGTGGGGTCAAAGGTCAGAAAACGCTTTGCAAGCAGAGGGGAATTGGGAGGAGGTAAAACTTTGCTTTGAACTTGGGGACAAATGCAACACGCAGTTGATGGGAAATCTTCCTGGCACCACAAATCTTCACTCCAAAAAAGGAGGAGGAGGAGGAGGAGGAGGAGGAGGAGGAGGAGGAGGAGGAAGAGGAGGAGGAGGAAGAGGAGGAGGAGGAGGAGGAGGAGGAGGAGGAGGAGGAGGAGGAGGAGGAGGAGGACAAGAAGTTGGAGCCACCAAATTAATTCAGTATTTATCCTCTCGGTAGCAGGAGGTGGGAGATAAATTTGGAGAGGGAAAAGGATACACTCAGAACAAATATGTTTACTCTCTCAACTCAGTATTATCCATCCCATATTCTCGTGGAGCGATCCAATTCTTTGGAGCCTGAGAACAAGACACACAAGATGACCGAGAAGGAGATGGATCATGGGAGAAGGTCTTTGACACTATTTTTGTTTTGCATTCTTTGGGTACTTTGGAGCTCTTGGGGTGTTTTGTCCTAACCGCTGAATCAAACCAAACTTCAGTCTAGGAAAGAGAGGTTGGAACTCATGGCTGTGTTTCATCCAAGCTTTTCTTCTTCGGTGTTAGACATCTTTCCAAAGTCTTTGAAAATGTGCAACCTTCCCAGCTGGCTTCCAACAAGCAAAGGGGATGAGAGAAGCCGAATTTGCTTTAACAGCCATCTGATTCATTTAATAACCATCGAAAAATGTCAAATTGACCTACTTAACAATTCTCTTGTAGTCGTAAGTCAAGGAGTCCCTGGACATAGGCGCCAAACCGACCCGTTTGACTGATGGTTCAATGTATTATATGAACTTCGAAAATTGGATGGCTGGAGTAAAGCAGGATTAAGTAGATCACAGGTATCCAGGATGTTAAAACCCAACATTGATCATGTTCCACACAAAACAACCTTAACACACCAGCCTTAAGTGCTCTCCAAGGTCCTGACAATGTCTAACAAATCAAGTAAAGCTTTCGCCTTTGATATAGGTCAATAGTTTGAAGGGCTTGTTGGCAAGCGTCAAACGTGAGAACTTGGGACTGTCAACCAGGATTGACATGACAGTTCCACAATGAGCCAATTAGAATAGCTAATATCACAAGCCGATCTTGTACTTAACATACTGGTGACCCAAGATGAACCAGAATTTGCATAGAAAGATGCTTCCCTTCGGATAAGAGCTGTGCCAAACCAACCACTTTGACTGAGTAGATCTGAAGCTCCTTCAAATGATTTAATCATCAAGAGATTGACGTCCACCAACACTTTGAAGGCAGAACAAGCTGCACCCTCCTCTCCCTCCCAAAGCCCAAAGCTCTGCTAGAAGAATTCAAGATAATGACTCCTGAAAAAGAAGCCACAACTCCTGGTTTTCACCCTCTTGTTACTAACAAGGAGCAACCCAGTTCTGGTCTGTGCAGTGAAACATCCACGATCATCTGACACACATGCGAAGTGTATTTACACCTTGCGCCAGGTCCCTGGGGGTCTGACTGATCAGCAAACCTGAGCATTGTCATTGCTAAGCTATAGTTTAGGTCTTAGTAGAGAGTGCAACTTTAGGCAATTGTGGTTTGTTCTGTGGGAACGTGGTCAAACCAATCATGAGTTAAGAGCATGAGTGAACTCAATGCCTGTCTGGTTTGGCTCCTTTAGTTCTTGTAATTTCCTTACAGTGTGTTTCCCCTGCCGCCTCTCTGAATTTTGCTGGGTTGGATTACAATGTTGAGAGGAATAACCTGTCAAGAGATCAACGTCTCTTCCTCCCTTCTATTCTCCAAAGCACCTGAAGGCGGAAGAAGAAGCAAAGGCTGGGAACTAATCAAGGAAAGAAACAACCTAGAAGTGTCCTGACATGGGAAGAAATTAACCAGTGGAACTGCTTGCCTCCAGAAGTTGTGGGTGCTCCAATACGGGAGGCTTTTAAGAGACTGGAGACCCCTATGTCTGAAATGGTATAGGGTCTCCTGCTTGACTAGAAGACCTCCAAGGTCCCTTCCAACTCTGTTATTCTGTTAAGATAGATAGATAGATAGATAGATAGATAGATAGATAGATAGATAGATAGACAGACAGACATAGATATGATAGATAGATAGATAGATAGATCGATAGATGCATAAGATAGATAGATAGATAGATAGATAGATGCATAAGATAGATAGATAGATAGATAGATAGATAGATAGATAGATAGATAGATGGATGGATGGATGGATGGATGGATGGATGGATGGATGGATGGATGGATGGATGGATGGATGGATGGATGGATGGATGGATGAGAGAGAGAGAAACAGAAACAGAAAGAGGGGGGAAATAGATTTATTTCCATTTTCCCTAGCTGCTTTTTGTTGCATCGCAAAAGGGGGGTTGGACTAGAAGACCTCCAAGGTCCCAACTCTGTTATTCTGTTATGATAGATAGATAGATAGATAGAGAGAGAGAGAGAGAGAGAGAAAGAGAGAGAGAGAGAGAGATGATAGATAATAGATAGATGAGAGAGGGAGAGATGAGAGAGATTATATATGATAAATAAATAAATATAGAGAGATGATAGATAGAGAGATGATAGATAAATAGATAGATGAGAGAGGGAGAGGTGAGAGAAATTATACATGATAGATAAAGATAGATAGATAGATAGATAGATAGATAGATAGATAGATAGATAGATAGATAGATAAATAGATAGATAGGAGATAGAGAAATTTATTTCAATTTTCCTTAGCTGCTTTTTGTTGCATTGCCATGTCATTATGTTTTTCTGCTCACTTTTTCATTTGACTAAAGAGTCTGCCAGACTATTGACCTCAGCAGGGCAGAAATCCAGCGGAAAGCGTATTTTCACCCTCCTTTCCACCCATTCATGATTTTCCGCCTTTTTTCCGTTTAGAAAAATGAATAAATAAATAAAACCTTCCACCACTAGCGGTTTAAATTCCTGGGAAATGAAAACGTTCCACGGAAGATAATGAAAAGGAGGCATTTAGTGACAGTTTCATTTTGCACGTTTAAATATTAATAAACCCTCTTCATAAAATTGCATGTTTGCTCATTCCAAAGCTCTAATCATGGGGTTTATGAAAGGTCATATTTTTTTTTCATCATGTCATTTGCTCGAAGCGCAGCGCAATTTGTTTAGGCAAATGCCAGAGTTTGTGTGACGAGCGTGCCTGGTTGTGTGTTTATGGGAAAGAACAGCCAAGTTTAATAACAAAACAAAAAAATAAATCAACCAAAACCCACCAGATCTATTTTTAAAAGCCCTCAGAGTGATTTAATTTTAAAAAAACAAAACTTAATATAACTTGGACTCATTCAAAGCAAAAAGCTTGGTGTTGGGATTTGGTGCCACACAGATTTTGTGCTGTTATGAGGACAGAGATGAACCAAAATGCATTTTACCAAAAAAAAGTTGCTTGGTGATTAAAATAAATAATAATTCTGCACATATTCATTTAATCACCAAGCATCTGCTCTTGGTAAAATGCATTTTGGTTCATCTCTGTCGCCATTAACAGCACAAAATCTAGTGTGGCATCAAATCTCAAGGCCAAGCTTTTTGCTTAACTGGGTTTTTTTTTCTGTGTTTCTCTACTTTAGGGTTACAGTTGCTTTAAACCAGGAGGGAGAGGCAGAGAAATTAATACATTATTAGCTTTCTTCTAAACTTCTTCCTTAAAATGATTGTTAGACTTAAAATCTCATACCAGGAAGAAAATAGTGCCTAATTCATAGGGAAAAATTTGAAAAACAAGAGGGTCCATTTTTTTTTACTTTGGATAATTTCTTCCCAAGTCTAAGAGTTTCAAGTGATTCTTTCAGATTATGCTAGAAATCTATACCTCTCTCAACCCATATTTTTTTCTAGTGTCCCCCCCCCTTTTATCTCTCAGGATACCCACAATTCACATTATTCCAGCAATATCATAAACGCCAAACTAACTTTGAAGTTGCTATTTAGGGCATTTCAAATTATTTCAAGGCCACAGGAATTCCTCAAATGTCATGGTGTGCATGTACACACATCCACACGAGCCAGATTCCTGAAATCAAACCACTGCCAGGTAAAATATCATATTTCTGTCAGCAAAAAGGATGAAATGGAAAGGGTTCATTTTAGGATCTATTGTAATCCCCTCCCCCCCCAAACAAAAAAAATTGAAATCCATGATTCCAAACACAGCAGGAATGTTATTTTCTAGCCAATTGTCCTTTATTAATAATTCAGATCAGCACTGCCACATCACACGATGATCAAAAATACGATTATAGATGGTGCAAAAAATATTTCCTTCCTTTAGTCCTACAGGCAGCACCCAAACACAAGTCACTAACAGAGAAACTCTCATCAGACTAGAATACAATAACATAGTTGGAAGGGACCTTAGAGGTCTTCTAGTCCAACCCCCTTCTCAAGCAGGGAGACCCTATACCATTTCAGACAAATAGCTCTTTAAACTATGGCCTGGTGAAAGACACTAGCCAAGTTTAGCCATGCCGTTAACCCATGGTTTGTGAAAAAGTCACAAGAGGTGAATTCCTAAATTACAGCCAAACCCAGGGTGTTTAAAGTCTATTTGCTGAGCAGATCAAACTTACTGGTGATATTATGGTGGGGGAGACCTTGCTTATTTATTTTAATTGTGCCTCGGTGAATCAGTCAGGGTACAAACCAGCTCCAGGAATAGGCCAGGAAACCTAAAGAGATCACAAATCCATCTTCCCACACACTAAATCACAATGGCCCATCAGTAAACTAATATCAAACCCTGCTTTCACACAGTTTACTGTCCCAAAACAATGCAACAATGAGCCAAAAAACAAGCAAAACATCTTGATGGCTTCGCATTTTGCAGAATCAGACTATTAAAATCCTGCCTGTTGGATGAAGGTCCAAGGGCACTGAATGCCAATATATTTGGTAGAAGGGACAACAACGGAGAAAGGAAGGTTTACAATATTGGAAATGTTTTAAATGCACAAGCAGGAAACTTTATACCATTCTGGACAAATGGGTGTCCTATCTGTTCTTAAAGACCTCCAATAATTGAGCACGCACAACTTCAGGTGGCAAGCTGTTCCACTGGTTAACTCTTCTCCCCGCCAGGAAATTTCGCCTTAGTTCTAGGTTGCTTCTCTCCTCGAATTAGTTTCCATCCGTTTGAGTTTTCCCACCCCCAAAAAATAGGCATCCTTCATGCCAGCCAGGCTTGTGTTCTACTACCCCTGCTTTGGCATTCAGCACATATCCAACAGAAAGTTGGCCTTCAGCCTGTTTAACAACTCCAAACTCCATCCTGGCCAGTTGTGGTCCCCACCAAAATGTATTTTCTTTGCTTCCAGAGTGTCATCATCTGGTGCCATTCCTCCCTGACCCCCCCTCCCCTCTTCCTCTTCCATCCCATCCTGGGCTCTGCAAAACACATTCAGAAGTCCCGCTTTCGCTCTTCTTTTTTCTCACAGACTCTGATCAGCCAGTTTCCCTACTGTTTTCCTCCTGGCCAGGGGCCAAAGCTCCAAAAACGCAGCTGCTCTAAAGGCCATGCACAAGCCAGGAGGAAGGATTTCCCTTTGGGCTGCATTGCACACCACGGGATATTCCACCTCACCCCCATCCTTTCCCTCCCCAGCCCTCCCTCCTCGTTGGCTAGAGATTTTCCAAAACCTTCCAAAATCCTGGCTTGGAGAACAACTTCAAAGAAGCAAACAAGTGAGCCCTTTTTTAAAAAAAAAATAAAGGATTGAAAGTGGATGGAGCCCTTTGCCTTCTCTCCCTCCTACGGGAAATCCTTTTAGACAAGGGACTCTGCAAAAAAAAACAAAAAAAGCCAACCCAGTTCTAGGCCACATAAGCAGAGGGATAGAATCAAGATCACACGAAGTGTTAATACCACTTTACAATGCTGATAAGGCCACACTGGAATCCTGCATCCAGTTTTGGTCACCACAATGTAAAAAAAGATGCTGAGACTCTAGAAAGAGGGCAGAGAAGAGAAACCAGGATGATGAAAGGACTGGAGGCTAAAACACAGGAAGAAACGGTTGCAAGAACTGAGCTTGGCTAGTCTAGGGAAGAGAAGGACCAGGGGAGACAGGAGAGCAGCCTTCCAGTATTTGAGGGGCTGCCCCAGAGAGGAGGAGGAAGGGTCAAGCTATTTTCCAAAGCCCCCAAAGGCCAGAGAAAGAACAATGGTTGGAAACCGAACAAGGAGAGAAGCAGCTTAGAACTTCGGAGAAATTTCCTGAT